>CM034701.1:130053717-130074661 GCA_020142125.1 Phrynosoma platyrhinos | reverse complement strand
ATAATGATGTAATTGTTGTGCAGGTATGTTAGCACAAACCTGTTGTATACAAATCATATTGCAAATGTGCACCTTATCTAACTTTTTGTTTTGTCTGTATATCAGTGTCTTGCCAGTATGGTATAGTGATTTGAGTGTTGGACTAGGACACTGGGAGACCAAGGTTTAAATTCCACTTGGCCATGGAAACCCACTGTTTGACTTTGGAAGTCACATTCTCTAAGGGCCTGTACAGACTGCCAGAAATAATCCAGTTTGAGACCACTTTAACTGCCCTGGCTCAGTGCTAGGGAATCATGGGAACTGTATTTTATTGTGGCACCAGAGCTCTCTGACAGAGAAGGCTCCATGTCTCAGAAAAAAATACAATTCCCATGATTCCCTAGCATTGGGCCAGGACAGTTAAAGTGGTCTCACTGGATTATTTCTGGCAGTCTGTAAAGGCCCTATGTTTCAGAGAAAGGCAAAGGCAAACCCCCTCTGAACAAGTCTTGCTAAGGAAAGCCCATGATAAGTTCACCTTAGGGTTGCCATAAGTTAGAAACAACTTGAAGGCACACAACAACAATCCATGTCTTGCACTGACATTTTAGAGAGAACGTCTTAGTACAGGCTGGGAACTAATTCAGAGCTCTGGTAAGTATGCAAAGGAAGGATGTAGGAGTGGGATGAGAAATTCAACTATGCATCATCTGACATTTATCAGCACTGGCTTGTCATCCACAAGTTCAGTGCCATCTGAGGAGACATCAAGATCATTGTGTATTATCCTTTAAAGCTTCACCCACTTGAACCAAATTTTTGCAAAAGGTACAAGGACACACTCTTTCATACCACAGCCTTGCTGACCTCAGGCCCTGCAAAAGCAGGTAGGACCAGGTTTGTTCTGGGGAATAGATGGAGAAATATAAAAACATGCAGCTAAACCCTCTGTATGGCATAGAGCTCACTGGATTGAATGTGTTTTAATGGTTAGCCAGCCTGGGGAAAGGAGAAGGGGGGCATCGGGCAAGCTTCTCTTTGCCTTGGAGGCATCTATCAGTTGCTCAGCAGACCCTGGTTCAGTGCTGGAAACAGCTCGAAGAAGCCCTAGAGGAAAAGAGACGGGAAAGAAAGGGAGGAGTCAGATCTAGGAAAGATGGGGGCCTGGTCCTCAGGGGGAGGAAGCAGGGCAGCTGTCGACACATTCACACACAGAGGATGGCATCACCATGGCAGCCAGAGGATCGTGAGGCACGGGGTTGCCATAGAAACCAATCACTGACTCAAGGCCTCCATCGCTACCATGGTAACATACAGACAAGATGACAAGAGGGAGAGGAAAGAGGAAGTGGGAGGGAGCCGAGTGCAACCCTCAATATATATTATATGTGTGTATGTGGGGAAAGGAAAAGCGAGGCTGTTTCCAAAAAATGAGGAGAGTTTGGCAGGTTCAGAGCAGGGTTTTCATATGTACTGAGAATGTTGCATATTCAATACATATGAAAACCCTGCTCTGGCCTGCAAAGTTCTTCTCACTTTTTGGAAAACATCCCGCCGCCCCAATACATTCTAACTTTTCTCTTTTTTCATATGTATTGGCAAGCAGGAACAGGGTTTTGAGCATTGAGTATGATGAGCAAGTACATATTTGAGTATGAGTACATACTGAGTATGTTACATACTCAATATACCTTATTTCCCTGCGTATAAGACTAGCTTTTAACCTGCAAAATCTGTAGTTAAAGTGGGGGGGGTCGTCTTATACGCTGGGTATAAGGATAAGGAGGATAGAGGTGCTAAAACTCTATATTCTGACTGGAAAAATGGGGGGTCGTCTTATACGCCGGAAAATACGGTATATGAAAACCCTGCTCTTACCTGCAAGCACTCCTCATTTTTTGGGAACCCCCTCCCCCCAACAGTCTAGCTTTTTCATTTGTTTCATTTCGGTACCCCTCCCAATGTGGCAGCAAATATGGTCCATTCAAAGAGCTTGTTTGGTGACAGGGATCCATGTCCCTACCAATCACTTTCTCAACTCGACCTCACAGTGCTCTTATGAGGACACAAAAGGGAAGGGAGAGCTTCCTCAGAAGTACAGTTGGCCCTCTGTATCCACAGATTATTTATCCACAGATTCAAGCATCCATGGCTTGAAAATATTCAAAAGAAATATAAATTCCAAATAGCAAACCTTGATTTTGCCATTTTATATAAGGAGCACCATTTTACTATGCCACTGTATTTAATGGGAGTTGAGCATCCACAGATTTTGGTATCCACAGGGAGTCCTGGAAACAAAACCCAGCAGATACCAAGGGCCAACTGTAGTGTTCTGAGCACTGGACTACGACCCAAGATCTGAGTTTGATTCTCTGCTTGGCCATGGAAATCCACTGGGTGAGTGTAGGCAAGTCACACGCTCTCAGCCTCAGAGAATGGCAATGGCAAACACCCTCTGAAGGACTTTGCCAAGAGAACCCTATGATGAGTTTGTTGTAGGGTCACTGTAAGTCAAAAATGACTTGGAGGCACAAATCAAGAACAATTGCAGTACATATAGGGTTGCCATAATTCTCTTCCACAAAATCAGGACAAAATGTAGGACATTCAAGAAAAATGGATGACATGACCAACTAAAGGCACTGGCGGCCTTCAGTTCCCACCAACAGCCCGCAAGACCACCAGGCCACCCCCAGAGGCCCCAGCCAGGCCTGCCTGCCCACTCATGCCACCTCAGCTGGTGGGCTGGGCCTCTGGGGGTGGCCTGGTGGTCTTGGGGTGTTTTTGTGACTGGTTTGTTGGCCGGCTAGCAGAGGCCCCGCGTGGCTGCACCAGGGAGGCCTCGCTCCCTGGATGTCTTGGGGCTTGCTTGGCTGGCTGAGGCCTCAGCCAGCTGGACACTACCTCTGAGAAAGAGAGATAGGGGAAAGGCTGAGGGAGGGAGAGGCAAGGAGCCTGGAGCTGGGACATGGTCCTAAATCATGCCGGGACATTCAATGGCCTTGAAAAATTGGGATTGTCTCCCCCAAAATCAGGATATGGCAACCCTAAGTACATAACTATAATATAATAAATATAAACGTAATTGATAAATAGAATTAAAATCCCTCCCTTCTGGGCAAAACTACCAGAGTTGATGCCTACCTTGAAAAGAGTGATAGACTGAAGAACCCCTGAGGTGCAACACATTTCACGAATGGAGTGCATGGCTAGCTGTGGGCAGCCTATATCCAGAACACGCAAACCAAGGCGGGAGGCCAGGATGGGCCCAATCGTCGTGCCACATGGAGAGTCATTCCGAACCATGAATTCCTACAACATTCATATATTAAAGGGGAATCAAACAGCTCTTTGGCATCCAAACCATGACTTCCTACAACATTCGTATGTTAAAGGGTAATCAAACAGCTCTTTGGCATTAGCATAGCTCAAGCAAAATCTGGTTAGCTGACCACTAAGTAAAGGGAAATCAATACAGATCTGCTGGAACTCAACTCTATAATGGAGCTATTTGGGATATGACCTTTGGCAGTGACAAATCCAAACCCAGCATCAAGGAACACACATGAGGAAGGAGTGTTTCACTCGCTCAAGGGGAAATGGCTGGGAAACCAGAACATTTTTGAATAGAGAGAAGTCTTCCTCATAGCTTTTCATCCCCAAATGCAACTGCATCTTGAGCTCATCTTCTATTCCCATGGCAAGCAGTGAAACTTGCCCACCTGGTTGCTAGTTGTGAAATCCACCTAAAATGAATGCCCAGCATTGGTCATTTTAATGCTATTTGTACCCGGGCATCTTTGAGCTTCAAAAAGAGAAATGAAAGGTTCTCAGATCTCTCATTGCTGTAGATGAACAAACATTAACTGTAGATCAGCACAAACTGAAAACAGGTTAACACCTCTTCTCTTCACTGAGTCTGTGCATAGGCCCCATTTGTAGACTTTGATTCTTCCCCACCATCTAATTTTTGTACTGTCATAACTGACGAAGAGTTCTGGAGGATTCAAAAACTTGCACTACTTTTGTGCTCCTTCTGTAATGTTTTAGTGGTCATAATGAAATATATTACCCAAACTTTATTTTATTTTTTTTTTTTTTGTTTCTGCTTATGGTCCACATGGTTGCTTTAAAAAAAAAATTGCCCTGGAAACCACACAGGGACATAACAGTACAGGTTGAGTCTCCATTATCCAGAATTCCAAAATATGAACTCCAAAAACCAAAACGTTCTTCATGGGTGGCTGAGCCAGGGACACCTTTGTTTTCTGATGGTTCAATGTACACAAGCTTTGTTTCATGCACAACATTATTAAAAATATTGCATAAAATTACCTTCAGGCTATGTGTATAATGTTTATATGAAACATAAATGAATTTTGTGTTTTGACTTGGGTCCTATCTCCAAGATACCTCATTATGTATGTATATGCAAATACAGCTATTCCAAAATCCAAGAAAATCCAAAACATTTCTGGTCCCAAGCATTTCAGATAAGGGATACTCAACTTGTATTGGTTTCTTGTTTCTCTATAGAAGAACAGCCACCTATATGCCAACTCTCCCTCTAGTGGCCATGGTCCTCTAGAGCATATACACAACGTTGAGGTAGAGCAGACATAATGCTTACTTGCAAGGGGACATTCACATGGCTGGCAATCTCATGAATCAGTGCCTCAGTGACAGCAGTTGAGGCATAACGTTGGTTGCTATTCACTTTGATTGTAGGCCCCTGTGCAGCAAAAGAGAATATTCAAGAGAAATAGAGGATAATACTTACAGAGGAAAAACAAGTTTTGGTCCACCCATCACCAAAAATTGGTCCTGCTCTCCAACAGCCTGAGCCAAAACTGAAATATGAATGCATAGAGTTTGGGATGAGGCCAGTGGAAGACAGAGGCTTTGGCCTGCAGGAATCTGGCCCTAGGATAACATAGTTGTTGTATTCAAACAAAAATCCACCAAACAGTGATACCTTTATTGGCCAACTGAAAGGTATCACTGCTTGGTGGATTTCTGTCTGAATTTGACAAATGGCCAACACAGCTACCCCTGCATGTTTTCTGGACAATGGTTGTATGGACATCTATGCACCACAATAACATTGCTGCTTTATTTCAGCTCAGGACTGTGGCTAGGGTGGGTCTCTACTTTCTAGCACCCCCGCTCCGAAGACAACTTCCCTCTGAACAAATCTTGCCAAAAACCTCCAACAAAAACCTGTGACAGGTTCACCTTAGGTTTGCCACAAGCTGGAAACAACATGAAGGCACACAACAACATACTTCCTTCTATCTATGTCACTAGAATAAAAGTACAGTGGTCCCTCCACATTTGCTGGGGTTAGGGGTGAAAGACCCCTGTGAATGTGGAGAAACCGCAAATAAAAAAAAATCTCCTTTTACCTGAGAGAACACCTCTCTAGGAATCTCCAGGTCCTCCAGTGCAACACTATGGCCAACATCTACCATAAGTTGATCATAAAATCATGCTGGAGGACCTACAAATGCCTAGAGAAATGTTTTCTCTAGGAACTTCTACATTTTTCAGCACAACTCTATGGTCAAATTCTGTTGTAGAGTTGCACTGGAGGACCTAGAGATTCCTAGAGAACATTTTAATCAAAACTGCAAATAATCAAATCTGCAAAAGTCAAAGCCCCAAATGTGGAGGGCCAACTGTAATCCCTTTCAAAGTGTTTCTTAAAGTATATTTCCATGCACAATTTTTTTCCCATAGAGGATGATTCCACAAGCCATCCGGGCTTCTGTATTTATTCAAAACCATCAAACCATCTAGTTAGGAACACTGGTTCTAAATGGAAATAATATCCAATTCAGGAGTGAGGTTTTCATTTGTCATGTTTGCATTTACCCATACATAGCAGGCTACTGTCATCCTGCTTCGTGAGAACCTGTTTTTCCTGTTCCCCCTCCCAAAAATTTTTTTTATTATTATTGCATAGTCATCCCTACCACCTACCTTGTGGAACTCTGGACGGTGATTCTTATCATGTTTGTCTCTGCAAAAAGAGGAGGAATAACATCAAATTAAGCCAGTTAAGTGCCCTCACTCAGAAAACATGCATCTGAATTTCAAAGATGAGATGAAGGACTGGAAATAATGAGAGAAGGGGTACTGATAGATCAGAGCATGGAAGCAATTTCAAAACTAGGATGTGTTTTTTGGCTAGTTATGAAACAGTACCTTTGATATATGGTGTGCAGAGGTCTTTTATTAAAATGGAAAAACTGTTTGCTAGGACTGGCAGGAGAGGAAGATTGCTTCAGTGAGAAATGAGCTTTATTAGTGTGACATACTAGTATGGGGAAGATTGAGGGTTGGATGTTTAACTTGAAACAAAACACAACTGAACTTTAAGGGCAGAAATAGATCTCTACTCGACAATGGACGATACAGTACTCAGAAATGCCATACTATATTTCCTTGCTACAAGCCAGAGTGTAAGCAGTGGCTCCAAACAAGATCTCGAAGACGAGTTTTTTCCCAACCAACGCCTTAATAAAAGTTAGCAATCCCTTGCAAGGATCTGAGACTTGGCCAATATCACACTACTACACTAATATAGTGCTATTATTCTACTTTAACTGTTATGGCTGCCTCCTGTGGAATTCTGGGGTTTGTAGTTTAGCGAGGCCTAACAGCTCTCTGGCTGAGAATTCTAAATGCCCTTCCCTAAACTGCAAATCCCAGGATTCCACAGGAGGCAGTCATAGCAGTTAAATTGGAATAACAGTATAGTCCAAGGTTACAAGCTATAACAGTACAGTCCAAGGTTACAATGCTCAGCTGCCTAGCAGTGTTGTCTGAGTTATTGCTCTGTGTGTCTGCATGTGTGCATGTAAAAATGTTTTTTTTTAAAACTGATAAACACCAGATGCCAACTACCACAATAACATGGTAGTTTGGGTCCCCTTGCTGATCCCCCCAATGGCAAAAAAGTAGACATGTTTGGAACAATTTCTATCAAGCTAAGAGCAACCTTGTAGCTCACAGAGGGGGAAAACTCCCCCTGCCTGCCCCCTCTACAGTTGCCCATCTGTTTACACACTAGGCTAAATTCTAAGCCTGTGGCAGCAAGGTAAGTGGCCACTCAGAATTTTTTAGAAATTAAAAATTAGGCTAGGTCACACAGCTTGCATGTATGTCCTACAGTTTTATTATTCTATCAAAACAATTTCTATCCGTTAAGCTGATGGAATCATAAGGGCTTATTATTTTGTTTCACAAAATCAGAGATTCTTTGAAAGCAGAATTCAACAACAGATGCCAAATTCTAAGCCTGTGGTAGCAAACATATGTAACGGTGCTTAATTATTTAGTAAAATCCTTTTGAAACTCTGCTACATTCCTTTGTGCTCAGCACAGGAAAATACTCACGCATAGTTGGGGTGTACAGCATGGGCCATATCTGCACTGATCATGCAGGACTTTGGCACAGCTTCCTCAAATGCTGTCAGGTTCTGGGGCGAAACTGAGATGCGACGAAGGACAAGTTCAGTGAGGAGTGACATGGCCCCTTGGGCACTTTCAGAACCAACCTGACAGAAAAGTAGTAATCAGTGAAGAAGCTGTTCAGAGCCTAGAGAAGTTACATTTTCCTTTATAACTTCCAGAATCACTCAGCCCTTCCGATTAAGGAATTTTGGGGTTGTAGTCCCCCAAAAATAACTTTTCCAAGCTCTGGAGTGTGTTTTGATCCCAACAGAATCCTCTCCTCTTCAGAAAAGCAGTTTTGCTTGCTATCTCTAGCCACTCTTCACTATGTTGATGCCTTTTAGTCACAGTGTATTTCCATTCTATCCATCAACACACCATGTTTAGATCTTCCCACCTTATAACAGTGCGGGCTCCTTGCACTTTCTACCCAGAAAGCAGCTTTTTCCATGCAAGAGCTCCTCCCACTTACCTCTTCATTGTCATAAAGGGCAACCAGGCGCACATTTGATTCTTGAGCAAGGGCTTCAGGGGCTTTGCTGGACTCAATCAGAGCCTGTAGGGACAAATGAAGAGACAGCATGAAGGGACAGGAGAGGGAAATACTTGACATTCTCAGAAATATGCTCCCCTGGCTTCTTATGAGGTTGTTTTAACTGGAGAGGCAAACCTCACTAATTCCATATCAGGTAGATTTCCCCCCCATTTCCCCCCACCGGGGAATCACTTCTTGGCCTTTTGACTAAGATCAAGGGATGAAAAGAATTTTTTAAAATATTCAAAAAGTGGTCAAAACTTTGTTTGCCAAGTGTCAGGAAACCCTGATGAGGAAAACCCTGAACTGATGAGAATCTTTGTAGTTTGGAACTTATTCTGCACAAAATTCACACTTTCCCTACAGAAAACAGCATTTTCTAAGTGGAGAATTTTCTAAGCAGAGAATAATATCTAGATGCAAAAATGTTATTTTCTGTGCAGAAAACCCCCTTTTTCTCTGCACACAGAATGTGTGAATTTTGTGCTGAATAAATCCCAACAGTCTTTGAAAACTGGGCAGTTTTTGAAAACTCTTCCAGAAGGAAGAAAATTACCAAAATTACTTGTTGCTTCCTTTGAGAACAAAATTAGTGAATATCGCATCTCTACTCAGAGTAGGCTCCCACTATTAGAAGTAGTTTTGGAAAGTGAAAGGTAGCATGAGCGAACAGATGACAGCAGAGGAAACTGAGTGCAAGTAGTTTCACTGTAGGAAAGAAGTACAGTCCACCTGCACCATATGCGGGCTCTGCCATATGCTGCTTTGAGCTTATGCGTACAGCAAGCCTGGGGAGACAAAATGGCGTGCATGCACATGTTGCATGCACTGCACCGGGTGTGGGACCACACAGCCATTATTTTCAATGGGGCTTAAACATGTTTTCCCCTTACATGGGGGGTTGGGGGTTGGAATGGATCCCTCGCATATGGGCAGGGCACACTGTACTGTTGTCCTGAAGGTAAGCACTGCTATTACAGTAGGACTGTTTCCAGTAGTATAGGACCACAAATTATTATACCTCTCAGAGAACTTATAAAATGATGTAAAGTATAAATACAGTAAAATAAATAAATAAATAAATAAATAAATAAATAAAATTTACCCACTTGAGCAACTCACCTGTAGTGCACAGTAGCAGCTGTGGAGGTTATCCAGGCGAGGGGAGAATATGAACTCGTTGTAGACACCACCTAAGGTCTGGAAGAAGAACCACAGTGGGGGTTGAAAAGACATAATCTAGGTTTATACTTTCCCTTACTACTCCCTTCTCAATTTACCTACCGGTCTCTCGCTCTCAGACAGTGTTGTCTGTGTACTTCTGAGCAAGTCAGAAAACAGCAGTTGGAGAAACTCCCAGGACCAGAACAGATAGCTAAATAAATACTAAGAAGAAAATCTCTCTCTCTCTCTCCCCATGCCCCACAAGATTATCTGCTAAGGAATGCTGTAAAGAGCAAGGAAACAATTTCACCTCCCCAGCAACCTGGCCCCTAAAAAAGGAAAGCCATTTGCAAGTAAGTGTTGCTTTTTGATTATCCCTTAAAGATGAAAAGCTGATACGCACTGGAGGCTGTGTATCCACCAGACACAACTCCATCTCTACCACTTGCTCAGGTTTCACCTCTAGCTGGGAGCAGATGAGGGACAGAAGAGCTGGAGAGTGCCGATTCTGTCAAAAACAAAGTGGTCAAAGTGAAGAAAACTGACAAGAGCTCCCTTGAAACCCAGATCCTCCTCTGTGGTACAGACCTATTCCCTCTTACTGCACCCAATACACTTTTTCTTTTCTCACCAGAAAGGATGAGGTACAAACTGTCCCAGATTTGGACTCCTCCTTCTCCAGTGCCTCCTGGGCTTCTGTCGCCAGAATTGGGACCCTGTGAAAAACAAGCCATGTGTGGTCATGGTTAATTAGGTTTGGACATTGGAGATCTGTGTTCAAGTCTCCTCTGAGTCACAAAACACATTGGAAGACCTTGGGCCTCTTGATCTCTCAGCCTGACTGACCTCATGGGCTTATCTTAGTGTGAGGATAAAGAGAAGAAGAAAACCATATATGCCACCTTCCACTTGTAAGAAGACAGAGAAGATATAATATAACTAATAAATAAGTTGTTGCTCCTTAGAGAAAAATGCACACAGTTTAAAGCAGGGGTGGCCACACTCCAAGCTCACAGGGCCATTTTTGACTCCTCCACAATTACTAAGACCCAGACTGCTGCAGCCACCATTTACCTGAAGTGGTGTTGTGTCACTCTTAATTGTTTCCAGGACTTTTCTGGGAGATGTCTGGATTTGGGGGACTGTCCCTCAAAAGTAGCATTAAGTGGTTTAAAGTAGTTTTTTTGGCCCCAAATATTTTTATATGAAAAATGGGGAAGCTGGGGGTGTTACTGGGAGCCTAGGGGAACAAAGGGCTGCACAGAGTCCCTCCTCTGGCAAGGGCTACTTGCAGACTTTGGATTGTATGAGACCCATCACTAGTTTAATGAAACTAAAGTCCAAGGAGTCACCAGACTAAATATTTTGTAAGAATCCTCTTCTGCCCTGCAGAATAAGTGAATCCCTAAGTCAGTCTTTCCTTGCTAGACTACAACTCCCACCATCCCCAATGGGCACTGGTTCCTTCTCTGAAGGGAGGAGTTCAGATAGCACACTTTGTTCAATCACTGTGAGAGGAACACCCCCAACTCACTTCCTACTATCCAGTTAAAGGGAAAAAAGTGAAAAGAAAAGAGGAACCCTCTTTAAAGATAAGCTAAAGTTGGCAAGCCTTAAAGTAAAAAAGTTTAAAAGAGAACAGGGTTTGGATCTCAGATTATGGAAGGGCTCTGCTTATCTGTGGAATTCTTCCAACCCAGTAACAGAATTCTGCTGGTGGAATGGAGAGGGAAGCAATTTTCATGGACTTTCCCTCCCTCCTCCATTCCCTAGATGTCATCACTACCAGCCCCGCTGACACTTAAGCACTCCTTTGCTATGGAGGGTTGGGATATCCTTCTTAAAAGAGACAGAATGAGACAATGTAGAGGGGATGGTGGCTGAAACTCTCACAGGTGGTGTTCAGTGTTCGGCCCAAAGCTCTCATTCACATTGCGCTGGAGGTGGATAGCCAGGTGGGGGATGCGAAGAACAGGGCGCTCCACCCTAACCAGCTGCTGCTCCAGTCGCCCTGTGGATAGGTCCTGAAGGTGAAAACAGAAAGGACACCAGTTTAGTACCTGGACAATTCTGTAGTACTCATTAGCTAAAAATGAAAAGGGAAAATATGACTGACAGCTAAAAGGTGCTAGAGAACACAGCTCCAGAGAGTGGTTCCACAGAAGTATGAGCTGTCAAAGAGAAAACACTATGGGGACAAAACAGAGCAACCTCCTAATTTTAACTTTAAAACAGCCAGGAGGGTGGGCAGCAAAAAGACTAATTCTGGATGGAGGAACAATATTCAGTATTCAACTCTCCCCTGTCCCCATTTCCCCAAAATTACACCAGCTTTTTAGGGAAAGGAGAAGGGAGAGAAAAGAGTTTAAAACCTCTCTCCTCCAACACCTCTGTTGAAATGAAAACTGGACCCCTTCTTCCCCAAACAAAGGCAGCTTTAATTTTTTAAAAAATATGGAAGTCCAATCACAAATCTTATGATTGTAATTTAAGGTCAATATCTACTTTTTAAACGATTAAACTTTTTCAGTGAAAATTGTTGTCACTCACAAATACTTCAGCAAATCCCAATTTCCAGATGTGTGCACAGATACACATGCTTTGGACTTAACCTTCTGACATTGTGCTCTTCTTAATACACAAGTGCATGCACCACTCCTAGATATCACAGTGATTTGTTCAAGCAGAAAGAGACCCCCCTGGGACCCCATGGGCTGAATTGTGTTTTTCTACAAAGTCATGGTGCTCAGCCACTATACAAACAAACAATTTGCAACCATCTCTATACATTTCAGTTTGATGAGCTCACCGGCATTTCTTTGTTTCCTTCAGTTCCCTTTCCATCAAACCTCTTACAAAAATCTGGCATATGCTTGCAAGCTCCTTATCTCTGTACCTCTACACTTGTCTTTATGAAGCATGAACTCTGGGAGGCATGAGAGGTGCCTCAACCCCTTACATCTTCTACCCACTTGGGAACACTAGTTTTGAGGAGTGTCAACCTACCCAGCAGACACAAACAGAAACATGAACCAGGTGTCATTTCTAAATATGGGGTAGAAACTTTAGCCACAATGAATGTAAACAGCAAGTTTCTGATCTCCTGTTACATTAGATGTGGAGAACCTGTGACCTTCTGGATTTCTGTTGGACTATCATCATTCATTAAAAAGCCATACTGCTAAGGTTAATGGGAGGTGGAGTCCCAGGACATGTGTAAGGTCATAGATTCTCCACCCCAGGCTATATATTCAAGGCAGCAAAACTTGAGCAGTTGTTTGATAAAAGCTGGGTTTTACCAGCCAGGCACACTTCATGTCCTGAAATCTGCCCTCATCAGTCAGTAAGATGAATTGTGCCCCATTCTTCACTGTTGCTCAGCTATGTATAACAGACACTGAGAAAGACACATACTGGGACAGTGAGGGAAAAAAGCCATAAAGAATAGTTTCCTTTGAATACCAAACAGTTGGAATCTCTTCTGTCTGCCCACCTCATTTTAATATTCAATGCATTTTTAGATTTACTGGAAACATGAGTACCAGACACTTTTCTTGAATAAAAGCTGAACTTTTAAAGTCTGCTCAAGCTACCACAGCTTGCAGGTCTGCTCAGAGGTAACTGGTTTTTAATAAACACATGCCAGCTACAAACAATTAAAGTTTCCCTGTAGGTGTTTTATAACTTGCTGTAATGACTTTCCAGTTAAATAGGAACATTAACTTGCATGTAAATCCCACATCTTCTCCCTTTCCTCTCATTATAACCAATATGAGTTCTCTGCTCTCCACTATTTGCTTGGGATCTCACTAGTCCTCCAAAAAGCATTCAAAATAATGACAACCTAGAGAGATTTCAGAGTGAATCCATTCAGATCCCAGAAATGCATTTGACCAGGACCTGCTGAAGTAATTACTTTCAATTATGGCAAGGAAACCTCATCTATCTCGTCTTCCTCTTGTGGTGTCAGCATCATCAAACAGAAGCACAAGTTGAAATCAGAGCAGCAAAAGCTGTCTCTGCAGAAAAAGAACAGACCTTGGAAAAGTTACTTTTTTGGACCACAACTTCCAGAATCCCCCATTCTACTGCCATGCTGACTGGAGGATTCTGGTCTACAACTCTGGGAGTTGTAGTTCAAGAAATACATAAGAGGACCTTTTTCTAAGCTTTGGGAGAATGTTTCCTAGAACTGAATGTGCAATCAGCCCAATTTGCAGATTGACTATGAACTAGAAAATAGAGAGAGGAAATCAAAATGGAAGAAATAACAGGCCATTTCACAAGCCTAGCTGGAACAGCTGTGGCTGTGCTAGAAAGAGAAGCCAGAGTATAAAGAGCAATCCCCCATTCCCAAATGGAAATGAATCCTATCTGTACAGGTAGTGTGTGTTGCAGGACATGATGGTGAATCACTTGTCTCTGGATCACAAAACATTTAAAGCTGGGGGGGGGGAGTAAAAACAAATTGTAAATTCTCCACACTTGATTACAGAGGGGATGATGGGACTTATAATCCGATAAAGCTGGAGCATGCCAGTTTGAAGAAGTTTTACTTAAATCAATGCCTGTACACACACACTTCTAGCATGGTAAAGGATCCTCTCTCACATTCATTCATTCACTCACTAATTCAATTTCACACAGAAAATCAAATCCTTAATTTTAAAGCTCTTACAGTTCTGTTTTCAGAGACTTTTCTGTCTACTCTGCATTTATAGCAGCCTTGTAAGTGCAGCAAGTATTACTAGTTTACTTGTCTATAGGCATACAGTTGCCCCTCCATTTTTGCAGACTTGGACTCTACGTTGCTTGCCCATTCATGGGTGTCAAACGGAGGGTGACAAAATGGGGCATGCACCCATGGGCATCCGCCACCATTCAAGCCAATGGGGCTTGAATATTGATGATTTTCCATTTATGCTGGGTGGGTGTGTCTGGAACGGATCCCCCACGAAAATGGAGGGGCGACTGTACAAATTTTATTTTTAGAGCTGGAGTGTATGTATGAGCACACACCCCAGAGACTTCAAAATCAAGAGCATTATGAACTACAGGATTTTAAAAAAATTATCTTTACAAAGACTAAAAAGAAGAAAATGTCTTTGGCATCTGATTTCTACCTTGATGTAACTTCAGAGAAGCAATTTTCCTCCCTCCACACAGAAGAAAAGAACTTATAAGAACATCACAGTCACTCTTACATTTCTGGTGCTTGTGCATATTCGCTATTTTTGCCAGCAAATATGGCAGAAGAGAAAATGTTCACCCCCAAAGCTCATCCAACAAGAGAGGGAAGCAAAATGGAGGGACTCTGAATATGTGTAAGTGGTCTTCCCTATTAAATGAGCAACCCTAACCTCTGTTCTTCCCTCTCCATTATCATCATAAGTGTCCTGTAGTACCCACTTTGTTGTATTATTTCTGAAGGATATTTTGGCATTTTAACAGTGCAAGTCTATGCATGTTTACTCTGAACAAAGTCCCACTTTATGTCATGGGGTTTATGCTGAAGTGGGTGTGTATATTAAGCACTGTAGCAAACAAGAGAACTCAAACATCCTGCATTTCTGAGAACTTCATTTAAATCACTTTTGGTTTCAGTTGTATGCAAGCAGTACAAAGAGTATTAGCTGAGTCATGGAGATTTAAGACCTACGGTATAAACAAAATGCTGTCTTGCAGTCTGAACTAGACTTATTCTACTCAAATGTAGCTATGCACTCATGTTTAATGTGGCTGAAAACACTGATCAGATCATTCATTAGACAGTAAATTAAAAGTGCTGATGTTTAATAAAATTTTTATGCACTCTGTCCCCTGTGAAAGGTACTCACAGTTAGTGCCTCTGCTGTAGCAATCTCAGTCAAAGCACTGCCTGTAACCTGACTGTTCCACATAATAAACACTTCAGTTCACTTCATTAAGTATCTCCGGCATATATCACTTTGTGTTTAGAATTCAATCTTCAATCCATTACTTAAAAATCAAATCAATCAATTCATGGTTTCAGTTCGAAAGCAGATATATCAACAAGTGCTCCAAATAAATGGCAACATTATTGGTGAAAAGTCATGAAAATCTGCTCTTTTACCATCTCTCAGAAGCTACATTACTTCCCATACCTGGAGGAAAGGGAAGTAGGACTTTCAGCTTTTCCCCTGTAACTCTAGTGTACTAACATCTATGGATTGGCATTGCAAGAAGCATCACATAAATGGCTCCCACACAGCTATATCAAAATAGACCCTAATGTGACAAAGCAGCAGTACTGGATGTTCATTGTCAACTGCCTTCAAGTCAACTTTGACTCATGGAGAGCCTGTGAATGAGACATCTCCAAGACCCACATCCACAACTGCTCTTCCTGGCTCATGGCTGTGGCCTCCTTGGTTGAGTTTAACCATCTGGTATGCGGTCTTCCTCTCTTTTTACTGCCTTCCACCTTTCTTATTGTCTTTTATAGTGAGTCATGTCTTCTCATGATGTGGTTAAAGTACAACAGCCTCATTGTGGTCATCCTGGCTTCCAGGGAGAGCTCAGGCTTGATCTGTCTGGGATCTATTTGTTTTTTCTTTTTGGCCATGGTACCCTCAGCACTCTTCTCCAGCACCACATCCCAAATGAGTTGATTTTCTTTCTATCTGATTTCTTCATTGTCCAGCTCTCACACATGTACATATTGACAGGCAATACAATGGCTTGTACAATTCTAATTTTAGTGCCCAGCTGTATATCTTTGCACACTAAGATCTTGTCTAGTTCTTTCACAGCTACCCTCCTCAATCCCAGTCTTCTTCTAATTTCTTGACTGCAATCTCCACTCTGATCAATGATGGTTTAAAGATCTTAAGAACATAAAACAAGTTAACCCAAACAGACCACTATCCAATACCTCATGGAGGACTGACCTTGACAATGACTCTTCCAGCAACAGAGAGGTCACGGTCAAACCACGTGTTCCAGATGCCACCCCCATAAGTCTCCACTGCCACTTGGACTGTGCCTTCCTGGTTACGCTTTGAGCAGCGTTTCACCTGGATCACAAAAACACATTCATATGCTTATCCAAAAGCTCTGTGCACAGATGCCCCCCATCAAGTGTGAACTGGTGAGTTATAAGAGATAAACCACACTTATTTTCACAGAATAGGGACAAGCTCTGATTTGTTGAAACTCCATAACTGATGGCTTACCTGAGTTGCTTATGTTCAGACATTTATTTAGGTCCCTAAGATTCTTGTGTCAGCAGTATTTATTGATATGTATCATCAATAGTGCCTAACAAATGTGTGTGTGTATATATTGTGAGAAAAGAGGGCAGCTTGACAGAATAAGTGTTATCAATATTCAAGAAAGAATGTCTCCAAGTATGGTTAGTAGTGAGGTGTACATTTAATGTAGTTTTACAATACAATCACAGCCACAGTGAAGTGAAGCAGTATTACAGGGGTGTGATACCCTTTGGTCTGCCAGATATTTTGGACTTCAGTGCCCAGAAACCCCACCAACATGGCCAAGACTAAGGGATTATGAATTATGCAGTACAAAACATCTGGAGGGCTAGATGTTCCCCACCCTTGTCCTTTTGCTGCTCCCAAGCTCTGAAACCCCCTCCCTAGAGAGGCCAGGAGGGACCTTTTGCTCCTCTCCTTTCAGTGGCAGGTGAAAACATTTTTGTGCCATCAGGCTTTTTCAAACTAACAAGAAATGCTGTGCAATTCAAATGTTGAGGTATGGATGTAGCTTTTAATATATTTCAATAGTTTTAAATGTGTAATGTTTTTAACTTTTTAACTTGTTTAATTAAAAAAATCCTTTATATTTATACTTTGTAATGCTTTTGTATTGTTTTTAATTTATAATTTTTAAATCAGTTGGTAGACACCTTGAGTCCTGAATAGATAGATAGATAGATAGATAGATAGATAGATAGATAGATAGATATAATTACAGCTCAGGGAATGTTGTGAAGGGGGGGGGGGACTATGAAGATGAAAGGATGCAAAACTGAGGCATGTCTCTGACAGAAGGCAGGTGGTGAAAGACCACTTAGAGAGAGGGAAACGTTGTAATAGAGAGAGGACAGTTAGCCAGGGGAAAGAACTGAATAGAATGAGAATGATTAAATAGTCCAGGGATTCATGTGTTACCTAAATGTGTATTAATAAACTTCTACTTACCTATTCTGGTAGTTCCTATTAAGTTTGATAGAGGGCCTGGTTATGCTTACCACAATGAACCCACAGAACCACACATAGGGATCACCTTGAGGCTAGGTACCCAATCCAGGGAATATTTTGAGGGGGCAAGATGAGTGACAGGAGCCCAAATGTTAGAACTGTGGGGCCACCTTGAAGAGGGGCTTTGTCACAAGGGGCAACTGCTTACCCGCAGACAGGGGCTGTCCGTGTGGGCTCCAATCAAGGTGAAGCCATTGCCAGGCTGGTACTGGCCTCCCACAGCAAAGGCAATCAATGTTGAGAAGTTTCTGGTCACAAAATACTAGAATGGGGAAGACAATGGAGAGACAGGGAGAAAGAAGGGCCAGGAGACATCAGTTTTCTGCACAGCCACACAGTGATGTGTCCATAAGGACCTCAACCACATCAACCTCCCACTCCAAAAGGAGACGCAGAACAACCGGTGATCAGCACCATGGAGAGAAATCATTCCACCATGTGGCACATACCCCCTCTCTTTTCCTACCTTTCGGTTTGGCTGGATATCCCAGTGCTCAGTTTCCTTTAGCTCCTGAAAACCAGCCTGAAGTAGACGGCTCCGACATTCAGCAACCACTGCAGGAGGGGGAACAGACCACAAAAGGGCATGCGGGTACATACAAACTGCAACGGTAATAACATAGGCTCCAAAGATTCATTTGGCTGAACAGACAAAAGGGAAACCTTATAATAAAAATCCCATTTGCCACACAGGACTCAGAGTGGAGCGCACACACACACACACACACACACAAAACTATATAATGCAACTCTACTTGCGCTTACAGGGACAAAGCCAGCCCAAGACATTTTGTGGCTGGAGGGTGGTGTCCCTTCCCATTTTATGGCAAAAATCAACTATATTGGTTGTTGAATCCTTCTTTAACACTGGTAAAGGGAGAGCAATCTCAATTGCATGTGAGGATGCAGGCTACTTTACAGAGACACAGGACAGGCCATAGGACCCAACACTAACTTCCAATACCTTGCTCGCTGCCTCCCAAAATCTGCTATCTGAGGCAGCCTGACTGTTCCTGTTACAGGAACTCTTGGACCTTACTCAGAGATGTCATACATGGTCACCACCTTGATGAGTTTCTGCTAGGCCAGCAGTGAGAAATTTCATGCCCAGGAGTGAGAAATCCAGCCTCTCAGCCTCCCAACCGGACTCACTAAGGTTCCTCATAAGGCCACATCTCCTTCCTCATGTCACCCTGACACTCAGTGCTTTCCCAGCTTTTGTATGGGCATTCCTCCATTTTGAAAGGTTGGCATGCCTTCCTAAGGGTTAGTTCAGGGTTAGGCAACCTAAGGCCCGGATACGGCCCCCCGAGGCCTTTGGACCGGTCCCAGGCTGGTCCTGCCGCCACCGCCCGCCATGATGATATTAATTATTGTTGTTACTACTTGTTCTTGGGTTTTTCTTGGCAAAATCTCCACAGGGGTTTTGCCATGGCTTTTCTGGGGCTGAGAGAGTGTGGATGCATTTTTTTTAAATTTTTAATTTTTATATTTATTTATTATTTATTTTGGTGCTTCAGCCCCCCAATTGTCTGAGGGACAGCAACCCGGCCCCCAGCTCAAAAAGCTTGCCTACCCCTGGGTTAGTTGCTAGTAGTAAGACCTTTAAGTTACAACATGCCAATATTTTGTCTTTGATCCTGCCCAAAGGCCAAATGTGGCTCCAAGAATTTTGTATCCCAACATATGTGGGGACCTAGCTTTACTGCCAGATCATAACCAAAATATTTAGGATTTGCCACAGCTTCTGCAATCAGTATGCTAAGAGTTACATAACTTTGATGCCTACATAGGAGCCTCACCTTTCTCTCACAGTGCTTTTGAGTCCAATGTCCAGAGAAAAGAAATGTGGTTAAAGAAATAAAGATTATCACTTGAGCAGATGAAAAGCCAGACAGAAACAAAGGAACTGCACCAGTGGTTAGGGGCACAAAAGCATACACAATGAAGTTATAATTAGGGCTGCTGCTATAATGCAGAATTAATGCAGTTTGACACCACGTTAACTGTCTTGGCTCCATGGCATTTGTTGTTTGTTGTAGCACCAGAGTGCCATATTTGGCATGACAGAGAAGGCTAAATATCTCACAAAACTACAAATCCCAGAATTCCAAAGTTCTGGCCATGGCAGTTAAAGCAAGGTCAAACTGCATTAATTCTGCTATGTAGATGCAGCCTTAGATTCCTAAATTTTCTTCAGCACAAAACCAAATTATTTACCTTAAACTTTATTAAACAGTCAGTCAACCAAAGCTCTTCCCTAGAGGTTTTCCTTAAGAAAACTCAGTGTCTCACTCAGGATAAAGTGTGAAACCCCAACAAACAACTGAGTTTAGATCTCGTTCTACAAATCATCTAACAAAAAAGAGTATTTGATATAAACACAATGTCTGTATAAGGGATAAAGATGTTTTGGATGTCAACTCCCAGACTTTAAAAACCAGCATGACCAATGGTAAGGAATTACAAGAGATGCACCTGGAAGGCAAAAAATTCACCATCTGTTGTACTATATAATATACATCTTGCTTTGGCCATTGAGAGTCCAGTATTCTTCTTTGTCTCAGGAATGGGTATACCTTTCCAATGCAGGCATAAAAAAAGATTTTAAAGAGAAAAAACAAAACAACAACCACAACCAAACACAGATCCAAAAACATCCCACTAGCAGTCCTTCTAAGGCAGAAATGACACTGCCTGTGAGCAAAGCAGTATCTATCTATCTCCAGGTGAGTACAGCAAGTTTTCCAATTCTCCTTGAGATCCTCTGGATTTTTTTTAAAAAGTGGGGGAAGTCATGGGGAAGAATAGTCATGAAAGGGAATTGGTAAAAGAAGGAACACTGGATTTCAAATAATTGAAAGAAGTTGAAATTTGCCAGTACATGTCATCATGAGAACAGATTCTGTCAAGCGCTACTGTAAAATTTCCTGATTAATTCCCGGCCATGGAGAAAGTAAAATTTCCCCCCACCTCCTGCCACATCTTGCCACGCTATTTAGTGCTTGCGATCTGCCTATTAAACTGGTTTAATATTTACTGATGTAAATTGTTATAATTGTTACTGTTGTTAATTTGTTTCAATTTTATGATGTTTAATACTGTTTTAAGGGGAGGGTGAGTTTGGGGTTGGAAGGGTTTATTGTGAGATTTTATCGTTGTAAGCCGCCCCGATTGCTTCGGTAGAGGGGCAGGATAGAAATAAATTTTATTATTATTATTATTATTAAAATGATGATAACCACCTAGTGAAAAGGTACCAGAACAGGTGGGCAGATGTGGCACATGTGGAACAGAACGTACCATCCTCTGGTTTTAAATGCATTCAAAACCTCCCAAATCAAGAAAAGCCTGTTCCAGACTCCACAAGGATATATCTGATGAGATCAAAGATTCAGGCAGCGCCAGCGTATGCTCATCTGGGTTTCAAGTTCTGCAGAAAATTATGAAAGCTCATTTAAAAGCAACAACAAAAAGGAGGTGAAAGAAAGACTCTTCCACAGTCATCCAGCACCAAGCAATTCATCTAAGGAGTTTATCACATGGGGGAAATCCCGTG
>CM034701.1:129997434-130012067 GCA_020142125.1 Phrynosoma platyrhinos | reverse complement strand
CATATTTGTGTTATCAACTGCATTTTTCATCTGGGTGTGTGTTTGTATGAAAGGGGAGGAGAGAGAATTCCAACCTCCAGTATTATTTTGATTCTATGTGTATTTTGCATGGACTTACTGGTATATTGTAATGTGGTTTGGCTTTTCCTTTGCTGAACTGAGGTGAGGTCACTAATATTATCTGCTTTGGCTCCATATAAAAAGAGCAAAATTCTGAAGCACTCAGTGAAATTCACAAATGTTAAAGGTCATACATCTCAAAATGATGGAAACATGACACATTTTGGGCTATTGATACTATTAAGGCCTTCTTCAAGGGGGCACTTAAAACCAAAATTGCAGAAAATTCTGAACCTGGAACTCTAAAACCATCTACTGGCTCACATTTTCCCATTAAGTGGTTATAGGGCTTTTGCCTCACAAATTTCTGCATCTTGAGATCACACCCTCAACATTTCACAGATTAAAACTGGGACACAAGTGTCAAGCAACATCAGTGTGTGCTCAAAATGACAAAAGTTGTTAGTTAATAAGGAGGGATATACAACCAAAGAGAGACTGCAGCAGTTAACTTTTGCAAGAATCTACTGGAAGGGCAAGATTCTGTCCCTTCCCTCTCCTCTCCCTAAGTTATCTTGAGTGAAGACAAAATTTGCACTTTGAACTCAGTTTGCACCAATGAAAGTAAGGCAAGCATAAAGGGGAAAGTGAGAAGAGGAGAAAGAAATTGGAACATTTTAAAAGTAGCTGAAAAAGTGGTACGATAGAGGATTAATCAGATTATCTCTGCCCAGTCGGGACAGTTGCCAGGTATCATCATGTGGAAGCCTAAATGCTGGTGATAGCTCAAGAAGAAACACTTAATACCTATACTGGAGACAACGCATCTTTTGATAGTCATCAAGCAAGCCTTATTCATGCTCTTGCTAATTTTGGGTCCTGAATTTGCCATTAAAGAGAGCTGGTATAGCATAGGGTTCAGATGTTAGTCTGGGGCCTGGGAGATCTGCATTTGCTGAGCTTAGAGATTCACTCTGTGATCTTTGGCCTATCAATTGTTATGCAAAGAAGGGGGGACTGGGTGTCCCTGCCAGCTGTCAACAATACTTCAACTGTTGGGGAAATTAGGCTTGGGTAACCTTTGGACTGGGGAGAGGCTTGGGTAACCTTTGGACTGGGGAGCACCAATTTATACCAGTACTAACTGGGAGTACTCCAGATTCTTGGTGAATTGAGGAATCTTTATTTAGAAAATAGGCAGAGTGCAAACACACCCACACACCCACACACACAACGTACATTGCTAACCAAAATGGAAGTATGGAAAGGGGATAGAGTTTTAAGGATTAATATTTACCTATCCAAAGAGAAGACTGTGGAAGGATGGAGTGGCTCAGACTGTGAGGTCTGAGGGCGAAACAGAACATACACAGAGTATGGGCGTGTGGGTGAGCTAGGCTGTATGCACAGCAGCTATGTTTTGAGGACACATTTAAACTTTTATAACTGCTGAGGTGATGGTTTATCTAGCCAGATAAGAAAGACTGAATGGCTTTTCCCAGGAATTGACAATGAAATTCTAGACTAGTTGATCATTTTTACAAAAGCAGCAATTGGATTGGGATAGCCCTGAGATAAGCAGATGGAAAAGTTTGGCAGGGATCACAACATGGGATAGGCAGAGAGATTGGCTTACTGCTTTAGGTGCAAAGACTGAAGGAAGGAAGGATGAAGCACTTTAGATTTGATAGTTTTGTTTACTTGGATACACATATGCTTGGGGGAAGCGATTCCTTTTTTCCTTTTTAGTGTTCCTGAAAGATCATTGATCTCTCAAAAACATGCTATCTCCAATTATGAGATATCAAAACACGAGGACCCCCAAATACAACAGAGAGTATGCAGGGGGTGCATAACGCAGTCTGTCTCAATCTGATTTATCTCACAGCTTGATTGTGAGGATGAAGAGAGGAAAGGGAAAGCCATGTACTGCACCTCTAGTTAATTGGAGAAAGGCTATAAATAAATCAAGTTTCCTATGGTTCTGCATAGCAAAATTTGTTTCTGTTTTAAACACTCCCACCAAAAATCCATCATTTCCCCCCCTGTGTAGGCCATTTGGGGCAGGCAAACTGGTATCCTCTGGATTTTTTATGCAAAAACTCTCATAATCCCCTGATAACTAGCCATGTCAGCTGTGGTTAGTGGAGCTGTGGTCTATGAGTATATCGACACTGCAGAATATAGGAGTTTGGCACCACTGTAACTGCCATTACTCTATCCTACAGAATCCTGGGATTTGTCATTTCAGGAGGCACCACAGTTCTCTGACAGATCAGGATGAGTACTTCACCAAACTACAAATTCCAGGATTCCACAGGATGAGGCCATGACAGTTAAAGTGATGTCAATCTGCTTCATTTTTGCAGTGTGGATACATCCTAAAACATATGCAGGACACTTGAGACACTGGATATGATCTAGCCACTCTAAAATTCTGTGAATTTCAATCAAGAATGACTTACAGTACCGTATATACTCCACTATAAGTCAACCTCATGTATAATTCAAGGGAAGGTTTTGGGGCCAAAACTGTGGATTTTGATATGACCTGTGGATAAGTCGAGGGTAAAACTTAGGGACATGTAAGAAAAGATTTAAAGGATGAAGCAAAGGAAAACAATGCTAAAGAACGTACAAAATTCCAGCAGGCATAACTGTTTATCTTAACCTGAAGGGCTGGATGGATGGCAAGTGCTTTCAAGACAGATTACACTCTTACCTTTCACCACAGGATAGTTTTTTTTTTTTAAAAAATAAAGTACATTACTTACATTGACCCATGGATAAGTTAATTTGGGTTTTTGGGGTCAATTTTTTTGACTAAAATTTCTAGACTTATACATGAGTATGTACAGTAATTACAAAATTCTGTGGGGACTGTGTGGATACATTTGCTGGAATCCAACCTAAAAAATCAGGCTTACTTCCTCATGAATATAAAGATATAGATGTTAGTCCATAGAATCAGTACCTTTCAGACTAACATCCAAACCACATTGCAGAAATAATCCAGTTTGAGGCCACTTTAACTCTCCTAGCTCAATGCTAGGGAATCCTGGGAATGGCAGTTCTGTGAGAAATTTAGCCTTTTCTGTCAAAGTGCTCTGGTGCCAAAACAAACTACAATTCCCTAAATTCCATGGCATTGAGCCAGGGCAGTTAAAGCGGTCTCAAACTAGATTATTTCTGCAGTGTGTCTTGAACCTAACTGAAAGAAAGAAGTTGGCAAATGCATCTGAGGAAGTAGACTTCAGTCTGTGAAACCTCATGCTGCCAAATTTTCTTTCAGTTGCTCAAAGGTGCTACAGGATCTCTCTACATACTTCTTCACAAATAGTGTGTGGTTCTCATAGGAAGAGATGAAGAGGGAAGCAGGACTATTCCAGCAGCCCTGCTGAAAGGCTACATCTTTTCTTCCTCTCTCTTCCCCATGCCTTTACCCTTTGGTAGTTGTAAGCCTATGGGTAAGATTGTTTCCACTCCTGAGGACTTTACAGCTGAAGAGCAAGATTTTAAAAGAGCTTTAATAAGTAGTTAAATATATAAATATTTTCTAATAATTTTTAAACACTAGAGGGGTCAGTAAATGGGCATTTCTTTGCACATTCTTTGTTTCTTGTCCTCTGGGATCAATGCAGCTAATGGGATTCCCTTGTTTCTTCTAGAGGACATTGCGGCCCCATAGAATGTAACAGACGTGTCTTGTTTCAGCCTCCCTCTATTTGCCTCTCCTCACTCCACTAATCCCCATTAACTTCTGAGTAGAGAGAGCACAAATGGTATTAGACCAGGGGTAGGCAACCTTTTTGAGCTGGGGGCCGGGTTGCTGTCCCTCAGACAATTGGGGGGGGGCAAAGCAAATAAATAAATAAATAAATAAATAAATAATTTAAAAAATATGCATGCACACTCTCTCAGCCCCAGAAAAGCCATGATGGCAATACCCCTGTGGAGATTTTGCCAAGAAAACCCCAAGAACAAGTAATAACAACAATAATCTATATCATCATGGCGGGTGGTGGCAGTGGCGGTGGCGGCAGGACTGGCCTGGGGCCGGTCCAAAGGGGACCCTGTACTAGACTGTGATGAGTGGCCAAGCCACACCTTTCAGGGCACAGAAAACCCTGCAATGTGCCACAGATGCGCCATGTTGCCAGCTCCTGAAAGACTGCTAATATTGTAATGCCTTTTATACAGCTTTGGAATGTCATGTACACTTTGGGTGACCACATTTCACAAAGAATATTGTAGAGCTGGGAAAGCTGTAACAAAGGACAAAAACTGGAAAGATCAAGAAGCTGGGGCACTGACGTTAATTACTTACAACAATTTTTAGCATGCCTTTAAGGGTAGAACCCTCCCATGGTGGTTCAAGATAAAAACAATATAGACAATATTGTACGTATGTGGTTATAGTGCCTGCATTTTCTATGTGGAGGAAGGTGAATAAAAGAGAATTTTTAAAGTTTTCAAGCTCATGCTTGATGGCCACCTATCAGTAAAATTGTAGCAACAATTTTTTTTTCATTGTCAGAGGTTAAAGTAAATGCCCTTTGAAGTCTTTTCCTAGTAAGGGATACATAAAACTATATGTAAGATAATAGGAAGAAAAATTCAGATGTTACCAGAAATTTTATCTCTTCAGTATGACAAATAAAATTTCAAATAGGAACGTAAGAAATCGTTGGAGACAGTTGTTGTATATGAATATAATAGCAAGAATTACATACGCTCAGCAGTGGAAAGCAAGTTCCATACCAGACATTGATTAATGGTTTCAAAAAACACTTGAGGCCATTGAAATGGACAAACTCACACAAATGTTAAATGGAAATTTAATAGAAAAAGTGTAGCTAAAATGGAAACCTTTGTTAGATTTATGTAAGGAAAAATGGAAATAGAAAAAAATTGATTTATCACTGAAGAGGCACAAATAGATATTTATGTAGGTTTCAAGGAAAAATAAATATTTTAATTTATTTGTGTCATAGGCTAAAATTAGGTTATGGTATTGCGGTCTTTCCCACATACTAGTTGAATAGAGATTAATAGAATGGAGCATCAAAGGATATAAATAGCATTATAGAAATACAAAAACATAACATTTTCTTTATGATGGTACATAACTCAGAGAATCATACAGAAAATCAAAAATCTAACAAAATAATGAATTTTGTAGAATTTCATAGAATTTTTAATTTCAGAATATTAACAATGGACAATGATATATGAATATATGTACTGATACATAGTATTATATAATTGTTATTGTTTTTCTATATATGACTTTTTAAAAAAAAAATAAAAAAAATAAAAAAGTCCTTTCCTAATCAATTACTCTATTACATAGCTGAGATGTCTAAAAAAATGCATGGTATAAAACATGCAAAAATAAAGGCTCCAGATCCTTTACACACACAGACACACAGAGCAGTGATTCCAAACCTTAGTTTTCCAGATGTTGTTGAAAAACAACTCCCATAAATCCGAGCCACCATAGCCAGTGTTCAGGGATACTTGCTACTGGCTATGATGACTGAGGATTCTGGGAATTGTGCTTCAACAAATCCTGGGGAGCCAAGGTAGGGAACTACTGGTGGAGAGACAAGAAGAACAGATGACAGTCTTCTCATAATACTAGAAACCAGGGTTATTGAATGGTAGGAGATTTAGAGCAAGCAAACGGAAGTACTTGGTCGCATAGCACGTTAAACTATGGGATTTGCTTGCATTACAGGTGTTGCCTAACAATTTATATGGCTTCAAAAGGGGATTAGACAAATTCAGGAGATTTAAGCTATCTAGGGCAACTAACAAGTTACTATGGCTATTTAATATCCTTAAGGAGAAAGGCAGCATGCCTCAGGATATCAGCTGTTCAGGGATGAAAGAGGCTGTTGCCATCTTATCCTATATGTGGGCTTGCCATGAGGGCATCTGGCTGGCCACTGTGGGAAAATAGGGTGCTTGACTTTTGATCTGATCCAACAGTGCTCTTATGCTGTTAGGTCCTAGAAAGGGTTAACATGGCTTTCACCACCCCTCCACCCTGGGGCTCTGAATAGCAGGCTGACAGGCTGGCTTAGCAGCAAGACTATTTAGGTTTAGTAGCTGCCACTTAGGGAATGCGAGCGGGAGGAGATTTAGGGAATATAGCCTCTGATATCACTGGCTGGCTCCATTCTGGGCACAGAGATGATAAGCAGGGCTACTCACAGCAGGCTGAGGCTATTCGGCTGGGAGATTGCCTGTGCCTCAGCCCCAAAGTGGGAGGGAGGGAGGGGGAGCAGTAGTAGAAGCCAGAACTGCCCCACCCCACCCCAGTTTCCATTGCTTCCCAAGATTATCTGGTTTTTGGTTTCTGAATCCAAGCTGGGGAGAGTGCAGTGCTCTTTGGGCCTTGTGCAAGATGAGAATAGTTTGAGTTTTTGGCAGGTTTGCAAAAACAACCATCTCTTCTGGCTGGAAACAGTTATTTCAGCTGTAGATAAAGGGCAGCAGAAGCCTCCTTTGCATTGCAAGTACCTCACCCACTGTGTCCTAGATTATTTACTTTCCTTATTTACTGAACAACCCATGGGATGCACTACAACCTGTTGTGGTGTGCCTTCAAGTTATTTCCCATTTATGGTGATCCTAAGGCAATCTATCATGGGATTTTCTTGGCAAGATTTGTTCAGAGTGGTTTGCCTTTGCCTTACTCTGAGGCTGAGAGAATTTGGCTTGCCCAGGATCACCCAGCAGGCATCATGACTGAGCAGGGATTCAAACCCTGGTCCCCAGAGATGTAAATGGGGAATAGTCCACAAAGCAGCCTGGCCTATTCTTTAGCACTTGGATTTAATGTAGCGCAAAATATGCTTCAACTCCTCTGAGATGTATTTGTTTTACCTCTTTAATAAATACTTATAGCAATTTGGCTTCACTCCTACCCACAAGAACTTGCTTTCCCTGCCCAAATCTTGAGGGGGTGTGTAAGAAAGATCTGAATGGTGATCTTTATTTTTAGTTACTATTATAGGATTTATATGTCCTAATATATACTTTCTTTTTTTTTCTCTTTTTTCCTAGCACATGGTCTTCATGTAGCTGTTTACACATTGGAAAATATTTTCCATGACTGAGACTGTCCTGTTCCTTCACTGTTACCTCCTATCCCCAATCCTTTCACTTTCCAAACCTGGCATTTTCCACTTAACCACCTCGCTCCTCCTTCATGTTCTTGACCCATCGCTGTTGAGGCCCAGGGCCACATTCTGGGCCCATCCACTCCCATCTTCTCTCTGCCAGTTTATTCCCAGTAGCTGCCAAGCGGAAGAGAACTGTTGCATCCCATGACTCACTTGCTGCCATCTATCTATCTGTCTCCCTACCCCATCTCCACAAGAGATTCCTCACTGAACTGACAGAGGAATCCACAGCTGTTCCAAACTGGGAACAGGGGGAAGCAGGGAGGGGACTGTCCAATGATGTCAAGACTCAGGGATACAAATAGCCAGAGCTCAGATCTCCCTCCCGACTCCGACTTGCTCACTCAAAGCAGCAGCTGTTAACCTTTCTGCCTCTGTCACATCCAGCCACCACCATGAGCCAGTCCTACTCCTCCAGCCAGAGGCTGTCCTCATACCGCCGGACCTTTGGTGGGGCAGCCTCACCTTCCTTCCCGCGGGCCTCCTTTGGCACCAAGGGCTCCTCTGCCAGCTCCATCTCTTCTCGGGTCTACCAAGTGTCCCACAGTGCCGTCCCATCCAGCCTCTCTAGCTTCCGAGCCAGCTACTCAGCTCCACTGCGCTCAGCCTACCAAGGGGCTGGGGAACTCCTTGACTTCTCCCTGGCTGATGCCATGAACCAGGAGTTCCTGCAGACACGCACCAATGAGAAGGTAGAGCTTCAGGAGCTCAATGACCGCTTTGCCAACTACATCGAGAAGGTACGTTTCCTGGAGCAGCAGAATGCACTCATGGTGGCTGAAGTCAACCGGCTCAAAGGCAAGGAGCCCACGCGAGTGGCTGAGATGTATGAAGAAGAGCTGCGGGAGTTGAGGCGCCAGGTGGAGTTGCTGACCAACCAGCGAGCACGTGTTGATGTGGAGAGGGACAATCTCCTGGATGACCTGCAGAAGCTGAAGCAGAGGTAAAACCAGGGGAGGAGGGTCGGGTCTCCTTGCTGCCAGGCCCTTATTGTCACAAACCTGGCTAGACTCAGACTACCATGAGCTGGACTTTTCTCCTAGTTCTGAACAGGTATTTTGTCCTTGATCTTGATTACTCTCTGATGGAGTAAAAAGGGAAAGGCAGCAAAGGGTAGGTTTATTTCCCCTCCCATGCAAACTCCAAAAGCAATACTAAGGCTTATGTATCTCATGTCAACTTTGCCATGGCCTAAGACCATGCCTTGCCCATGCACAGTGTATTTTTCATGCTGGGGCTGCACATCTTTCTCCAAGCTGGTTTGCTCCATTGTTGCCATCACCACCTCCATCCTGCCAGTCCCTGCCTGAGACCCCATGGCCTCCTTAGGGAACTCTTTTCTATCCATTGATGGAGAGAAGTTTCTTGTCTTTTTCAGGGCTGATGTGAGGGCCCCAGCTGGATACCTCAAACACTTGATGCTCTAGGGCTGTGCACATTCCAGACAACTTGGCAATTGTTCTCCTGAGGCACTGCAAGACATCTCCTCCATCCAGAACTGGATGGACAGCTGCCCCCTCTCCTCTTCTATTATTGGGCTGCACCTCTCACATCATTGGCTATGTTGGCTAGGGCAATAGTAGCCCAACAGAATTTGAATGGTCACATTTTCCCTAGCCCCAATGCAAAGGCCCCAGGACCCATGACAAGTTACTTATTCTTAGAACAGGGTGCAGGGTGTGTCTCAGGATGGTGCTACTTTCCATGCCATACCAACCCCTTGCCTCACACCTTCTTTTCACTGTCTATATTTATAAAGTTTATACACTTAATATGGGCAGGACAGTTATCCTAACAGAGAAGTTCATTTTAAAAAAGTTGTATTCAGATTTTAACATAAGAATTTCAATGTGAGAGCAAAGAACAATGTCCTTTGAATCTTCATAGTATTTGGTTGAGAGTGTCCTAAATTTTAAAGACACTGTACTGTTGAGACTGCACCATCTGTCTCCAATGCAAATATTCACCTCCTTTTTTCATTAGATTAAGAGGACAAAACTGTGTTTGTTAAACAACTCTGCTTGGAGCTGAACTTTATGGATAATTTACTATCCACATCATATGCAGGCCATATCAGAAACTGGGAAGAAGGTCTTTAAGTCATTTGACACTAATAGCTGCTTATAGGTTCTTATCAAATCACATTTTGACCTTTCTTTTTACTAAGCTAAACAGGTGGACTTTCTGTCTCTTACACTTGGGATCAATTTTAATTTACAGTTTCTGTTTATATTCTTGCTCTTTTACTGAGTCCATGACATGGGCAAGGTTGATCAGCCTTGGGTTTCTTTAAAAATGACCATGATAATGGAGTACCTCATAAGATTGGTGTAACTAGCTGAAATATTATTACTCTTATCCTAAGGGATGGGCTGGACTGACTCCAGGCCTGATATCACAAATGTGTACACAAATATTATCTGTTTGTTAGATGACAGCAGAATCTCATTTTCAGGCTCTGCCATAACTAGTGAAGAATTATACTTGCAAAGATATAGCTATGCGAATATGACCATCTCTTTGTTCATTACATTTTCCTCCAATTAGATTAAAGAGGTTATGTTCTACTTCTCCCCACTTTGTCCTTACAACAAGCCTGTGAAGTAGGCTAGGCTGAAAGAGAGTATCTAGCCCACCCAACAGAAAGAACTCTCAAGTCCCAGTCCAAAATTCTAACCATTGCACAACTGGCTCTCTTATCAAAAACTTCTTCTTTTCCAAAAACATTATTTATTTTCTGGTGCCATGATTTCTAACCCCTCTTTTTGCAGAAAAGAATTATGGGGAATTCTTGGTGGCTCTTCTTTTTCTCTAAGTCAGAAAATTCTGCAAGACCCCCTACTATCTAGGGCTGGCTTTGCAAACACATGGGGGTGGCACTGTGGGACATGTAGCCCACTTTTCTCTGCATTCTGAGATGAGTTTTATCCCTTTAACAGCTAACGGAACACAGGATTTTAGCAAATGCAGCTATGCCAGCAGAGAGATTCAATCACTGGGAAAACCACATCTATTGTACCATTGCCTGTCATGGGAGTTACCCCTCAACTGAAGGGTTCAGAATAACTGAAAGTAACACCAGAACGTCTGCAATACCCTTTTCTGTCCATATTAAATAAACATCAGAAATAGCAGAGGAGGAGAATAAAGCCAACCACAAGCCAGCAAGTTGGTCAAGAGACATCACCAAGCAAGTGAGGCATGGGCTCCTTCAGTTCCTTGGTTCTCCTGGCACTTTTCTGAGGAGCAATGGCTTTTTGGTGGTGCCTCCTGAATACCACACTACACTGTTATAGGGCTATTATTCCACTTTTACTGCTACGACTGCCTCCTGTGGAATTCTGGGATTTGCAATTTAGGGAAGGGCATTTGGAATTCTCTGCCAGAGAGCAATTAGAATGCCGTAGGAGGCAGCCATAGCAGTAAAAGTGGAATAATGGCATTATAAAAGTGTAGTGCAGTATTGAATGTGATTAAAATGCAAATTAGAAAATTAAACTCTTGAGGAGGGAGGATCATGGCAGCCTCCTTCAGGAAGGATCTGGCCTAGTTTTCAACACTGTGGCAAGGCTGAGGATTCCTGTGACAGACAAGGCACGACTGGATATAGCTGGAATGGTAATCCAAGTCTAGGCCCCACTGACAGGAAGTTTTGGCATTTCCTTTTGAAAGGAAAGAAGAAATCCTGTCAGAGGATCCCAGGGAACAAAAAACTCTCACCAGACTGCACTAGAATAGCCTCCTGGGTCCCAGAACGTCTGTGAATCATCATTTCAGACCTTCATTTTTTGAAGCCAAAGCAAGCTGGGCCTTTTAAGCGAAGACTTTGGCTCTGACGGTGCCAATCTATAAGACAAAATAAATGCATAAATATGTTTGTTTATGCTTTTTAAAATAAAATAAAAACCCAAATACTTTGGTGGGAATTGCTGTAAACCAGTTCCACTGAGAGTCTGATTACAATCACAGAGGCAGTGTGTTCCCTTCCTTGCCATCATCTTGCAGTATTTGACCCCTAGACCAGAAAGAGAAAGAAAGGAGGGTGTCTGCAGGATTAAACAAGAATCCAGTAGGGAAAGAAGGTTGCCATTTCAAGTCCTGGTACTCTAAACATTATTAAATATTTGCAATCATAATGATAGCTTGTTGGCACTGTGCATCTTGCGGATTAGGGCTCAAAACTTCCATTCACAAGAGAGAGAGATAAGGGCAGGTGGTGTGGAGTTCAATAGGGAGAAAAGGCTGCTGACAGAAGGTGGAGGGAGGGAGGGGATGACACATGTAATCTGCAAGGAACTGGGTCCCACTTTGTTTCCAGAGCTCCACAGCCATGATCACAGCTTGCCTTTAGTGTCAAAACCCTGGAGGGCAGTGCTATTCAAATAGGTACTCTATGGACTGAAGGCTAGTCCATGAAGACTTTCAAGGAAAGCAAGAAATCATTGTTATCAGTAGGTGCAAATAGAGTACCATACTATCCAACATTTAACAGATGAAATTCGTGGCCATGCAACATCAAAGTGTGGTCAAGATAGCAAAAATTATGAATGAGGAAGAAAACACAATCTAGGAGAGGATGCAGCAGTTTGATTTTGCCTGTGCCTACTGGGAAGGGCAAGGTTTCCCTCTCTGCTAAGTTAATTGGGTGCAAACTACTTTTGCACTCTGACCTCAGTTTGCACTAAAAGTTTAAGCGTAGTGCAAAAGGCAGATAGTAAAAAGAAACTGGCACACTTTAAAAGGAGCTGGAAAACAGAACAGCAAAGGATTCATTGGAAGTGTTCCTGCCAAATCAAGACAGTTGAGGGGTATGGGTTTTGGTCCCTAGCACACTGCCAGCTCTTCTCCAAATAGTTTAAGAAGCACTGATGTAGGGGATGCCACAATGGCTGGAACACCACTCCTTCTTGGTAATGTAGCAGCTCAGTTGCACATCATATGTCACTACCATGTCATACGCACACTAATTCCAGATATCCCAGACTGGGTGTGGGGTCCTTGCTGAATGTGGGGAAGGGGACTCCCAGCCACTACTCTTACAAGCTGACATCCTTCTCTCCTCTATTTCCTCCTCCTTCACAGGCCTCTAGCTTTTGCACTTGATGTAGCAGCAAAATCTCTGCTACCCTAAAAGGGAAAGGGGAGTGAGCGTTATCTACCCATGAGCTCATGCTTTTGTGCTTGAGGCTTTGACTAAAAGAGGCAATGAGAAGACATGTTCCCCCAGCTCTCCCAGCCTGGCCCCCAGCCAGTTCTCTCTCCACTCCCTGGAATTCAGGAGAATTGCCCATTCCAGATGCAGATATCCCTGAGACTTTGAAGGAGTCTCAAAAGTCACAAATCTCAAGTATGTGTGGAGTCAAAAACCTTGTTGATGCTTGGGATGCTGTGGGGGACAGGGTAACAGAAGACTTGCTATGAGTGTCTTAGCTGGTTTGTCTAGCTTTCTGTCTGACACCCTTCTCTCCATCTTTCTGCTTCACTTTCACAGGCTGCAGGAAGAGATTCATCTCAAGGAAGAAGCAGAGAACAACTTAGCTGCTTTCAGAGCTGTAAGTTCAGGCCTTTCCTGTAGGACTGTATAGGTTAGTAAGGGGAAATGCTCATTTTTTTTAAAAAAGAAGCACTGTCCAAAGCCACTGGCTCCTGTTTCTGAATGATAGAAGCTTCTTTGGCTTTGATTGAATTTCTGAGAGCCAATAAAAGAGAGGGCTCACCTTTAAGTAGCACTCACAGTCTCTGAGAAGGTACATTGTTGTCAGTGTGTGGATGATGGGTGTTGCAGTGATGCTCTTTGACACCCAGCAGAATCTCTCCCCATCGAGTCAATTGCCATTCTCTAGCCTCTTTCCAAAATTAAGAGCTGGCCTTGAATTAAAGCAGTGCTCCCTGCTGTTTTAACACACACAACCAAGCACACACACACACACAAAAGGGGCCCGCATTTTTGTTCGATGTAGTTGGTCCCCTGTGTTTTATCTAGGCAAATATTTTCCCACTCCTTTCAGAGTGCCAAAAGCCAAGTGTTTACTGGAGCATTCCCCCAGGAGTACATGCAAATCCATTCAGAGCCTCACCACCACTTTTTACCCATCTGCTGCGATTTACTTGAAATAAGGGGGATAGAATGCTAAGGCAGCTGCCTCACCACAGTCATGAATCCCAGCCTCTGGGTTGATGTTAGTTAATAAATGGCTCTCTGGCCTCATGCCCAAGAATCATGTGAACTGGGCTAGAGTGGTGGATCTTCCCACTCATTTCCTGGGGAACGACCTACGTGGTTTGGATTGTTGGCCAGAGTCCCTGATCGTGTAGGCTGGAGAACAGAGGGCAGCGGCCACAGTTTCATGGTCTGTTCAGAGGCACATCCTTAAAGAGGTTCCTCTTCCTGCAACAAAAGCTAAGCCAGTTGCTCACATCTCTTCCCGCTTAAGTCTTCTCTACCCTTTTCTGTCACCAAAGGATGTTGATGCAGCCACTCTGGCCCGAATCGATCTTGAGAGGCGTATTGAATCATTGCAAGAAGAAATTGCCTTCCTCAAAAAGGTGCATGAAGAGGTAAGTGTAGACTTCTGACTGCCCTTGTAGCTCAGTACTTTTGAAAGTGGGGCTGCTGAAAAATGGAGCATGGCAAATGGGAAGGGATGGGGACATTTAGGAGTGGTGGGATTCAGCAGAAATGATTGCTGGGATTTCCCTGCAACAAGGGAGTATTTTTGAGCTGAAGTGCTGAATTCATTTTCAGAGAAGGTCTTTGAAACCACATTCCAGTGGTGGGCAGACCCATGGAACCAAAAATACCAGTATATTTCAGCTTACTTACTGCCACTCATTTAGCCTTGGGAGAGTCATTGCAACCTTTTAGAAGAGGAGAAAAACCATACAAAAGCTTGAAACCAGCAAATAATGATATAATGAGGAAGGCTATATGGCCCCACATTTGGCCCCAAAGTCTTACATTACCAACCTTTGCCCTATAAGAAGGAAAGATATGGGAGAAGATGGAGTATGGTGGTGGTAGAGAAGATGATATAACATGGAATACTGGGATATATATCACCATGATAGAAGGCTTTCAATAGTCTCCTGTTGCACTGGTTCTGATTTTGTCTTGACTTTGGTTCCTCCAGGAAATCAGAGAACTGCAATCACAGATGCAAGAACAGCAAATCCAAGTGGAGATGGATGTGTCGAAGCCAGACTTAACAGCAGCACTGCGTGATATCCGTGCCCAATATGAGTCTATTGCTGCAAAGAACATCTCTGAGGCTGAGGAATGGTATAAGTCCAAGGTATGGGTCAAAAGGAAGACTTAGGCCCTAAGCAGACGAATAAAAAAGTCATCTTCTGGGCAGGGAAGAGGAGGGGCAGCCGCACGAG
>CM034701.1:129953355-129965531 GCA_020142125.1 Phrynosoma platyrhinos | reverse complement strand
GTGCGGCTGCCCCTCCTCTTCGGAGCCTCCAAGACGACCCAATTAGTCATCTGCCGAGGCCCTAACTCTTGTCATCTTGGCTTCTAGGGATATCAGACATATTTAAAGAGTGCAAAACTTCGGTTTTTCCTCTCTGAACCCACTCCATCTTGTCTATATCCTTCTTAAAATGAGGTATCCAGAACTGAACACCGTACTCCAGATAAGGCCTTACTAGTGCAGGCATTTCCCTTGACTTAGAAAATATGGTTCTATTTATGTGGGTGAAAATAGTATTTATAGCAAGTGCATTTCTATACTGCGTATCAGTGCACTTAAGTACTCCCTAAGCAGTTTATAATGTGTGAGCTAATTGCCCCCAACAAGCTGGGTACTCATTTTAGCGACCTTGGAAGGATGCAAGCCTGAGTCGAGTCTGAACCCTGGCTGGTAGTGAACTTACAACCTTATGGTTTGTGAGTGAGTGGCTGCAGTAAAGGCATTTAACACTGCACCACCAGGGCTATTTGCCTTCTTTGCTGAAGCATTAGTATTGTGTCATGTTCAATTTATGATCAACGATCATCCAAAGGCCCTTTTTACATGTAGTACTGCCAAGCAAAGTATCCCCCATCCTTTACCTATCCATATGGGTTTGTGACCTAAATGCAGAATTTTGCATTTGTATCCATTGACGCACAAACATACACACTTTTCAAGTTAACATTCTCACCCTGAGATTCTTCTCCTCACTCTAAGGACTTAAGGTGGTGGTCTAGACCTCGAAATATGGGAATCCTAAGAATGTAGGACTGGGGCTAATGAGAACACCATAAAAATGGATGCAGGGGAAAAAATGAGAGTAGCAACAGTAATGAGACACATGAGGGCCTTGTGGGTGAACAAAAATGGGACTGGAAGTTGCATGTGGCCCATGGACTGTACTTTATTCGCCTCTGCAACAGTCTTATTGTCTCCTATCACTTGAGATTTAGTAAGGCCAACAATGCCCATGCATTGGCTAGGTCAGGGGTAGGCAACCTAAGGCCTGGGGGCCGGATGCGGCCCCCTGAGGCCTTTGGACCGGCTCCAGGCTGGTCCTGCCGCTGCCACCCCCCCCCCGCCGTCCACCATGATGATATTGATTGTTGTTGTTATTACTTGTTCTTGGGGTTTTCTTGGCAAAATCTCCACAGGGGTTTTGTCATGGCTTTTTCTGGGGCTGAGAGAGTGTGCATGCATTTTTTAAAATTATATTTATTTATTTATTTATTTATTTATTTATTTATTTATTTATTTATTTATTTTTGATGCTTCGGCCCCCCAATTGTCTGAGGGACAGCAACCCGGCCCCCAGCTCAAAAAGGTTGCCTACCCCTGGGCTAGGTTATGAAGTTAATATGCAATGCCATGTCACTAATGCAATCATAGAATCATAGAATCATAGAATCATAGAGTTGGAAGAGACCACAAGGGCCATCCAGTCCAACCCCTTGCCATGCAGGAACTCCCAATCAAAGCATCCCTGACAGATAGCCATCCAGCCTCTGCTTAAAGACCTCCAGGGAAGGAGACTCCACTACTCTCCGAGGTGGTGTGTTCCACTGTAGAACCGCCCGACTACATCAACCTCCTATCCATTTCCCATCCCACAGATACTGCACAAAAATGATGGCAAGTGGTTCTGCAAGTACATAGGAAAGTTCCTTCAAGTACTTTGGGATGCAGTTTATCTAGCCCTGCAGATCTGAACTCATTTAGGTTAATTAGGTGGTTCCTGGCTAATTCCGTATCTATCTTGGTTTCAACCTGGATTCCTTGCCAAGGTCTCTGCTGATGCATTGAAGTACATAGTCCTCTTTTTGGGGGGAAACTGAAGCAAAATAGATATTGAGCAGTTCTGCCTTTTCATTATGATCTGCCAGCATTTTACCATTCTTGCTGAGCAGTGGTCCCACTATTTATTTCCTTCCATTTCCTTCACCATTCTCTTGCTTCAAACATAACTGAAAAATCCCCTTTTCTTGCTCCTTGCTTCCTTAGCCAGTCTCACCTTATTGTGAGCATTAGCTTTCCTTACATGATTCCTGCAAGCTTGGTGATTTGTCCTTCCTTCCATTCTGCTCTTTTTTCTTTTCACTTTCTCCTTGAGTTTACTGTGCAGTCACATTGCTTTAACACATTTTCCCCATTTTTCTTCTTCCATAGAATTGTTTTTGATTGTGCTTTGAGCAGTTGCCTCTTCATGAAATCCCACCCATGCTGGGGGCCTTTTTCCTTTAGCATCTTTAGCAATGGGATTCTGTCCAGCATTTCCCTGAGCTTGATAAAATCAGCTTTCCTGAAATCTAAGGTTCATGTTTGACTCTGCTCTTCTTCAGGCTGTCCCACAATAATGAATTTTAGCATTACATGGTCACTTTCCCCTAAAGTGCCAACTGCCTTGATTCCAGTGATCAACTTCTCCCTATTGGTTAGGATCAAGTCCAGGATTTCTGGTCCTCTTGTTCCTTCCTCCATCTTTTGAAAGAGGAAATGATCTGTAAGGCATATCAGGAACTTGTTGGAGAGCCTGTGCCAGTGATGGCAAACCTTTTAGGGACGGAGTGCCCAAACTAAAAGGCATTCCATCACTGAGTGTTACCCTGTGCCAGAGGGCAGGACTTCTGGGGGGATGGGATTTCCAGGGTGAGACTTCTCCCCTCCGCCCTCCCAGGCCTTCAGCTGCCTCTCTGGAGGCAGCTGAAGGCCCAGGAAGAGGAGGACAGATGTGCTCCTGTTTTACCTCTTTCCCCACACACCCTCCCAGCCTTCAACTGCCTCTCTTGAGACAGCTGAAGGTCCAGGATGGCCGGGAAGAGAGGGAACAGGCGCACACTTGATCCTCTTCTTCCCTGCCCTCCGTGTGCTCTGAAAAATGATTTTGTGTGCCCTCTCTGGCATGTGTGCCATAGGTTCACCACCATGGGCCTATGCTTAGCAGACCTATACCTATGCTTAGCAGAGCTAGGGGCTTTGCAGACGGTGCTTTTTGCCGTCTTTAAGCCAAGGAAGGGAAGGGGCAGTCGGACGCTGGGTGCCCCATACCCTTCCTGAGGATGTCAATGGAGCGCCGGCCCTTCCACATGATGGGCGCTCCGATGACGTCCTTCCGGCTCAGCATCTGGACACGCTGAGCCGGAAGAGACGCCGAAGAGGTGCGCGATACCTCTTGCAGTGCCCCTTTCATGGCTTGCAGAAGGAGCGCTATTTTAGTGTGCCTTTCCCAGGTGGCGAAAGGGAGGATCAGGGCCGAGGCATGGGGCAACCTCGGCCCCAATCCGCCGCTTCCCAGGGCGGCCCACGGACGCCCATCTGCAACCCCCCCCCCCAGTCTTCTAGCAGATATCAGGATAATTAAAGTTTCAGATAACTACTAGTTCTTGCTTTTTGGAGATTTATGAGATTTGTTTCAGTAAAGCATAATCTACCACCCTGTCTTGGGTATATTTATTTATATATTGCTCAGTAATACCATACAACCTATATAATGAATCATTACTAAATATTTCCATTTTTACACCACACACATTCCAGCCCCCTCCCGGTCTCTTTCCTCTCTAATGGTTATAACAAATATTTTAGTATCCTATACCAATAATGTGGATTTTTTTCATAATAGTATCTCTAACTTCATTTCACCCCTTTTCACCTTTGACTTTCTCAATCCAAAAACTCCATTTGTCCCACCAGATCATTTCTTTTATTTGACCATGATATTTTCTCTTTCTCTCCCTTAAAAAATCAAATCAGAGATATAAAGCAACCAATTTATCTCCACCCCAACATTGTTTATTTTTCTATAAATAAATAAATATACTATCTTGGTTTAGATGTCTGTAATAAATAGCATGGCCAAGTGGTTTGAGTGTTGGACTAAGACTCTGGAGACCAAGGACCTTATCACACGCTGCTCTCAAAAGTGGCAAGAAAGCGATATGAGCATCAATCCAGTACTATAGCGCTAGTATAAATATGGTGCTAGTGCTATAATAGCGCTATGGATCAGCTTGCGCTATTGCAATGCCCGCTGAAACCGACATTCAAAAGAGTGCGAATGATGCTGCATTCCGAGTGGTTTCTTGCTGGATTCTGAGCGACGTTGTGTAATCGCACGGAAAAATATAACTCTATAGCGCCTGATTCTTAGCGGATTCCGAGCGATGTCGTGTGATTACGCGGGAAAAGATAGCGCTATAGCGCCTGATTCTTAGTGGATTCTTACTGCTTTTGGCCCCGTGTGATAAGGTCCCAAGTTTTGATCCCCGGCTTGGCCATGAAATCCACTGGGTGATCTTGGGCAAGCCACACTTTCTCAACTTCAGGCAGTAGGAAACCCCCTCTGAACCTATGTTGGTGATAGGTTTGCCTTAGGGTCACCATAAATCGAAAATGACTTGAAGGCAAAGAACACACACACTCATACACATACATAGTAAATTCCTATGACAGTGCTGTTTTTATATGTTCACAGGGATGCACAAGACAGCAGTATACTCACAATTAGTACTAGCTCCAAGTTGTTGGGAGGATCATGAGGCAATTTGATGCCCAGACACCCCAACTCTTTCAGTGTGTCCTGCCTCAGCAGCAGCTGTCTAACTGTAGAATGATACAGAGACTGAAAAATTGGCTTCTTTGGACTCCCTCCTGCCATGCTAGCTAGGAGATTCTAGGAATCATCATCCATAAAAATATTGCTGGGTCTCCTTTGGTGTCTTGTTTGGCATCCCTACTCCTTGTTGTTCTGGGAACCAATGCCCAGAACAAAGCTTCAAAATGTCTTACGCTATATTTGTATTTTCCCATCTCTCCCTGCGGATCGAGGTGGGATTACAGAATAGTATAAAACAATATAAAAATACAATATATAAAATACAGTAAATAAGATCTTAATAGCAATAAAAACCTCACACTCCTTATAATTCCTATAGACACTGACACATTCTTTTAAAGGGGGTATGATGGTATGAAGGTCTTTTAAAGTGTGCATGAAGAAATGAAGGGTCATTTCTTTTAAAGTGGGTATGGAGGTTTCGATAAACCATAGGAAGATGATGCACCTGAGCATTATTTATGGTGTGGGAAAATTAGATCAGGAGAAGCCTTTCTCCCTCTCTCCTAATACTAGAACCCAAAGGGGTCCTTCACTAAAACTGAACATTGGTTTTCTAAGGTTTTCTAAGTTCAGGGATAACCCTACTTAACAATCCAGTCACATGTAACTTAAGAAATTCACCAGGCAGACATAGGAAGAGAAAACGATTCAGTCACCTCGGCTTCCCCTACCCTTTAAGTCTATAGACTTGCAGTGCTGATGATGAGCTCCCCTCCCTCACCCCACCTGCCTGTTTCTGCTTTTGGCAGAAAGCAATAAAGACTGGATGTGCGCTGCTAAGAGGAAGTGTGGGGAGGAGGCGAGGATACTGAGCATATTCTGTTCATGTCTGACAAGGGGAAGGAAACAAAATGGAAGCCCTTTCTCCTGATTTGGGGCTGTAGAGAGAAGAGTGCTCCTGCCTCTCCACAACCCCATTGTTCCAACTTTCTGCTTCCTTGGCTTACATTTCTTTTTCCGCTGATCCAAACACCTTTGTTTTGAGTCCAAAAGCCATTAAGCAAGATTACAGTGGGCCACTGGGACTCCCAGGCCTGCCTTTTGAACATTTTCCCATCTAGCATAATACTGTGCTCATTAACTGCTTCACCCATGACTTGCTTTGTTTCAGATATCACTCCTGTGAAGGAACTGTTCTGTGTGCAATTACAATCCCATCCTTCCAGACTAATGCATTGATGACTAGAGCTGTTGGGAGCTGTAGTTCTAAATATTTGGAAGTGACCTAGGTTGAGCAAGGGTGGTGTATAGTAACACGTGTGATGTCAAGGCAAATGTACAGCTATTTTGCTTATGTAGAAATGATACCACAAGGACCCACTGCCATTGTGGTGTATATCATATTTTCAAATTGTCCTGGTTTGACAGGGACAGTCCTGATTAATCGTCTTTCATCCTACTTTTTTTCCAGCTGCTTTTTAAATGTCCTGGTTTCTCTTTCTTTCTCCCACTTTCCCCTTTTAGTTGCTGCAAACTGAGTTCAAAGTGCAAAAGTAGGTTGCATGTAATTAACTCAGCAGAGGAGAAGGGAGAGGAGGGATGGAATCTTGCTCTTTCCTGTAGGCTCAGGCAAAATCAAACTCCTGCAGCCTCTTCTAGCTTGTCTGTTCTTCCTCATTAATAACTTTTGCCAATTTTGCCACATTTTGATATTGCTTGGCCACAGATATTGCTTGGCCACACATATCCCAGTTTTCAAATGTGAAATATTGGAAGTTATGGTACATATATTGTCAGAAACCATTTGTGCATTGGCTATGCATGCCCACACACAATTTCATTGCCATGTCCAGTGATATCTTTCTGGGAAATTCATTATGTATGAAGTGGCTTAAGGACAAGCTTCTCTGGGGCATTCCAACACATGCTGGTTTCAGATCTGCTGTGCCTCCTGGTCTGTACAGCTTCACATATTTTACTGGAATGCGCAGAGTTCTCCCAGTGTTCAAATTACAAGGGAGAGCTTTCACATACACACACACGTGCGTGCGCACACACACTTTATAGGGATATAGAGGATATGAGAGGCAGTGCAGTATAGTGGTTTGAGTGTTGATCTACAGAACTCTTTGGCCTTGGGCAAGTCATGAGTCACCCTCTCTTAGCCTAAGAGGAAGTCTATGGTGAACATCCTCTAAACAAATCTTGCCAAGTGAATCTCATGATAGGGTCGCCATAAGTCAGAAATGACCTGAAGGCACACAACAATATGGAGGGTATTTTGTTGTTGTTAACTGCTTTTGAGTTGATCTCAACTCATGGCAACCCTGTGGATGAGACATCTCCAAGTCTTGCTATCTGCTTAGGTCCTGTAAATTCATATCTATGGTCTTTTTAATCCAACTCCAACTCTTTTACTGTTCCTATATCCTCATTGTCTAAGTTGAATTTGTGGTCATTTTTATGTTTTCTTTATGTTCAGCAGTAGCCTGCCTTTGCACTTTCTTCCTTGATCTTCCTTGTTCTAGGTTTGTGAACAACATGATATCATCTGCATATTTAGATTGTTGATATTCCTTCCTCCTGTTTTCACTCTTCCTCTTTCTGTGTCCAAACCTACTCTTCGTATAATATGTTCTGCACATAAATTAAACAGATAGGGTGAAAGAATACAGCCTTGTCTGACCCCTTTACCAATTGAGAACCATTCTGTTTTTCCATGTTCTGCTCTGACAGTAGCCTCTTGTCCTAAGTACAGACTCCGTATCAGGACTATCAGATGTGTTGGCATTCCCATGTCTTTAAGGGCGTTCCATAGCCTTTCATGATCTATGCAGTCAAAAGCTTTGGTATATTTTATAAAACACATGGTGATTGATGGAGGGTATGATTTTGCCAAATGTGGTGTGTGTGTATATAAAGATTGCAGGTTTAATTAAGGATTGCCCTACTTTCCTGCCCATCCAATAATTTGAGCAATAACTAATTCTCTCTTCTCCATGTTTTCTGCCAAATGCTATTGGACATCAGTCAGTCAAGAAAGAGCTAGACAAAGCCAGACTTTGTTCTGAAAGGTGTGTTATTATGCAACCAGATGGACTCCACAGGAATCAGATCAATTACGTGCCCCCTTGCTGTCTTAATACCTCCCAGCCCCACAGGCTTGTCAGCATCTAAAAAGCATGTTGTGGATCATGTGGGGATGAGAAGAACAGGTAGCAGAGGTGCAACAAAATAAACAATTGACCATTGATTAAAAAGAAATAGCACTTCTTTTTAATGGAAGGCCCATATTTTATTATCAGTCCCTCATATTTCAGAGTGCAATTCGCACACCGAAGTGACTACACAGAAGGGAAAAATCTCTAGGGAGAAAAGAAGAAGTGGACTTTCCAGAGCCAACAATAGTATTCTAGGGCAGCAGTTCTTAATATATGGCTCACCAGACATGTTGGATTTTAGCTCCCAGAATCCCTTACCATTGAGAGGCTGGACCTTCTGTGAGGTGAAATCCTAAATATCTGAAGTTCCACAGACTGAGAACTATTGTGGATGAGAACCCATAGTTTGGGATTCTCCTTATGGAAGGCTGTTGGTGGTTTTTTTTTAAAAAATCTTTGCTGTTTTTTTAAAATTCTGAAATAATGGCAACTATCTATTTTCGATCATAAAGATGAAAATTAGAACTGAGCACTCTTATCAGCAGAAGACCCATACAAAATACACATCTGGACTTCTATGAGGGAAAGGGCAAATGAAAATATAACAGAGATAGGGAGCCGAAAAGCACAAGGAAGATTTTTCCATTTGTTTATATGAAGGGATATCATTTTCTTCTAATTTCATATTTATGATCTTTAAGGCCTGTCAGCTTTTTGAGAATGAAGTGTCAGTGTTTCCCTTGAACTATGTTGGGGTGGCAGTCAAGGAAATTTTCCTCATTAGATGTACTCCCCTCAGAATTAGAACTAACACTGTCATGAGCATTTAGGTTAGAAGCGACCTGCAGTCCGTGTACAAATAATCCAGAGGACCTTATAATAGAATTCCACTATCATCAGGAAGGGAACTTGCTTGTACTGATAAAGCAGGATGTTCCTGGGGTTAGAGGAAAATAAACTCTCATCCAAAGGGTACAAACTAACATGTTGGATCAGGGCTTTTTAGTCTAGCAAGGTAATTCCATCTGAGAAAGTAGACTGAAGTCTATGAAAACTCATGCTGCCAACTTCTTTATTTCAGTTAGTCTCAAAGGTGCTCCAAGATCTCTCTACAAGGTAATTCCATTTCTAACACTGGCCAGCTGGACATCCTTGTAACCCAACATACATGGGGGTGAAGGAGAAGGCTAGCTCTTATTGTTTATAATACATCTGAATGTGCAAGATTCAGGCTTTAGTTCTTAGCTATCCAAATTTACTTTTTTACCACAACAGGAATGTATTCTAACCATCTTCCCCAATCTACAGTAGGCACCTTCAGTCTATAGTGACAGTAGAACTCTTAATTTTGTGTGGCTCTAACCCTGGAAAATAGTAGTAACAAAAGGAAAGAACTGCAAACATTCCTAATAAAAATATGCTATTTTATGTAGAGCAAAAGCATATAAGTGTTTGTGATATTTCCCAGCCTTTTAAATAATCTGATTGATGTTTTATAACAATAAACCCACATTTTATATATATCTTTGGCACTAATACAATAAAATTGAGATTCTCCTTTGAAGTATGTTATTACTGTTATGTGTCTTCAAGTTGTTTCTGACTTATGGCAACCCTGAGGCGAACCTACCACGTGGCAAGATTTGTTTAGAGATAGTTTAATAATAATAATAATAATAATAATAATAATAATAATAATAATAATAATAATAATAATTTATATACCGCCCAATGGTTGCCCAATCCAGGCGGTTTACAACATAAAAGTTTGTCTTTGCCTTCCTCATCTGAGACTTTCCCAATGTCACCCAGTGGATTTCCATGGCTGTGTGGGATTCAAATCCTGTTCTCCTGGAGTTCTAGTCCAGCATTCAAAGTATCACATCATGTTGGCTGTGACAGTATGATGACATTAGCTTTTGGGGCCACTATGCCTACAGCATCAGTCTTATAATTCCTGAAAAGAGGCTGGGTGCCCTCTCCCCAGAATGGCAGCCAGATTCTGTGCAGAGGTAGGTGTGCTTAAGCCTAAGCTCCCCAAAGAATTAGCCACCTGTCATTTTACCCCAGCAACCTGGTTGCAGTTGTTAAACAAAACCAAAATTAAGCTCAGTTGATATGGCATCTCATTTCAGAGTGGTAGAAATAACTTCCATGATTGTTGTGTTTCAAGGTTTAAAGCATTGGGAAGTAACCATTCTAATTCACACCAAATCTAAAAGATACACTTTATTATTCTATGGCTCTTTCCTAATTAAAGACTACAGCCCAACTGTCCTCTGTTTCCCAGACACCCAAAAAGAAAACCTGAGGTAGATTACCTATTCTCAAAAATGTGACCTGGATCAAAGAAGAGCTCTATCACAAACATTATATTGCCAAAGATTCATATCCTCTAACTGTCCCAGTTTTGGCAGGGATGGCTTCAGTTAATCCTATACTGTCCCACTCTCTTACCTGCTTTAAAAATGTTTCTGTTTCTCTTTCTTTCTCTAACACTCCCTCTTTGTCCTTGGAACTACTTCAATTCCAAAGTGCAAAAGTGGTAGCATCCTGTTAGTTATGATAGTGTAGGTCCAACTTATGCTGTCATGACTCACTTTTTGGTCATCATGGAGGCTGGAATACTTTACTGACCAATTCCTCATAAACCCCACATTTTAAGTGATGCAACCCTCCCCTCCAACTCTGCCATTTCCATGTTATTGAAGTGGGGAGGGAATCAGTGGAATTACATCCAGCTATTTTCACGTAGTTGGGCGTGCTCAAGGACATCATCTGTAGGGGCTTTCTGAGGATCTGTGGAGGTGCCTTCAGATTCCTACTGCAGTGCATCTAGCTATAGGAAAATATCTGGATGCCCTCTCTCTGCGGATTCTCCTGCTCTCCAACAATGAAAAATGGCCAGGAAATGTAGCTATGGAGACATACTTATGTGCTAGATGTATGTCTCTTGATGCAAGATCCCTGCCATAGTTTGTACTCAATTAATTTAGCAGGAGGGAGAGTCGAGGAGGGGTAGAGTCTTCAGGCTCATTTGTTGTTGTTTTTTCCCTCAGCCTTCTTAAACTCTAAATCCTAAACTCTAAAGTCCAGGGTCCCTCTGCTTAAAATAGCAGTTTTTGTGTATCTTTCCTCATTAGTAATTTTTGCCCTCTGGAAGTCTGACCACACCTTTTTGATCGCATTCTGATATTGTTCAGCTACACACGTCCTGGATTTCATCTGTGAAATGCGGTACAGGATGAAGATTTAGCCCTAGGAAATGGAAGGCATATGATTATAGTAATCAGGAATAAGATAAAGATTAAAAGAGGGTTTCAGCACAATCTCCTGCCTTAGAAAAGCTTATAAATGAATGAGAGCAACCAGGATCAGCAGCTATTTCTATCATAGTCATAGAACAATTCAATTTTTTTTTAAATAGTGTAATTTGCAGTCTGTTCTGTTTCCTGCTTCTGGTCTATCATGTGGCAGGAGGAGAAAGTTTTGAATTAATCTTATTTTCCTGGGGTTTATCAAAAACAGCTTGTTAAGAAATCAGGCAGATTGTCGGTCCAGGTTAGCCTTGGCTATGAGGTACACCATAGAGACATACTTTGGGGAGAGCACAAATCTCCAAAACAGGAGGCAAATCAAGGCTGAGTAAGTAATGTGAATTATGAATCACACATTGGTGCTAAGTCAGCTTCACTGCACAGAGAAAGGCAGTATGAAGTAGGGAACCAGGTGATAAAATAGACCATACTGCTTCAAACAGCAGGTGGATAATTACATTTTTATAGAACGTGCCGTATTTTTAAAAAACAATATTCACAACAAAAAGACACTAGAACATCAGGAGATGAAATGGGCTAGAACCCAGTGCTGGCTGCATAGCTGAGGGATCAATGAACCCTCAATAGCTGCAATATCTTCTTAGTGTTCCCAAAATACAATGTCACAGATGTTTCCTTGTTCTGTAACCTTGTGGGTTAAAAAAAAAGAAAAAATGGTGGCTCCCACATACTTTCCAACTGTTCCAGTTTGGTAGGGATGGCCCAGTAAATGTACTGCTATTGCACTTTCTCAGCTGTTTTTAAAAAGTTCTGGTTTCTCCCCCCACTCCTAAGTTCCCTCTTTGTCCTCAACTTGCTTCAGTTGCTGCAAAGTGAATCTCAGTTAAGTCAGCAGGGAGGAAAGGGGAGGAGAGGAGGGGATAGAGTTTTGCCCTTCTCAGTAGGCCAAGGCAAAAGTAAACTGCTGCAGCTTCATCTAGGTTGGAACAGAACCTCCTGTACTGTGTAACTCCTGACTGCTTCCTCATGTCAGCAAAAGGAATAAACATGTTGTAAAAAGCAGAGCAGCCCTGCCAGTGAAGAGGAGCTCAGCTGTCCTGCCAATTAAGCAAGGCCAGAGGTAGGCAACCTTTTTGAGCCGGGGGCCGAGTTGCTGTCCCT
>CM034701.1:129924172-129939478 GCA_020142125.1 Phrynosoma platyrhinos | reverse complement strand
TTGGGTGTCATCAGCATATTGATAACCCCATGCCCCATATCTCCGGATTATCTCTCTCAGCGGCTTCATGTAAATGTTAAACAGCATGGGGGACAAATAAATGGATACTGACACTGGAACAAAAGAGAAAGAAGGCACTGTTTTGCTCGACTCTATTCTGGCACTATGAAAAATTATGAGAAGAAATCACGCAAGGCACAAAGGGCAGCACTTTAATCTCCTCTACCTCACAACTGCTAAAAACATGGGAGAGAAGGGTTCAACAATGTCCCTGCCTGTGGCATATGTGTCTTTGTGCCCTTGGAGAGATCCAGCTTTCCTGTCGCCTTGGAGGTGGCAAAGAGGTTGTGAGACCATCCTCTCCTTTCCCTGCCAAGACTTAAGTAAAGGGTTTTGGTGCTCTTTTTCTGAAGAATGACAAAAGAAGCTCTAGTCTTCCCCTCTGGCTTGGACATTTATGTTCCACTTCAAAACTGACAGGAGGCAGAAGGAAACATTTTAATAGTCACTAGATGTTCTAATCCATACACATGCCCTCTAACTGTCCTGATTTGGCAGGGACAGTCCCAGCTAATCTTCTGTCATTCCACTTTTTCAGCTGCTTTTAAAACACCCCAGTTTCACTTTCTTCCTCCCACTTTCTTCCTTCATCCTCAGTTTATTTTAATTGCCACAAATCGAGTTCAAAGTGCAAAAGTAGTTTCCACTCAATTAATTCAGTGGGGGAGAGAAGAGAAATGAGCAAAATCTTGCCATTCCCAGTAACTCCAGGCAAAAGGAAACTGGTGCAGCCTCTCCTAGCTTGTGTGCTTTCCCTCATTAATAACTTTTATCATACTGACCACACTCTGATGTTGCTCAGCTACATGTGCCCCAGTTTTCATTTGTGAAATGTCGAAGGGTATGCATATGTTTTTTTCATCCCACTGCTTTGCACTGGAAACCCTTGTGCAGCCACCAACCAAATATATGTTTTGAATGACTGACTTTGGTAGACAATCAAAATGTCTGACCACAAGGACCCCTCCTCCCAAATGGGTCTGATTTCTGACCTGACACAGCATGTCTGAAGTGCAAAGGTAGGGGCCCATACCCAACCAGTGGCATCACTAGAATTGGTGTCACCCCAGTGAAGCTCATGGTGTTATTTCTATGGCTGCATCCCTTACCAGCCGGAAGATGGGGGGCAACCATTGTAAGACACAGGCACATGTGTAATGTCACATAATGCCCCTCCAGCTCGGCTTCTCCACATGCAAAAGCATATGTTGGGGCTCAGGGAAGCATCCACAGAAATCCCCTCCTACCACATTCTTGGTTTGCTAGGGGACTGCTACTCACTAGGTGCCTCCCTTAGGGATACGTGGCTGGGCTGGCCAGGGTAAGGAGTATGGCTGCAGCAGATCCTCTTCCTTCTCCTCAGCAACAGCAGTTGTGGCGGGAGCTGACAGAACAAAGGCAGCAAAAGTCAGCACAGATGCATCTGCAATTGTCATCGACCCAGCCACTGCCAGCCCTGCTCCCAAAGACCAGGATGAGGTCTCCTTGGGGTGCCAGGCATGGCACTGCCACTTCCATAGCAGTGTCACCCCCTCTGATGGGTGTCACCCAGTGTGGTGCAAACTCCCTGGACTGTGCTAGTGACGCCACTGTACCCAGCACTTTGCCTTCAATCTTTCAGCTCCTTTGTGCTTTGGCCAGGACCACTGTGACGTGTTCCCCACTTCTCTTTCGAGGGCTGGCTTGTTTCAGCATCCCTTTTCTGAGACATTTGGAGCTCAGAATGATAAGCCCCATTCACTGTTCTTTAATATGAAAGGGGATGGGTGATGCATGTTTGAATGCTCTCTGAAAAATGACAAAATTGCACAGCAAAAAAATAAAAAATAATAATCCTATTAGGGAGAAGGCTAGGCTGGACATGTCTCTCTGCCATGGAAGTTTTGTATCTTCAGGCTCAGAGTATTTTGAGTTGTGCAAGTGTTTAAATGTGTGATGCGTCAACCTGCAGCTTGTACATTCTGAGGGGCAGGGATCCCCTTACCATTTGATAATGCTGAAATATGCAAACTAACCCCAATGCAAGCACATGGGGCAGACGCTGGCTGAATACCCTTAGGCTCCCACTGGGATAATCCAGGGAAAGCACTTAGTTCAAAATTAACACAACATTCAAAATTAACACAATTTTTAGAAAGGTCTAAAGAACATTCAGAAATGTGTGGCATAATCTGAGGAGAGGAATGGGAGAATTTATCTCTGGTGGCTCAGGTTATGTGATGTAGTATTTCTTACATGCAGTAAAGCTGGATCTTGTTTTACAAATACCTGTGAAGACATAACTGATATATTTAGGATGCCAAAAAGACAATGTGCCAACAAAGATTTGTTGTTTTTGACACAAGAGATTAATACAGCTATGCTTTGGGAATCTGTAATATTTATGTGACAAGTCAAAAGGTGCCCTTTATAATAGATGCACTCCTCTAGCAACATCAGTAGCCATGGGCAACTTTAATGGGGTGGGTGGGAAGCAGAACTTTCCAGTGAGACTTATAGCTTTGGAAAATTAGTGTTTGGATGACAATTCACAGAATCTCCCAGATATCTCAACCAGTGTCCATGCTGACTGTGGGATTGTAGGATTTGTATTCCAAAAAACAGAAAACAAGAAAAAAGAAAAAAGGATTTTTCCAAGTTCTGCTTAGACAATATGTATAATTTCTCAGCAATGAAGGTAGAGCTGGAGAATTTTTAAAATAGCAATGCAGGAGCAGCCTGACAACATAAAACATGAAAGCTAAGAAGATTCCTGCGGGATTGGACCAAGACTTATTTAATTCATCTCCCACCTCTTCCACTGGCCAGCCAGAGCTTCTTCTGGGAAGCCTACCAGCAGAACTCACAGATATTGCAGTTCTCTTCCATTTTGGTTCACCCCAGTGAGTGTTTAGGGGCTTATTGCCCAGCAGGAGGAAAGTCTTAGGTTTCATGAACCCCTGATATTTCCAGGTAAGGCTGGGAAAAACTCTACCCTAAGTTGCTGCTAGAAGAGATGAGGTGGCACTCCAGATCTTCCTTTCCAAACAAATGAGGCTGCTCCTTCTCCCTGATACCTCGGGTCTCACAGGCAATTTCCACCTTGAAGAAGAGTTCCTGAAGACTCTTTCCTTTCCCATTGATAAAAGAGAGGAGTGAACAAAAGTAGAGCAGTTCAGAAGTGCAACTTCAAGGCAGTAGCTTCGAGGTGGTAGCCCAGATGGTTTCACTGAACCCTGTTAGGAAAGGTGAGAGGTAAGTGAAGGCACCTCAGTAGAGAGCTGCCAACCCAAGGTGCCTGAAATAATTTGAAATGGCAGTTCCCAAAGGAGCAGCCCCCTCTTTACTACTGTTTTGGCAGCATATGTGCATGAAATGTGTATGTGTGTGTGTCAGCAAGTACACTATACACAATTTGTTGTTGTTATGAACCTTCAAGTTGACTCTGACTTATAGCAACTCATGCACAGGGTTCTCTTGACAAGATTTCTTCAGAGGATATTTGCCACTGACTTCTTCTTAAGCGTGTACAAGTTCTTCCAATAGGTTCCCATGTCAGGAGCTTTGGACCCTGGTCTTCTGGAATTCTATTCCAGCATTCAAACCACTACACCAGGGGTAGGCAACCTTTCCCCTTTAAGGGCCGAGGGACTTCAGCTCCCAGAAGCCTCAGCCATGTTGGCCAATAATCCCATGTTGGCCAATAGCTCCTGGGATTCTGGGAGCCGAAGTCCCTCGGCCCTTAAAGGGGAAAGGTTTCCTACCCCTGATATAGACAATATAGAAAGTCAAACTAGACAGTTAAGTGCATGCTAATACATCCAGACATTTAACATACATGTTATTTGTTACATCAGTAGCAGCAGAGAAGAAGCCTAGCAGTTTCGAACTTATGAGGTAGGAAACAGGAATTTCACTCTTTTTCTTCCAGAACTGAAAAATTGTTTCAAAATGCAAATGTCAGCTTTATTGTTGGGGCTGTGGAAGGGAGACAAGGGAGCATGGAGGTGGGCAGGTGTGAAGAAAAAAGATGATAAAGTTTGAGAGGTGGCATTGGCCACCAAGTAGTTCCAGCTTCACCACCTGTTGTGGGCATGAAGGTCACATAAGATTTCTAGGGGAAATGTGGTGGGAACAACCCACCCTCTACTGTGAATCCTAGGCACTGCCTCTCTCTCTCTGTGTGTTAAATCTCTGAAAGATATTCATAAATAGGAGATGCCACGGTTATGGTTGTCTACTTCTTTTTTGGCAGGGCTTCTATGCCGACAGCCAGTAAAACAGCAAGTGGTGGTTTTCCCTGCATGGAGATGAAGTGTAAAGAAGAACTTTACCTGTTAAATTTCTACATATATGCAGCTGTAAAAAGGCCTAGGAATCATGCCAGAATAGAAAAGCCCCCCCGCTTTTTTGTTTGTTTGTTTGTTTTGTTTTGGCACACTCCATGCTCTTGTAACAGCAGCAGGACAGCAAGCTGTTTCTAGCCTCATCTGTTAGATGGGACCTCGTGTTTGTTATTGTATTTTCACTGTGATACAGCTCTTGCCTTTTGTTGAGTTTACTCATCCACATAGGTTATGCGTAGAGCCAGTTTGTGCATTTTGTCAGTTTTTGTCAGATGACAACATGTATCATTCTTTTAAAATCTGAGCAGACTATTAACAAACGAGCAGCAAATACAAGCTTCTGTACCAGTTCTATGGATGATGTGCATGTTTGTAGTGCTAAGGGATTACCTTAAATTGCTTTCATATTCTTTCTTTTTTCAGAAGTAAATCATGCAAACCTTTTTGACAAATACTGTAATTTTAAGAATGTCAGAGAGTCCTAGTAACAGGACTTTATCACACGGAGGAAATCCCATGCAGAAACGGGGTTTTAAAGACAAAAAAACCTGCAAAAGTGGGTAGATTTTCATATGACGTCGATGGTAAACTGTGGTTAAGCTAAATGGAAAGTAGTCAAAAGGAAATCCCGAAAGTAAAAAGGAGTGGCTTTTGACTACTTTCCATTCAGGTTAACAACAGCTTAATAGCGATGTGTGTGAAACCCGCTTTTGCAGGTTTCCCCCAGCTTTTAAGTCCTGTTTCTGCACAGGATTTCCCCTGTGTGATAAGGTCCTAATTTGTGCTTATACCAGGAAGAGAAAGTCAGCACTTGTGAGCAGCCATTGCACTACAATTGAGACAAACTCACTGTTTTATATGTCAGTGTGGCACAACGTATACTAATAAATGTAGTTAAGAGAGTATGTAAACTTCTTTTCCCACCCTTCAGTTTACTTCAGTTGTTGTAAACTGAGTTCAAAGTGAAAACATAGTTTGTGCTCAATTAATTCAGCAGGGACAAGAGAAAAGGAGGGGGCAGAATCTTGCCCTTCCTGTAGGCTCAGGCAAAAGCAAACTGGTACAGCATCTCTTAGCTCGTGTGTTCTTCATTAATAAGTACTGGCATTTCGACCACACTGATGTTGAATCAGCGGTGATTTGAGTGTTGAACTAGTGGTGGTTTGAGTGTTGGACTATAACTCAGTTCCCAACTCAGCCATGAAACCCACTGGATGACCTTGGGCAAGTCACATGCTCTCAGCCTCGGGGAAGGCAATGGCTAACTTCTTCTGAACAAATCTTGCCAAGGAAACCCCATGACAATTTCCCCTTAGGGTCACCACAAGTCAGGAATGACTTGAAGGCACACACAACAACAGTGTTGCTTTGCCACATGAGTCCTGGGAAGAATATACAAGAAAGTGTAAAATACTGGAAGTTATGTTGTCGTGAGTGAGGCTCACGGCTTAAAGAGCCTCTTCATTCCAATATTCTCTCTGCCTTAAATGTACATTGTGTTGCCTCTCACTGCAGCAGGGAAAACATCAGGCCAAGCTGGACTCTCTTGAAGGTCATGGAACTGAAGGGACAGGAGTTGGCATTGCAATGGTGCAGCTCATCTTCAACAAATCTTAGCTTTGAGTACAGGCAATAAGAAGGCTAAAGAGGGGCATGAGGGTGAATCAGGTTGCAGTCTAGTGGCTTCTCCCTCCTCCTCAGGGAATCCTAGGCATCTGTGAGGCTGATGATGTCATAGTCATCACCCTGATGAGATCTTTCTCCCCAAGGGCTAGGCCTGGGTGCAATGTGACACAGGCCCATTCCAAGCTGGGACCCTTGCCATGATGATCTTATCTAAGGAAACCTTGGCAAGGAGTATAACTCTGCTCCTTATCTTGAGATCATTGACAATTCTCTTCAGCTTAGAAAATGTTGGTCAGATCCTTTTAATACTCTAAAACCATAACCAGGAAAAGCTGGAGGAAGTTAGTGCCCTATATGCTTCCATGCACAAATGCACAAATAGCAAGTTAAGTTTTCCAACTGCTCCTCTTTTCTGGCTAGTGCTTATTTCTTTTCTTTTCTTTTCTTTTCTTTTCTTTTCTTTTCTTTTCTTTTCTTTTCTTTTCTTTTAAGAAAACATTATTAATAGATCAATCAGAGCACACATGGGTCAGATGGATGAAATATTATCCTTCTTTGGCAGGTGCATGGTTACAGAGAAAAAGCAGGGAAACATTGAACAGTGGTTCCAAATAGTAAGAAAATGTGAAGGTTGGGGTTTGTTCTTTATATGAATTCTGTATAAAATTTAAGATAGGACAAGTAAACATACAGCACAGCAGTAGTAAAACTACCACAGTTTTGCAACATGCGTAGCAGGACCAGGGACTATTAGTGGAAATGGAGTTAATTGTGAGAGTGGTAGTTTGGCATTTCTAGGTTGCTAAATGTTAAACCTCTGAATAGGGGACAGATCCATCTTATGTCTAAATGTCAATGCACTTATTTATACATGTATTTATTTTTAAAGAGGCAGCATGATGTTGTGTTCAAGTGTTGGGCTAGGACTCTGAAAGACCAGGGTTCAAATCCCCACAGATATGGAAACCCACTGAGTGACCTTGGACAAGTCATACCCTCTCAACCTCAAAGGAAAGCAAGAGCAAATCCCCTCTGAATAAATCTTTCCAATAAAACTCTGTGATAGGTTCTCCTTAGGGCTGGCATAAATTGGAAATGACCTGAAGGCATCTGAAAACAACAATTTATTTTAAAACATTTTACACTGATCTTATTTGTTTTTTGATAACTGAGCTGTGCAGAAGAAATAATAAGCTACCTACATATTTCAGAGGAAGGCAATGGATGTTTTCACACGGGGCTTTAGGAGGACGCTAGCCGGCCTCCCTCCGGCCCCACTCCGGCTCCACTGTCAAATTTTTCACACGACGTCGCAGGAAGCCCCGCCCCATCCAGCGCCATCCCTGGCGCTATCCGGCGTCCCTCCGGGGTCTTGCTGCGCGTGTTCATACGACGTCGCAGCAAGCCCCTCCCCATCCTGCGCCATCCCTGGCGCTAGCCGGCGTCCCTCCGGGGTCTTGCTGCGCATGTTCATACGACGTCACAGCAAGCCCCGCCCCATCCAGCGCCATCCCTGCGCCATCCCCGGCGCTGGCCGGCTTTAGCCCCGTTTTTCTAATTCCTTTTTTAAAAAGGAATTACGGGGCTACTGCTGGAAGCAATCAGGAGCCACTCCGGCGGCTGCTGTTTTCACCGCCGGAATGGCTCTTCTTTGCTTCCAGGCAGCTTCCAGCCGGCTTTAGAGCCGTGTGTATGAAAACGTCCATAGGCAAATCAGCTCTGAATATGCACCTAAGAAAATCCTATGAAATTCATGGGGTTGCTATAAGTCAGCAGCAGACTTGCCGTTCTGCTGACCGATGCCATTCCAAGAGTGGAAGGACACAATTGGATTTCACTCCAACATTTATTTATTTATTTACATAGCACAAATATAATTTTAAAAATGAATAATAAAATACATACAAACAAATTTATAGCAGATTTTAAATGCCTGGGTAACTAGAAATATTTTTGCCCTTTGCCAAAAATACTGCAAAGTCTCTTCTGCCATTCTTTCTTTACTGCCTATCTGAGCACTGCAGAATGTCTTTGAGTTGCTTGCAGCTGTTCTATCAGTTTAGCCAGATCCATTTTGTGAATAAGGCTGCAGTCCTGAATAAACTTACTGGAGCATGAGGCCCGTTGAATTCAGTGTGGCTTAACTCTGATTGACATATGCAAGGTTGCACTGTTAAGATTTTACAGTACTTTAAAATCAATTACATTTCAGTTTGCTGTTATGGTTGAGTAGCTATTGTGGTTGCTTTGGCTCAAACACACCCTTTCAAAACCAGTGCAAGGAAAATGAGATTTCAGAGCAAAGGAACAGTGTAGAAGGATAGATGACCAATGTATAACAATAGTGTGGAAGGAAGCCCCTTCAGGCAGTGATATTTCATGTACGAACGGGGGTCTTTCAAGTACAAGAGAATTGCCTTGGCTTTCATTTTGAAAAGCTGAAAAGTTCAAATCTGGGTGACGAGTGACCGGAGACTGTACATATTTATGAGACTGAAGTGAGCAAGGAGTAGTACCATAATGAATAACTTGTGGGTCTAACATTGACTGTCATTATTTCCTTAACAATTATTCAGAAAGTGCTGTGTTTCCCATCAGCCAAGCATTCTGTTGATGGTAGTTTGTCAAGCCCACATTTCCTTGTCATATGGAAATGCTGCTAAAAGCTTTTCAGTGTGCATTAAGATAGGCCAAGTAAACATTCAGCATAGTAGTAGCAAAGCTACCCCAGTTTTGCAACATGGGTAGCAGGACCAGGAACCATTGTTGGAAATGGAGTTAATTGTGAGAGTGGTAGCTTTAGCTTGGCATTTCTAAATGTTAAACCTATTAACATGTTAAGCCAAAGCAACCACAATAGCTGCTCAACCATAACAGCAAACTGAAATGTAATTGATTTTAAATGCAACAATGGGCACTGAGATAAGCATTCTCCTTATTCAGTAAATAGTCTTGGGACCTTATCCCACGGGGCCAAAAGCAGCAAGAATCGGCTAAGAATCAGGCGCTATAGCGCTATAGTTTTCCGGGTGATCCCACGACGTCGCTCGGAATCGGCTAAGAATCAGGCGCTATTGCGCTATAGTTTTCCGGGTGATCCCACGACGTCGCTCAGAATACAACAAGAAACCGCTCGGAATGCAGCATCATTCGGGTTCTTTTGTATTCCTGTTTTCATCGGGCATTGCAATAGCGCTAGCTTATCCATAGCGCTATTATAGCGCTAGCGCCATATTATACTAGCGCTATAGTACTGCAATGATGCTCATATGGTTTCTTGCCACTTTTGAGAGCAGCGTGGGATAAGGTCCATACTGTTACAAGAAATTATGAGTGGAGAAAGGGTTTGTTTGGGGATATTTTATTTCCTTTATTCCTCCCCCCCCCAAGTCTCTAGGGGTGTATCTACACTGCAAAAATAAAGCAGTTTGATACCACTTTAATTGTCATGGCCCAATGTTATGGAATTCTGGGATTTGTAGTTTTGTGAGGTATGTAGCCTTCCTTGTCAAAAAGCTCAGGTGCCCCACCAAACTACATATCTCAGAATGCCACAGCATTGAGCCATGGAAGTTAAAATGCCTTCAAACTTTTATTTTTGCAGTGTGGCAGCAGGTTAAGATGGCTGATGTTGACCTGTTTCTTTTTATTTCCCCCTCCCGCCCTTCCAATAAATAAGCATTTAGTTATTAGTTAACATTATACCCATTGTTCCTTTCATAAAAAGGCATCAAGGCTCAGGGCTAACAATACAGATACAAAATTGTAATCTCTAGGAGTATCCACACTACATAGTTAGAGCACTTTAGGCTGTTATCGGGAAACCCTCTCTTGCCCAGCCAAACCAAAAAGCAAGACAAGCCAGGTATTGAGTAAAAATCACCTTTATTCCTGTGCAGAGAATAGGCTGCTAGGCATCTCAGGATGCAAAAACAAGAAGCACAAGATTTGAAAGTGTAGTTACATTTTATACCTTTACTGATAACACATTCATTAGCCACTCCCTATATAGTAGCACTGTACTATCCTAAAGATCACTGTGGACCTGAGCTCCCCTTGCAGACCACTCCTCTGGTCAATCCACATTCCAAGCATACTTTGGCCAAAGGTTAAACCAACCATGCATAAGTGTCTGAAGACACAATGTGAAGCAGTGTGTGACCTATCTGTTTAGAGCTAAATTTCTACTCATCAAGGCCTTTCAACTAAACAGTCATAGCACTCTGGTTCCATTTTAACTGCCATGGTTCCATGCTATGGCATCCTGGGTTTTGTAGTTTGATTAAAGGCACCAGAGGAGCTCTCTATCCTGAGGATTTTAAAAGTCCTTCCCTCCACTACCAGTCCCAGGATTCCACAGGATGGACTCATGGCAGTTAAACTGGAATCATAGTGCTATCACTGTGTAGTGTGAAATGCCCCCAATAACATTTGGACTACAACTCTGGAGACCAGGGTTTAATTTCTACCTTGGCCCTGAAACCCACCTTGGGCAAATCATATGCTCTCAGCTTGTGGAGAAGGCAATGGCAAACCTCCTCTGAACAAATCTTGCCAAGAAAACACCCTGATAGGTTCACCTTAGGGTTTGCTATAAGTCAGAAACGATTTGAAGGCACACAATGCACACAATGCACACCATGGCTCCATCCATGGAATCCTAGGATAGGTAGTTTGGGAAGGTAATTTGGATTCTTTGCCCGAGAACTCTAGTGCTGTAGTTTGGGGGAGTGCACTAGAGAAGATTCTAAGTACCTCACTAAACTATAAGTTTCGCTGGGATGGAAACATGGTAGTTAAAATTCTATCTATCAAGTGCTAGAATTGTTTAATGGGATACACACTCTCTTAAAACATAAAACAAAAGCCAATCAATTAGTATAAAATTAAAGCCTGAAAAATAAAAGACTGTCAGCATTAGAATGCTTCTAATGAGATGACAGAATTTTTATTATAGTGTAACCTGTAAGTTATTGGTTTTGTATGGTGGGGGTGGAAACCCTGCAGAAGGGGCTGTATTTGCTAGCTGAGTTCAGAAATGAAGTTCTGAAGAGGAGAAGAGAGGGGTTATATGAGCAACAGTGTCAAATATCAACCAAATATGTGGACTACTGAGCCACTTTTTATTAGGTATTAAATGCTGCAGTAGTAACAAATGCAACTTGTCATGGAAGAAAAATAATCCTGTCTAAAGCATTTATAAGAATAATTGCCTTTGGCATTTCCTGCTTTTTTATAGAGAGGGGATGAATTCTGAGCTGAATGCCAATCCGCTTGGTGGATGTCCATTTTGTGCAAGCAATTATACCACTTCATAGTGAACTCAACAGTCTCTAAGCAGTTTACAACGTATAAGCCAATAGCCCCCAACAAGCTGGGTACTCATTTTACTGACCTATAAAAGGATGGAAGGCTGAGTTAACCTGGAGTCCTGAGAGATCGAACCCACAACACTGTGGCTCCAATACCAGCATTTAACAACTGTGCCACCAGGGCTCCCTCGCCAGATCTGATTGTGGAGTCTGTGTGAAGGTCTGCCTGGGTCCCAAAGGCCCCTAAGCACCATTGTTCTCCTGAAGCTGTCTCTGACAACACACTGGAGCTTAGAGGCTGTGGAACTTCTTGAATGGTTCAAGATCCATTCAAATGATCCATCTACCCCCATGTAAATAGGGCCCTTCCAATCATTACAATTTCTTCACTTGGCTCCAGTTGGGTAGTGATGAGAGAGAGGTGGGAAGTTGGCTATATCTGGACTCCATCATACCATTCAACTGTTCTGATTTGGGAGGGACAATCCTCATTAATCCTCAGTTATCCCACTTTTTCAGTTGCTTTCAAAATGTCCATTTTTTTACTTCTTCTCCCATTTTCCCCTTTTGTTCAGTTTACCTCCTGAGCAGACTGACTTCAGATGGCAAAATTAGTTTGCACTCATTTAACTCAGTAGGGAGGAAAGGAGAGAAGGGACAAGGTCTTGCCCTTCTCAGGAGGTTCAAGCAAAAGCAAAATGCTGCAGACTTTACTAGATTGAGTTTTTATTTCAGCTTTTGCTATTAATACCTTTTGCCCTCTTTACTTTTATTTATTTATTTATTTATTTATTTAATTTTAATGCCACTTTTCTCTCAGAATGGGAACCAATGCAGCTCACAAGATAAAAACATTTTAAAAACTTATGGTAAGAATTTAAAAACAGTTAAAATAATCTAATTAAAACAATTCAAAATTAGCATAAAACATAACTAAAACACGTACCCCATATAAAACCACTCTGTCATGATTATTATGTTGAAAAGCCTGCCTAAATAAAAACATTTTTGCTTGCCAGCAAAAGGAGAGGAGGGATGGGGCCAGTCTAACCTCCTGCGGAAAGAGTTCCAAAAGTTGGGAGCAGCCACCGAGAAGGCTCTCTCTTTTGTCCTCACCAAGTGAGCCTGGGATGGCAGTGGGACCGAGAGAAAGCCTTCTCCTGAAGATCTTAGGGCTCTAGCAGGTTCATATGGGGAGATGTGGTCTCTCAAATAGTCTGGAGCTAAGCCATATAGGGTTTTATAGGTCATGACCATTACCTTGAATTGTGCCCAGAAATGAACTGGTAGTCAGGTAAGCTGTTTTAGTAAGGAAGTTATATGCTCCCTATAACTGGCCCTGGCCAGCATTACAGCTGCAGCATTTTGAACCTGTTGAAGTTTCTGAACAGTTTCCAAAGGCAATCCCATGTAGAGTGTGTTACAGTAGTCAAAACATGATATAATCCCAAGGTATGTGTCACTGTCACCAGATCTGATGTTTCAAGGTATAGGCATAACTGGCACACTAGCTTTAGCTATTCAAATGCACTCCTGGCCACTTCTGAAACATGGGCAAGCTCAGAGTTGAGTCCAGGAGAACACCCAAGTTGCGAGCTTTTTACCACACTCTGATGTTGCTTGGCCACATATGTCCCAGTTACATCTATGAAATGTTGGAGAGTATGACTCCATTGCACACATATGCTGAAATATATAAGGGAGAGATGGGCAATTATGGTCCTCCAGATATTTTGGATTGCACATTCTCATAATCCTTCACTATTGGGTATGTTGGCTTAGGGCTGATGGGAGTTTTAGGCTAGAAAACAACTAGAGGACCACAGTTGACCACTGGGATTTAAAGTTTCCCAGCAGCCTAATATGGCCCATTCCATGATCTCACAGCATTTAGTGAGTGAGGCCAAGGTAGGAGCTTCCTGTCTCAATTCTAGTAACTGATTAGCTGTTGATGTCATTGGGAATGCACTTGGGTCTTGTGTTGTACTGGAAGCATCAGGTTCAAAATTGATCTGTTTTTTAAAAGGGTCAGTTCCAGACCTTTTTTGCATCTCCCCATAAATCTATATTTAATGGACCAATTATGAATCAGACTCAGGGGAGTCCATCCGTCAATATTCTTCCCCCACTCGTTGTTCAGTCCCAGCTTCAGAACTGATTGTGTTTTAGACATAATTTGCATCATGTGTTTCCTCATGAAAGAATTAAAGAGAAAAATGTGCTGATCCTTAAACCTCAGCAGTGTAGGCTGTTCAGCAGTCTAAGCTATTTGCATATATTTGGTACATTAAGGCTGCAACTATATTTATGTACTTATTTGAAGGTTAGACCCAGTGAAATTAATGGAACTATAAAAAAGTATTTATTTCAAGTTTGTTATACATACAGAGCCCAAACTTCCCTAAAACTATTAAATCATACCCATTCGTAATTATAGTTTCACAAAATGAGACTTTTGAGTAAAGGTGCATCAGACTGGGCTCTGAGAATGGCCTCAAACATGGTGCAGAATTTGCAATGGTGTAGATATTCAAGGTTCATAACTTTGGAAAGCACAGGAAATCGGTTTGCTAGCAAAAGGGATGGTCAGTGGGTCTAAGGTACTTCATTCAGGTCACAGTCTCCACTGAAGGTGTGGGTTCAAATCCCACTTCTGACGGCTTGGATATTTGTGAGAGCCAACCTGGTATAATGTTTTAAGTGTTGGACTATGGCTCTCAGAAATAACTTGAAGGCACACAACAACAAGAACAAGACCAAAGGGATAGGGAGAGATAAAAAGAGTTCTGAAGTATAAAAGCTTTTAGAAATGGATATTTCTAAATTGGAGCCCATAGCATATATTTCTAGCTCAAGCTTATCCTAACCTGATATTTTTCTCACCAGATACCACATGCCCAAGCTGTGTTCCAATTTGAAATAACCCTTTCTTAGTTTCTTTTTTTTGGGGGGGGGGGATTGCTTTCATTTCCCATGATGCTTAATGTGATCAGCTTGTTAGAAGTTTGAAGCAGTTACTTTCCAGCTGTCCACAGGTATCTGAAGCCATGAAGACACATTTACCCCCTGCATGAAATGACACAGTCAACTTCCTCAGTTCTTCTGCTCCTGCAGAGGGAGGTCTTGTTTGTGTATTCAAGTAGAATTCTTGACTTAAGTTGGATCCATGTCAAACTGCAATAAGTTTCCTTCCTACTGTTATCTGTTAGTAACCCATTTATACTGCCTTGAGTGTTCACTGTTTTTCAGAGAACTGATGACAAGTACCATGTCAATGTGACTTTGCACAGCAGATGTTTATTTTTTTTTAGAATGTTATAGTTTTGTGCCACATAGGAAATCATCTAGATCATCCCAATTCCTTTTAATGTTATATCTCCCCACACCTCACTACGTCCAACCATGGTCCTTCCTTTTAAAGTCAGCAAAAGGAAATACTGTCATTAACAGACAGGCAGATGGCCCATTTCTGCTGTGGAAAAAACCCAGGACCAATGGTGTTCATGACTAAAGAGGAAACACAGGTCAGCACTTGTACAGAATGGCAGCAGTATGACTGTTTGGAAAGTTCTGTGTTTGTCTATCCACTTCAGAAAGGAAAACCAGAAGGGGAAATATAATTTCAGAATTCAATAAGCACTCTTCTGTGGCCTCATTAATAATGTTTATTTATTATTTATTTTATTTATATCTTGCCTCTCTCCCATGTTTTGGATGCAAAGGGGCTTATGAGAGTATTATAAAGTTTCCAGTAAAAAACACAATAGCCCATACATTTTAAAATGGAAAAGAAACTAATTACAATATGAAGACAGTTTTCAAACATCAGACTAAACATAAATAGCAGTAACATATGGAAACACTGAAGTTTTATGGGTCCCAAGTTGTTTTTGTTGCGTGCCTTCAATTCATTTCTGACCTATAGGACCTTATCCCACGTGGGCCACAAAGCGATAAGAAAGCAAAATAAGAATAAATCCAGG
>CM034701.1:129896478-129919515 GCA_020142125.1 Phrynosoma platyrhinos | reverse complement strand
TGAACACAAGGTGGCCTGATGTCCGCAAAAAGGGGCAAGGCACCACAAATTGGAGGACATTCCAGAGGGGGAAATGGAAGACAAGGAAAGCTCAAAACCCTCCTATCACTGTAAATCCGTGCTTCTTAAATCATGCTCCAAAGGGAGGACGTTTAGGAATTCCTCTTGGACAGTAGGCTGGAATGTAGGACATGTCCTGGAAAAGGAGGATGTCTGGTCACCCTGGGATAAACACTAGGAAGGGCTGTTGCTTCCTTCTTTGCTAATGAATCGCTCCCAGGAGCAGCTGGCTGTCTACATTTGGAAAGAGAGGGGGGCCTGGGATCTGAAACATCAAGGCTCTCGTTGCATTCTTGTCTGATACAGAGACTTGGGGCCACAGCATTTGAGGGCAAATGCGATTTTCCCTTATGCCACCACCTTAGGAGCTCTCCTCAGTAGAGCAGAGAGATGTGGCACCCCAAAACAGGCAGGCAGAGAAAAGACTAAGATGCACTGCAACTAGGTGGTTGTTACTATTTGTTTCTCCAGGTTGCTACTAACCTGTTTCTAAATGTAAGGAAGGCAGAACATGAGTGGAACACATTAGAGAAGAGCAAACCCTGACTGATAAGGATGGTCAGGGATCCAATGAGATGTTTGGGTCCAGCACCCCAGGCAGATCACAGACACACACCCAGCCAAGGCCCATTCCTTTCTTGCTGAGCAGGGATTTGCCTTAAAGCAGTCTCCATCACTGCTGTCCTGGGAGGCCAAAACACCTTGTTTGCTTTGTTCTTGTTTCATGTTCCAGATCTTATTTCACCTTTTCTGGTCATCCTAGTGCCATCCGTATTGAGCAGGATCAGGTTGTGGAGCATATTTAGTGGGTTGCTCATACTATTCTCCATCGAACGATGGCATACTTTGCCTGCCTCGGTGCCCCTTTGCCTGGCATGCCAATATCTGAATGGCAAGCCAACTTGGTATGTGATCCTGGAGCCAGGGTTTGCTTGATGCCATATGCCTGACTCAAGCAGATGCCAGCCAGGTACCTGTTAATGGCCCTTGATTGCATTTTCATTTCTTAATGGGGAAATTATCCATCAACAGTGCAGCTAATCTGTTCATATATCTTCCTGGCCTGGCAAGCAGGCTGCCAACTAACAGCAGCCTTATTAGGGGCATGCTGGCTCTGTCAGAATACAAATCTACCTGGAGTAGATCAAATGCTGCTGGGAACACTTACTTCTTTGGGGTCGAATTCCTTGCATCTGATAATTCCCTTCCAGGCTGATGTACAGCACAAAAGCGAAAGAGGAAAACAAGGCAATGGATTTTGTGTGTGTGGTTGCATATGTTTGTGTGGGTCTATGTGTGTATATGTCCATCTCTATTATGCCAGCAGCCTGTCTCACTAGCTCTCTCACTCATCACAGATTGATACTGTCACCTCTATTTATTGCTCCACAGAGTGTGTCACTTAACTATGAGTATTATGGAAATCTAGCTGGTGTAGCAGATTTGCTGATGGGAGATGGGGACAGCAGGACTGCTGGGGATGAGGTGTGGGTGCCTTTGTACCTGAGCTGCTTTCTGTGTGAACGTGCATACATCTGTGCTTACAAGCACAGATGTACAGCTTTATCTTTGGTGCTGAATTGAGATGACTGTCTTTCTTTGCTGGACACCATGACTAATTTGTCCCCAGGGCAACTGGTCACTTAGCAGGTTGGCTAGAGTTGAATAACTGTGCAAATGAGCCTTTTCCACAGAAAGCCTGTGGAAGTCTTGGTTCCTGTTTAGAGCTACAGAGAGGAACATGATTGGGATCAGTGAGACCTATTTCTGGGGCAACGTGGAAGCCTGTGGTTGTTGTGGTGTGTGTGTCTACACAACAATTCTATAGGAAAATGGGACACAAGATAACTTCCATGGTGAATTTGGGGTGATTGTGGTGAAACATGCAAGATGTTCCTGTTCTTCTGGGTGGATCCTCCAACTGTGGCAGACTCTCATCTGTTCAGGACTTGCCGGTATACAGTATAATGAGGGTCCAAGCAATGGGATGTCTACTAATCTCCACCAGAGTTTTTACCTGGGAAAAACAGAAAGCCTCCTGTTCCTTCCTTCTAAAGCATTTGCAAAATGACAGGAAATTAAGTGTCTTGCTTCTTTACCTCTGGTTTAGTTGCCCCCAAGGACCTTGTTCTGGGGTCCCAGCCTAGAAGACCTGAAGGGAGGAAGGTAGCAGAACTCAGAGAAGTTACTTTTTTGGACTACAATGTCCAGCATCTCTCCTTCCAGCCAGCACGGTGGCTGGAAGTCTCTGGGAGGTGTAATCCAAAAATGCTAACACTTCCAGGTTCTGGCATCTAGATATAGATTGATGTGGTCCTTGATGTGGTGGCAGTTTGGAAGCAGAAACACCTGCTTCTATGTATGGCTTTCCCCTGGTATTTCCCTTATGATGGGGATCTGGACTCTGTGAGTGACTGGTTACTTTACCTGGTGAGCATTGCCCAGCCTTCTGTTTTTCAGCCTGCCTCTCCATTTTAGTCTCCTGTACCTGAGGTATAATGCTGTTTTCTTTTTCTTTCTTTCCAGAAAGGTGGTCACTCACGGCGTTTTGGGCGCTTCACGCATGGTGCGTTGTATTACTTCTACCCCTTCCTGTTTCAGATACAGTCATGGTGGGGAACACTAGCAGAGTGGTCAGATGCAAAAGAACTAGGGGAGGGGAGTTCCTTAATCTCCTGTAGTTGAAGGCAGGAAGGCCTCAATCAACAAATCCTCTGCTAGCAAACCTCCTTTAAACAAAAACTTTGGGGCACACATAGCTAGAATCAGATTCCTTCCTACTCTTGCCACTTGGCGAAAGAGCTATGCCTCCCAGTGGCACCAGCCAAAGAGATCCCACCTGCCAAGCTTGAATCTGTAGTTGTAAATCAGCTCCCCATAAATAATGATGGATCAAATCGGAGACTAAGGGCCTTTGCAGACTGCTAGAAATAGTGCAAATTGAGTCCACTTTAAGGGTTAGGGTTAGGGTTAGGGAATCATGGGAACTGTATTTTATTGTGGCACCAGAGCTCTCTGACAGAGAAGGCTCAGTGTCTCAGAAAAAAATTCCCATGATTCCCTAGCACTAACCCTAACCCTTAAAGTGGACTCAATTTGCATTATTTCTGGCAGTCTGCAAAGGCCCTAAGAGTATATCCATACAACACAATAATAGCACTTTGATATCCCTTTAACAGGAAAACTCCATCCTATGGAATCCTGGGATCTGTAGTTTTCTGAGTTACTTAGAATTCTCAGCCATTGACATCTAATTCTGTGGTTTAGGGGAATGCACTAGACTGGGGAATTAACTACAAATCCTAAGAGTCTGTAAAATGACTAGCCATGGTAATTGTGCTTTCATTGTGTAGAGTGGATACACCCCAATTCTTTTAATTTGTAAAAAAGGGTTTACTGGAACTAAAGCATACATTATAGGCCCTTTTGGGAACAAGAAGATAACCCCAGAAAAAGCAGAAAGTGAAACCAGGTGCTAATGTGCTTTGGGCAGGGGTGGCTGAAGGCACCATGTCAGTGGGATGCTCCACGTTTCAGTCTGGACTTGGTCTGGAGCTATCTAAAGTGCTGACAGCTCTTTTAAAGTTTGGACTAAAAGCCAGCGAGGATTCACCACTCCACACTGACTTGGAATCTACCAGATATCACAGGCTTGGGTGTGTGTGTGTGTGTGTAATTTTCTGTCTGGGAAGAGGAAGAGTCAAAAACAATGACCTAGTTAGCTGAGGTTTGCATTACTTTGTGCAGAATTTCAGCAGCTGTACTAAGGTGATAGTTTTATTAGGACCAATCAACATTTTTAAAAATAGCAAGCAAAAATTTGAGCTGTCTGTAAAGCTCTATCAGATTTGAAGGACTCAAAAGTTTGCAGGCTATTTTAGAACACCTTGGCTGGTCGTAAAAATGATACTGTCCTACTGTAGATTTCTGTAGAGTTTGTTTTCTTACAGGTCGATATAGCTACCTTTGCTTCTTGTGTAGGGTAACATTGAACTCTGCATATTCAAAGAAGGATAATTAATAGTTTGAATACAGAATAATTGTTACAATTACATACATACAAATTGTAAAATTGTATGCAGAGCAGGAGAGAGGGGAGGTGGACTTTTCTGTTTTGGGTATAGGGTTGGAATTTGTATTCTGTGGCCTGAATTCTATTGCAGTGTCCCAACTAAGTAGATTCACCCGTAGGTCTACTCTAGTTAGGACTAACCGACAGAATTCAGACCTCCTTTTCTTAATGGATCCTGCTTATTCAGAGGTGGTGTGTCTTGGACTGTCTAATGTTGGGGACAAAATGCAGGAGTACACCCTCATTTTCATTCCCTGTTTGTGAGCTTCTTGGCAGTAAAGGGTTATCTATCGTCAGGAACAGAATATTGCAGTAAATTGACTTTAGTTTGATTTGGCACGTTAAGTTTTATAGGTTGCAATCCTATATTCATTTATATGGGTGTCAGTCCCACTGTACTCATAGGGCTTACGGTACTTACTTCTGCATAGACATATTTAATGATTGCACTAACAGATCTACAAGGAAAGAAAAACCACCATCTCAGAGGAATAGGTTTACTGTGTCCACCTGCCACCTTTCTAGGTTAGTTTCTTAGGCAGGGACACATATGTAGATGCTACTGCTTGTAGTGGGAGGAGTGAGGGGGATAGAAGAGTACACTGTTCATAACAGTAATCCGAAACCAAATTCTTAAAAATAAAAATAAAAATACATAAATCTAGTGGTTATTGGAGAAATACCTGTCACAACCCCCTGCCCCCCAGCCCAAGGCTTTTGGGCCACTGACTTCATTGATTTGTTTTTCATTCAGTGAATTCATGTCTGTTATCTCTTGCTCTTTTAGTTTTTATGAGTTTCCAGGGGTTGCTGGGTTCTTCCACCATCAGCCCCTGTCCTTCATTTAGAAGATAATGGTCGTCTGTCTTTATATCTGTATGCCTTATTGCCGTGGCCATTCTCCCTACACACGCACCCTCCTAGATTTCTCTGGGTTTTACAGGCCAGCTAGATACTTTCAACTTCATTGTGTATTGGGGTATTCATGAATCTGAGTTGGTTTGGATGGTAACAATTTGTTGACGTGTGTCTCTCTTTCTTGCTGCCCCTATGGAAGCGAAGTTTTCCGCTCCTGCAGAAAGCAAAGTTACGGTAGGAACCATGCTATATCATGCTTCCATTCCTCTCCTCCCTCCTCTTTATCCTACCACCATTCTCACTGGTTCTTTCTTTCCCTTCTCCTTCCACATACTCTTGCTGCTCTGTAGTCTAAATATGCAACCTCATAGTCTCCTAGCAGTTTTTGTCATGTATCTTTGTGGGTTTGGGTGGGAAAGGATGTCTTCTGTATATATTTATATATTTAAGTATAATTTCAATTGAAACGTTTATTTTTCAAAAATTGTACCACCAGCTTTGTATGACATACCCATGCCTGCAAGTGCCACCCATTTCCAGCATCAGCTAATAATGGAAGGTATCCTTGTAAATCTCAATATTAAGGCTGCTGAGTCTATTGCTCATAGAGACAGATACCGAGAACCAAAGCACATAGCTCGGTGTATCTATTTATCTCCCACGTTCTCTTTCATCGAACAAAAATAGGCCTGAAGGAGGAACAGTTGGGGGAGCAGCAATTACACTTATTATACTCAGTCTTTCTTTTAATGATAGCATTGTACAGTAATTTTATTGTATTATAGTACTATATGAATGGTTTTAATTGTTTTTAGTTGCCCTGAGTGATGTGGAAAAAATAGAAGAGTGGCATAAAACCATTTTAATGGATATATTATTCTGTTAGAAATCACCCCCAACTAACTCTTTGATCCCTTTCACCAAGGGGCAGCTTACAGGTACCTCAAGGGGTCACTTTCTAATTTGCAACTGCATGGTCCTGTCTGGCACTGGTCTTTCCTCAGCCAACCTGATTTCTTTTGTTGTAACTCAACACTTTCCCTGCTTAGTCTCTTATTCCTGCAGTAAAGGCTTCTACAGAAAGGAAATGAGCTGTAGCTGCCAGAAAAAACAAGCTGCATTTTGTTGTCCATACACAGGATCCACCATGCCAGAAAGGGATGGATTCCAGGGCTCCATAATTTACCCATCCTCATATGTTCCCTCAGTCTTTGACTCCAAAGACTTATTATTAATTTATATTTTTATCCTGCCCTTCCCTGGGAATGTGCATGGGCCCTTCTTTGCCCAGCCTGTACTTGGAATAAAGACAGTTTGTAATAACTCTTGGCATTCCACTCATTCTCTGAGACAGCTATTGAACCAAGGAGCAAATTACAAATGGTGTGTGGCATATAATTGTGTATAATTGCCTCCTACAGTTAGAAGCAGAAGAAAGGTAATGGTGGTAGGGATACTTAACCCCTTCCCTGAGGTAATTGCTTTATATCCTTGGAAACCCACGGCTCAACAGGGTGCCTTTCCCCGACTAAGTGGCCTTCAGGGCTATTGGTGCCAAACATGGTTCAAAAATCAGGAAAGTCATAAAAGAAAAACAGCCAGTGTGGTGTAGTGGTTTGAGTGTTGGACTATGACTCTGGAGAGCAGGGTTCAAATCTCCACTTGGTCATGAATACCCACTGGGTGACCTTGGACAAATCAGAGTCTCTCAGTCTCAGAGGATAGCAATGGCAACTTGTGAAGAAACATGCCAAGAAAACCCTGTGATAGGGTTGCTTTAGGGCCGCCATAAGTTGGAAATGGCTTGAAGGCAAACAACACCACACACATAAAAGAAAATGAAAGCTGCACCATGAAAACAGAGGGTTCTGGAGATGAATAATTATGGCCTAACTTTTACTACCCTTTGCCCTCATGTCTCCTCATGGCCAAAAAGGAGTGTGAGCTCTCCTTGGAGACCACCCTTCAACACCAATTTAAGCAAATATTTCAAAACAAGATGCAGACTCTGACATCACCATTCCCCCCTACTGTATAATTTTAATAACATCCTTGCCTGACGAAGAAGCCAATGAACTCCAAAAGCTACCTTAATGTATTTTGCCTCTTTTGGCTGGCATAATAATGTGTTGGCTCAGTGGTTAAGATGCTGATTCTGATGATTGCAAGCTTGTTAGGTCAGCAGTTTGAGGCATATGATGGAATGAGCTCCTGTCACTAGTCCCAGCTTCTGCCAACCTAGCCGTTCAAAAGCATGTAAAAGTGCAAGTAGATAAATAGGTATCGCTCTGGTGGGAAGGTAACAATGTTCTGTGCAGCCATGCTGGCCACAGGATCACAGAGTCGTCTTTGACAACACTGGCTATTCGGCTTAATAACAGAAATGAGCACTGCCCCCTAAAGTCAACACGACTTGACAACCTTGTCAACGGGGAATGCCCTTACCTTTAATAAAGGCATCACTGTGAAGTGTACAGTGAAAATAAGGTAGAGAGTCCGGTTCCAATAATGTGTGTGTTGTGTGCGTTCACGTTGTTTCTGGCTTATGGTGATGCTAAGGTGAACCTATTATGGAGGTTTCTTCACAAGATTTATTCAGAGGAGGTTTGCCATTCATGCTGCTGCCACAGACTCCATTCTGTGGAATCCTGGGATTTGCAGTTTGTTGTGGCATCAGAGCTCTCTGACAGAGAAAGCTAAATATCTCACAAAACTACAAATCCCAGAATTCCATAGCATTGAGCTGCATTATTTCTGCAATGTAGATACAACCTCAGGCAATGAATATTCAGGTGGCTTTTCCAGTCCCTTCCTCTGAAATATTGTAGCTATACAACACCTGATATTCATTGGTGGTCTCCCATCCACCAGAAGAAAAATCCAGCTTTCCTCTTTCTCTCTTTAATGTACTTTATGTCATAAGAAAAAAGACAGACGAATCAGTGGATATATTTGGAAAGGGGGTTGTTTATAAATGGAAGAGTGTGTTGTCTGGATTCCACTATGGACATTCATAAATGAGGCCAGACAATTTCACCATAAAAGCCTGATTTGGAAGGACCCTTGGTGTGTCTCCTAAACTGAACTCTGGGGTGCTACAGCAATAACTATGCAAGAGAAGTGCACCTGCCACTGTTTTGGATGGGGCTTTGTTTTCAAGAAGCAGCTTATCTCCGTCTTCGGCTCAATAGTTTATTAGGCACTAATTAAAAACAGAAAGAATGCTGGTAACAAAGAATACAGAAAAATATTTGCATAGCTAACAACTATTTATACAGGGTTTTCTTTACATGCTATGTCCTCTTCATAAAAACAGTAAAAGGAGACTATCTTGTCCCAGAAGATTCTGAATGCAGACTGCTGGGAGCCTTAAGGCATATTTCATATGCTTTGACATTTCTACTAGCTTCCCACAATTTAGCCAGCCATTCTTTTAGTGAGGGAGGAGAATATTCATGCAGTATTTTTGCTGCCAACATTTTAGCTGTGATTACTAGGTGCCAGAGTCAGATGAGCTTGTCACATTGACTCATCAAAAAACCTGAGCAACATCGGAAAAGGATAATGAATTACAGAGTGATGTAACATTAAAGCTATCATGTTTAAGGAGCAATTCAATCCCCAAAGGACTATATCTTCAGTTAGTGAAGCTCTCTCTTTCTCTCTCTTTTTTTTTACTGCCAGCATTTCTGGCATGTATTGATTTCTTTCTTTATATTTTGCTTATGTGATCAGGAATTCGTACAGACTCTTGTAGCAATTTTACTTGACATTAACACATGATGAAAAAGCAGGGCCTTTCATATATATTAGAATACATATTTATGATCTGGGAAATTGCTACCTTCATTGTCTTTTCCACATCTAAGCAAGAGTTAGTTCTAGTTTCTAAGCATGATTAGTTCTGTATTTGCCTTCCAACTGTTTGGGCTGGCTAAATATCTTGGTATTTTAGTAATGTTTAGGAAGCTGATTTCTTAAAAATGACTCAATAATCATGTTAATCAGAAAAAGTGATTAAATAGAAGAGCTCTTGTGATTTGCCTCCTGGTGCCTGTACCTCTCAAATCTGTGATTGTGATGCTCTTGAGCTTATCTGTTCCATAAAAAACATCTCTATCACCATCTCTCTCTCTCTCTCTCTTGAAATTCTGAGAGCTGAATTTTCTAGATCTCGCCAATCCTGTCTGAGTCACATATAAGAAATGGGATTGGACAGTCAGAGTGATTATGTAGGTTGACCTACCCACCTCACCTTGTCTTTTATTTTGTTTTAGACTCGGAGACGGGAGAAGATGATGCCAGCAGCACACAGGTGACCCAGCGCAGCCAGCTCCAGGATGAGACAACTTATAGCTCCCCGACAGGTGAGCTGGAGTCAGGCAGGGGATGGAGAAATTGGGTTGTGAATGGAATTGACCTGAATTTCTGTTTGAATTTGAAGGAGTTTCTGCTAGTGTCCTGGTTCTTCTTCTCTCCCTTCCCCCCATCCCACACACAGCCCCATCATTGCCTCGTAATTGCATTCTGTAGGTTCCCCTGTTAGCCTGCCCTTGATTTTGTGTGGCAGTGGTGGTTGTGTCACACATAACACAATTCTTGTTTCTTGCTGGGAGAGACCAAACTCGTGGCTGCTGTCTTTTTGGATCATTGCCTTAACACCTCTCACTTGGATTCCTGAGAGAGACCAAACTTTTCATGCAGATTGCAGCATAAATGCCTATACAAATAGGTCACATTCTTTTCCATCATGAAAAAGGATTGCTGAATCTTTTGAGCCAGGATCTACACTTCACTTCTGGGCCCCAGTTCTGCTGGATCATCTGCCTGAGTGTTTGCTCTTGTTGGCAGCTACCACTGGAACATAAGAATTACTGAGACACAGCTAGCATGAAAGCACCTTCTTCAGGGAGCAGGGCAAATATTAACTGAGGCAGAACATTAATTTAATAAAGAGGGTAACTTTAGATCAGGGAAGGGCTCAGCAAAGCATAAAGGGCATTAGATACTAAAGAAATAAAACTGAAAAACCATGGTCTTTTAACCACTGCAGAGACTTAATGTGTGGAGGCTGTATTGTCACTTCAGATAGCTCTCAAGTACTGTCCTCAGGACAAAATGACAAGGCAAAGGGTGGGGAGAGAAAAAAAATGCTAGGACAATCACACAGCCTAGTCAGCCATTCATTTTTTAACAGGGACCACCATGTGAATAGAGCATGAACCACACCCTTCCCAAACTTTTCTGAAAATAAATTTGATCCTCAGTCTCAAAGATATTTCACATCTGTCCTTGCTCAAGAGCAGGAGTGGAAATCATGTGGTGCTCTGAATATTGTCAGTCTTAGCTCCCCCTCACCCCTGGCTATGCTAGCTAAGGCTGAGGGGAGCTGCTGTCCAACATCTGGAGTACTACACATTGCCCACCCTAGCACAGAATATTTACTACAAGCTGGGTCATAAGCATACAAGTACTAGTATAAAAGAGTTGTCTTTACTTCTTTTACTATGCAAACAAGTGTGGGAAACTTGTGTCCCTCCAGTTGTTTTTGGTTTCTATTAGTCTCAGACAGCAAGGCTATAATTGTGAGGGATGGTGGTAATTTAGTCCAATAACAGCTAGAAGACCACAGTCCCCCCCTCCCCACCCAGCTGTGAAGTTTGACATATATTGACAGGACCATCATGTGTAATAATCAACATATGGATATCTGCTTTTTTAAAAAGCCACTTTCCCAAATTCCATCACATTCTAGGATGAGCACAAAACAGAACTTAGGAGAGAGAGTAGTACAGATAAAGAAGCAAGGATAAAGTTATATAAGGTCACTGGAGATAGGGTCATATCTGAAATGTGACTAGAATTATTGGAATTCCCCAAGATATCATGGCCACTGGCTAGGCTAACCTGAAAAATCTGGGAGGTATAGTCCAAAATTAACTTACCCTATGTATTGGGCCTAAGAACCCTAGAAGCACCAAATCCCATCTGGTCTTGGAAGCTAAGCAGGGTTAGCCCTGGTTAGTATTTGAATGGGAGACTACCAATGAACACCAGGTGCTGTAGGTTATATTTCAGAGGAAAGAACTTACAGAACCACATTTGAATATTCCTTGGCTATGAAATTCACAGGCTCACCATAAGTCAACAGGTGACTTGAAGGTACTTATACACAATAAGAGGACTGGTTTATCTAGCACTTCACTGTTCTCCTGAATATACACATATAAGGGAGTGAATAGCTCCCATATCATCCTTTGAGGAAATGTACAGCATCTATGGATGCTGTTATTACGTGTGCAAAAACTGACCCTTCCCCCTGATATTAGGTGACATATGGTTGGTGGCTAATCCACAGTTATGAAACTCCTGTCCATTCCTTCGATAATCACTAAAGTCCCAACTTGTGCATTTTCCAGAAGCAGTGTAAGATATTTAAGATAATGCAATGGTGGTGTGATTCTGACAAGTTCTTTATATTTTATTTATATTTTTAAAATTACATTTAATCCAAACATTTCACTAATAAAAAATAAAAATAGCACTTGGGGTGGCTAATAGACATAACTAAAAACAAATTGAACAATTGTTGTTGTGTGCCTTCATGTCATTTCCAACTTAGGCAACCCTACAATGGGGTTTTCTTGGCCAGATTTGTTCAGAGGAGGTTTGCCATTGCCTTCCCCTGATGCTGAGAGAGTGTGACTTGCCCAAGGTCACCCAGTGGGTTTCATGGCTAAGTTGGGAATCAAACTCTAGTCTCCAAAGTTATAGTCCAGCACTCAAACCACTATGCCACAATACCACAATTGAAATCACTAATCAGTATGTACCAAAACAGTTTAAAAGGAAAGATTAAAGAGAGGCATTAAAATTAGAAAGAGTGGCAATTGATCACAAATTGGAGGAGAGTGTATTCTGCAGTATGGGGGTGAAACAGTGTAAACTTGGACATTGTATTCTACTATGTTTAATTGATTCTGTTACCTGTGCTGAACCTTTGGGGCATGATGATACAAAAGGTGAAATAAAGAAATGCCATATGCAAAAATCTTGCAAATCTATACAGGTTTAAAAATAAATTATGATTGCTGCCAAAAAGTGTTTGAGACTAATTTCAATTATGCTTTTCCCTGGTAGAAACCTTCTTTGGTTTTCAGTTTATTGACAAACAACTTTTAGCCATCTGCTCTTCTTTTAATGATCTCTTTCAATATGCATAATTTTCCCATTACTGAATTAATCCTCTTAAAGTATTTTGAAGTGTGCAGTTCTGTTGACTTTCAATATTCTTTTTGCTGAAGCTTGAACAGGTCCAACTATTATCATAATATTTACTTTGGTCAACTCATACTACCACTACTACTAAAACTGTGAATTATAATGAGAATAACAAATGACAACAATAGCAGTACTACTACTGGACTAGTAGCAGTTTTCAGGTTGGACAAAATAATCTCAAATGAGTTTTCCTTCAGTGCCTTACAGAGAGCAACGTGCTTCTGTTTGGACAGAATATTTCTCTCACTCCTTCCTGCTAAATCATTCAATAAGTAGTTTCAAAAGGTAGTTCTGGAAAAGGCACTCACTGAAAAGCAGAACTTGGGAAGGTCTCTTTTTTGTATAACAGTGTCCAGAATCCCCAGCCAGCATGGTTGCTAGTCATGTTAGCTGGGAGATTCAGGGACTTGCAGTCCAAAACGTAACGTTTCTGAGTTCTGCTGAGAAGTGAATGAAATAAGGATCTGTCCCACAAGTTCATTGGGAGGATAGGAAAAACAATGTACTTTGCATATTAGCGGAGCTATCATCGTCATTCACCAAAACTGGAACTCAAGGCAGCTTATACATTAAAATGATTGCAGTGTAATCGTACAAATGGTAAAAAAAATAAGATAGAAGATAAACTTCTAACAGTAGTAACTATTAACAGTAATAAAGCAATAAAAACATGTGATGATAAAAAGCAGTTAAAAAACAATACAGTTTAGAACAATACTGCATCCTTTTAAAGCCCTTTCCTAAAAGCCTTCAGTTCTAAAAGCCTGTTGGAATAAAAAGTCTTCGTCTTCTGTTGGAAGGACAGCAAGAAGGAAGCCATTTTAGCCCAACCAGACAAGGAGTTCCAGAGCCTAGGGGCACCCACCAAGAAGGCTCTCTCTTGCATTCCCACCTGCTGAACTTGGGAAAATAGTGGGAGTGAAATAAGGGCTTCTCCTGAGCTTCTCAGAACCCAGGCAGGCTTATATGGGGAGATACAGTCTTTCAGATAGACTGGACCTAAACCGTATAATTGAATAAATTATAGAATTGGAACAAGAAATGATTAATCTTCCTTGCTCCTGCTGAAAATATCTGACCTTGCAGACCTTTTCTACATTATCAAGTTTAGTAACCAACCAGGGTTTTTCTTTCCTTTCTTACTTTCCTTTGTTCTTTCCAGCTGATGAATCCCAAACTTGGGGGTGGGGGAGCTTATTCTTAGAACCTAGAGGCATGACCTTATGCTTGTACATGATATATTTAGTGGTGGTTCATTCCCCAAGAAACTGATATTGTAAATCCTTGAGAATTAAGCAAGATTGGTAGAATTATTGAATATTACATGCTATTCTGTGGACAGCCGTGCAATGTCTCTGGTCACTCTTGTGAATCTACCAATCTGTGTTGTGGTGTCAGGGCTGGCCTATGATGTTTTGGTGCCTAAGGCAGAGCAGCAAATTCTGCCTCTCTTCAGTGGCCACTGGTGGCTCCCATGTCAGGTGAGCAATAAATCTACTAAAGATTTCAAGGAGCTATCCAAGTTGCTGAACATACTTGCAGACCAGGGTTTGGGATTTGGATATCTTCTTTACAGTTCAGAATAAAACATGGAGCAATTTTTAAAAGTTTATTTTATTTAGACTATTTATACCCCACTCTTTAGCCACAAAGGCTCTCAGGAGTTTATCACACGGGGAAAATTGGAAGTTTAAATGGGTAAGAACCTATGATTATCCAGCGTATTGGGCGCAAATGCGTGAATGGTTTTCACACGATGTTGTGCGCAAACTGCATAGAAAGTGACATGAACCAGCAAATAGGCATTTTCGGGAAAATCTTGTGAATTCATTTCCATTTCATTCACGAAATCACTTTTTTGGTGCAATTGCTGTAGTGTGAAAGCTACTTGCAGTTTCTTCACGGGATTCTCCCTATTTTTGTGTTTTTGTTGCCAGATTTCCCATGGTTCTTTAGGGTGAGTTTACTTCCAGTGCTGCGGGGCAATATGGGGCAATACTTTAATACTGGTTATAAAGCTCCTAAAATAAGTACCCACCCTTCTTCGTAGCCAGAGCTCTTAAAACAAACAGTTTGTGCAAGTGCAGAGAGAGAGAGAGAGGAGAGTGAATGAATGCTTGCCTCCTGGTCTGAGTCCCTGGGGCTCCTCATTCTCATTCTCTCTCTCTCTCTCTCTCTGTCTCCTGCTTCAGCCCTACCTTCTAGCCAGACGCAGCGATCCCCAAACTGTCCCCTTTAAGGGATTTTGGACTTCAGCTCCCAGAATCCCAGACTATTGGCCAACATGGCTGAGGCTTCTGGGAGCTGAAGTCCAAAATCCCTTAAAGTGCACAATTTGGGGATCACTTCAGCCTTCTCTCCTAGCCATAGCTCTTAAAGAAACAGATACTGAAGCAAAGGCAGGGACAGAGCAAGTGAGATAGAGAAAAGGCTGAGTTACCCCTTGTTCTTTCAAGCGTATGTCTGTCTGTTTCCAGCTTCTGTGTTCCCCCATAGCTAGGGCTCTTAAAGGAACAGCTGCTGAGGGAAGGCAGGGACACGGACACACACACACACACACACAGATTTCTTACAATCTACATGTGAAAATCATTTGTGCATTTGCTCACTACTGCGAGATACACACACTTTAATCATTATTGGGATAGAGGCACGTTTGGTCCCATCGTGTGAAAACCATTTGCACATTTGTGCTCAAGTGCGGGTTAATCTCAGATTCTGCATAGGATAACAGTGCTTTGCGTGTGAAAACCATTTGTGCAACTGTGAGTTAATAACGGGTTCTTACTATTTTAAACTTCCAATTTCCCCCCATGTGATAAATAATAATAATAATAATAATAATACCCCGCTCCCCTCTGTCAACCAATCGGAGCTATTTACAGATTGCCCCATCCTCTCACAGAAGCCATCAGCCTCAACAAACCCACATCTAACTGACAGGACTCAAAGCCAGAAAAGTTATTTTGCCATAGGAGGCAGAAAAATTCTTGAACAGCTATCCCTATTTTTAATAGCACATATACAATACAGTGAGCTGTTGGTATCTGCTGGGTTTTGGTTCCAGAACCCTCCATGGATATAAAAATCCATGGATGCTCAAGTCCCATCATATATAATGACATGGTAAAATTGTATCCCTTATATAAAATGGCAAAATCAAGGTTTGCTTTTTGGATTTTTGGGGGGAGGGGATATTTTCAAGCTGTAGATGATTGAATCTGTGGATGCAAAATCTGTGGCTATGGAGGGTTGTAATAGCTATTTATTGTGCTTCTATGGCAGCACAAATTTACTGCCTGTGGCACCCACTTCTTTTTGCCTAATGATAAGGCTGGCCTCTAGCCAGCTTTATCAATGCCTCTTAGTACTAGCCCATTGCCCCAGTCTGATTATGCAAGGGAAAGGGGAAAGAGTCCATTTGTCTCAATTAGGTCTTGTTTGTGTTTCTGGCAGGGGAGTCGGACACGCTGGTGGATGCCTCCATGAAGACAACTCCGACCTCTGTGCCAGGCCTGTCCCAGACAGATGAGCACTCCAGTTGGTCAGGGAGCCAGACCACGGTGTTGGAGAAGGATCCAGAGGCTGGCCCCACGGTGAGGGGACCCTACCTGCACCCCAGCATTCCAAGGCAAGCACCTGCCGAGGCCCGGCACCTGGGGGTGGAGCCGCTGGTGCGGGCATCACGGGCGGAGCTGATTGGCGTGGCCCCGGGGTCCGAGGACAGCCTGTCTCTGGGGAGCGACCCCTACGGCAGCGCCTTCAGCTTGTACCGGGGCCGTGCCCTCTCCCTGCACGTGTAAGTAGCCATGGGGCTGTGGGGTAGGGTGCAGGGGCCATTGTGCTGGAATCTTCATTTCCCCCTCAAACCTCTCAGTCATAATCTCCCACAGACCCCTGTACCTCTGAGTCATTGGTTCCAATGCACCACTAAACCACTCCTGAGTCCCTTCATCTTAACCCTGACCCTTGCTGTCATAGCATCTTCCATCCACTGCCCTCCCAATCCTCACTGCCCTCCCAGCCCACACTATCCTTTCATTGCCTCCTCTGCTGCCTTCCTTTGCTGTATTCTCCCCACCCCCTTATCACTTCCAAATCCTCCTGCCATCACTCTCTTAGGGTTTTGCTGAGAGAATGATAGGTTACAGAGGTAGGTATCCCACTCTGGTCCAACCAAGCTGTAGTCTCCTCTATCAACACAGCAAGGAGAATCCCCAAGCTCCTTCCATTCTGGGGTTTCCTCTCTTTCTTTGGCTCTGAGCTAACTCCATGTGCCATAAATTGGTAGGAAATCTTCAGGATCATGTAATTGAATCCAAGTGTTGCATCAAGAATGCTATCATAGGCTGTCACTTCTAACAGATACTGATGCATTTTTTTACAAGTGTATAAAGAGCAGAACAACTTCCTTTCTGTCTGAACTCAAATGCAGTAGAACATGCTACTCAAAGTGGTGGTCCATGGACCAGTGCTGATTTGCAAACCATCAACTACCAGCCCCTGTAGTTTCCAAAAAATAAAGAAACAGTTATAGTCAATGGATGCAAACATGATGCTGGTCTCTGACACATCAGAAAACAAAAATTGCCGGCCCTCTGAGAAGCCTGAGAAGCACTGCAGTAGGTTTCACTCTCCTAAATCATATGGCAGTAGTTGTAGGTCAGGGCTAGAAAAGAAATTGTTATGATCAAATGGTCATATACCCTCCATATTCTTAGTTTGTCAAATACAAATGTTATTTCCTTGAAATCAATGGAATGTAAAAGTGCTCTATGCAAGTTAGTTTAACTGACCTACATTAATCTGATATAAAATTGTCATTTCAGTTTGAGACACAAGCTATCCAGTATTTATTTGGTGGAGGTAAAAGGGGAACAAGATATAAGACAAGGGACAGTGATTGTCATGGACATGGGCTGACTCTCTTCAGAGTCTCCCAGCTCCTCACATCAAAGCTTAGGTTTTACTGTGTATGGCCACAGGAAACAAGAAAGTCTTGAGTGGTCTCAGCCCAATGTATTATTGTCATCATCTACCAATTATTAAACCATATCTGGCAGGCAGGCAAATGTGAAGACACCCTGAGAATATGGGAACATGATCAGTTGTGGCTAGGCAATCCTTATCTTTAAGGTTAAATTAAATTTGCTTTGCCTTCTTCTTTCCCCCCCTTTTTGGTTGGAAACACAGTGTATAAACTTAATAAACACACCTTGGAAAGGGAGCCTTTAATGCAGGGCAGTAGTCTCCAACTTGGCGTCCTCCACACATATTGGCAGTATGACTACCATCATCCTGCTGCTTGGGATTGATGGGACTAGTATTCAAGCATAACGTGAGTTCCCTGGTTGGAGAAGGTTGATGGAGATTTTATTAAGGAATGTCTCCATTACCTAAGACACATACACAAAACCTTCCAGGCCTGGGAAGAGAGACCAGTTGCAGGTATTTAAAACACTATGACTATTGCTGATTAAAGAAACGGATGCTGTGATGTGATGACCAGTTTGCTCTAGTAGCAGTGCTTTGGTTACAGGCACTGGATTTTTTGGTAGTTAAATGAAGATGTATATTATCAGAAATGTGAGAGGGGAAAGCAAACCTGTTAGCCCTTAAGGAGTGATATAAGAAGCCATGCAGAGTGCCAGAGCTTTTCCTCTCAAACCATATGTAGATTCCCTTCAGCTCCTGAGCCATTAAGCAGGCTCTGCCCACACATTTTATTTCTTTCTTCCCTGCAATAATGTGGAGCTTGACATCAGAATTTTTACTTAAAAGGAAAGCTGAGAGTCATCGTGATCTGACAATGACAGCAAATTGCATGCTGAATTGCAGAGGCAGGAAGACTCTGGTGAGGATGTGATGGAGGCTGAGCACAGAGCAACGTGAGGATTGGAAGTCCCCTGGGGGAACTAGCAACACTTAAAGACCTTCCTCCCATTCTTTCCTGAGGTTGCCTTCCCTCCCCTTCTCCTCATGCTTATCATCAACACTGCCTTGCTGTTAATGAGTGAAGGAAAGGCTATTTATATATGACTAAATATACATGTGTACAATTGTTACTCTGTGTGCGCGAGTATGCATATGTGTGTGTGTATGTATATGTGTGTGTGCATATGCATGTGTGTGCTGCTGAACATGCAGACCCATTTCTAGTCAAGGACTGAGTTGGCTGTGGAATGAGCGTGGGCGCCTGCTTATATGCACAGCTGAGTTAGTTATTTGTGCCTGTAAGAAGAAGCATGTTTGTGTATGCTGTGCAGGTTGCAGCTCTATACTCTCCTCACCTTCCCTTCTTGTTGCATTTCTGGCTGCACCAGGGACTCCCCCATGTCTATCCCACCCCTGCCCTGTCCTCAGGTCAGGCCAGCCTATACTAATGTATCACTAAATCACAGCCTGATTGATACCCCCCACCAATTTCTTCCTTTGACATATTGTAGCTCTTTAGAACAGTTCATTCATGAGGTAAGACCAGTAGTTGGATGTTGCCATCAAGAAGGGCTGTCTTTTTCTGGATTTTGGGCAAAGAAACATGGTTGACCCTTCTGGCCAATTTTGAAAACATAGAAGTGGAAGGGAACAAAAGCCCTGGGTATGAGACAACATCCAGCAGTATGTAATTCAAACCAAAATATGACACAGCAAAGGATTAAAAGTTGTAGATAGAACAACTGCTCTGGGACACTCACACACCAAATCGAGCTGCATGTTACAGGAAAGGCAAATGCAAACTAACAAAAACCCTCCTTGCGTGGAGTCACACACACACACACACACACACACACACACATCACAAACAAATCTGCTAGGGGATACAATTCTGCCCTATGCCAAGCCTCTGGCTCAGGACTGAATAAATTCCCATGGATCATTCCTCCTTCTTCTCCAGGAAGGAATAATCTCTTTGCTCTTTCTCCCTCTTACATGGATAGCTGTTTTCATGCCCATAGTTTATTATCCCTCTGGGTCTCCTCCCTTGGTCTCCTCCAGGGCTCACTTCCCTGGAATGATCAGGCTCTGCTGCCTTAGCAAACTTTGCCATGTCTCATTTTCCAACTGCAGCAGCCTCCCCCATGGTGGGTACCGGAGGGATGAAGGCAACAGCAGCAGCAAAACCAGCACAGATACTCTCCACCCACCTGCACAGAAACCTCCTCTTCAGCGTCCGGTCTCCCCACGAGCAGGGCAGTGCCCAGTCCAGCCACCTGGGACCAGCCGGGGCCCTGTGCCACCTGTGGCTCCCCGCAGAAAGCTATTGATGCCCCCTGAACCTCCAGACACAACATCAGAGGAATTTGATGAAAAGCTAAAGCGTCCCAAGTCATCGGTCTACTCGCAGGCTGGCACAGGAGAGTCACGGCCTCAGACACCACTAAGCGAAGCCTCCAGTCGTGTGTCTGTTCTCCGCCCATCCCCCAAGCTGCCACGGTCAGGCTCTAAGATCTTTGACAAGCTCAAATTTTTTGAGGAGCGGCGGAAAAGTCTGGAGCAGAATGAGAATCCCTTTGCAGGCCACACGTGGCTACCTTTACGCAAGGCACGCTCATTTGACCAGCCTGGCTTGGATGACACTAGCCCCTTCTTCTCTGCTGTCTCTCATGAGGACCTTCAGGATGACACCCATTCGGAACTGGGTGGTGTGGCTTTTCGGCGCCAGGCCTTCCATCAGAAGGCGGCTTCCTTGGATGAACGTGGTCGCTTCTCCAACCGCGTGTATGACCTGGAGCACAAATTCACAGAGGAACTGGGCCGCATTAAACGCACAGTGTCTCAGCAGCAGCTGCGCCGATCCCAAGAATTGTTCAGGTCCCCATCACCTCGTTCTTCCACTGAGCCACCTGCCCCCAAGGTTCCACCACCACGGAAACTCAAACCGCTCAAGGCTTTGCCACGTGTGGAAAATGCGCATGGTGTGCAGCAGCTGGTGTTGTCCAGTGTGGGGCTAGTGGGGGCCAGAGAAGAATCTAAGGGAATACAGAAGCCTCTGTTGAGGAGTGGAGCCATATCAGAGCAGACAGCTGAACAGAGTAGAAGTCAGAAGGAAAGTGAGCTGAATGGACAGGATCTGCGGCGGAAAGTGGAACAGTTCCCACTGTCCTATGCAGCCCCATTGGGACGTAGGGACCTACTGCAAACTGGGCCTCCAGATGGGAATGAGTGTGTGAATGGAGGCTCTGTGAACATAGCAAAAGTGATTCATGAGGCAAAGGGCGCAAGTGAAGTCTTGCATGCTCGAAAACGGGAGTCTGGTCAAGAAGATGGGAATTCTCTGTCCTGGGCCAAAATGGAACCAGGTACAGAAAGAGGCAAGACAGGCAGAGAGTCTGAGAGAAAGACTGGGAAAGTGACAGAGAAACAAGACAATCCTCTGCAGTCTCAGGAAGGGAAGAGCGCACGGAGCAGAGGCAAAGGCCGACGGACCCGACGGACATCGCCTGAACCAGGTATGAAATAAGGAGGGCTAAGGTCCCATGGGGAAAACCTTGGCAAGCTCAGTGGTAACACTTTCTTGTATGCCTTGACAAAAATTCCAGACACTTTGCCACAGAAATTGAGAGGCCCCTCCCTGGTATCCTTTCCCCTGCAGTCAAGGTAACTTCCTTGACATTCAGTCCATGACTGGATTGAGCTTAAGTGCTCCTGTTTAGGCCAGGTTTGCTTTCCTCTGTACTTCTGAAATGCCTTCTTTCCCAATCCATATCTGGAATGTGATCTCAGCCAGAGCCTGCCTCGAAGAATGATCTATGTATGAGCTGGGCATGGGATGTTGGGAATAGTAAGCCAGACTGTGAAACTGAGTGTCACAAACAGAGTAAGTGGAGCAGAAGTCCCCATAGGCCAGTGATGGTGAACCTTTTTCGGGCAGAGTACCCAAAATAAAAAGGCCTACTGGCACCAAGTGTTACCCAGTGATGAGGGTGAGATTTCTGCCCTCCAGGGGTGGGACTGCTTCTCCTGCCCTCCCAGGCCTTCAGCTGCCTTTCCAGAGACAGCTGAAGGCTGGGGGGTGAGGAGGGAAGAAGAAGAATAGGAGCACACCTCTTCCACCTCCTCCCCACCCTCCGCGTGCCAGGGAAAATGGCTTCGCATGCCATCTCTGGCATGTGTGTCATAGGTTCACCATTGTGGCCATAGGCTAAGGCTCAAAAAGCTGGGGAAAGGACATGAGAAGATTAGAGAACTAAAACTTGAATCAGAGTGAAGGGGCTTGGGGTCAGATAAGTGTTTGGGAACTGGGCCATTGCCATTGTTTTCTCCATCTCCTGCTTTGGATATCCATTTGTACTATCTCCTCAATGTTCCCTTTTCAGATGCCAGGCTTAAATCTACTTATCCTGTGTGCTCTTTGCACCTTAGCTATTTACTGTGCAAGGTCAAATGGAAATTTGCTGGCTGAGTCCTGTTAGGCTTTCATCTGTATAACGATGAAAAGCCTTGTGTTATTTTGGGTCCCCTGAGGCTGTGAATTGCTAACTCTTGGCAAAGGTGGCCTCTGTATCCCTTAGCTGTGTTTCCTTGATAAATCAGACTTTTAAATGCAGGGATCACCTTGGAAATATGATGTCTAAAAGATAAGGGTCTTCCATTATGTTCTGTGAGGCTGTGATGTTCCAGAAAGAGGGATGTCTAGCAAGCCAGCCCTATCACCCCCAAAGAATCTTCTCTTATCATCTCTGGTTGTGTCTTCAAAGCAAGCATTAATGCTCTAAATTACAAAAGGAGTAAGTGGATTGCTCCTAAATGAAGCTGCCATACACTCAACCAACCAAGCACTGTCTTATATAAATTCCATACCTTTCATGTTTTATGAAGTCAGTCCTTTGAGCTCTAAGATTGGTTTAATAATCCAAGGCCAGTTTTATGACAGCTGAATATATGCATCAAATGAAATAATAAATGCATCCTTCATTATTCTGGGGATGGAGACCAAGCATAGGTCTGGTACTGGAAAACAGATTGTTACATTTTCTTATAAACATTTCAGGGTGCACAAGAACTCTGTTTCTTTCATTGTCTTGAGATAAACACATAGGCACACACCCATTCACTGTTGCGCACACACACTTTCAGAGAGTGGGAATTCTTTTTTCGGAGGAGGAGAAGAAGAGTCAGTACTCCAAATGGTAATTCACTAGAATTCCATGAGCAGAAGAAAGCAACCAGCCATCCAGAGACAAATAATCTAAAGTATGTACATAAAACAAATGCAGAGGTATTGCCTACTATGCAAGGAGAGCCCACAGGCAAGCAGCTGTATTCAAGACAAAGAAACTGTTAGGACATTATCACACGTGGGCCAGTTTCGTTGTTAAAGAGATAATAAAGTGGAAATGAAGCATCCTGAAAAGAAAGCAAAAAAAGAGCTTAATTGTGCAAAAGCTTTTCACACATAATTACAATAATAACGGAATTAAGTTAAAAGTGAAAAAAAGATGTTTTTAACTTTCATACACAAGTTAAAAGAACCTGTACATGTACTGGAAATGGGTGTGTTTCGTGACCAAACTCCTCTTTTTTCCAGGGCGGGTCCTGCATTTCCCAGGAGGAAATGTCAGACTGTCCTACATTGGGGCCATGTCCTGCTGCACAGGTCCTAACCCCTTCCATTGGGGTTAGCACCTCTCAAGAGAGCAGAGGAGGAGGAGGCTGGAAAGGCAAGGCAAGGCAAGCTGAGGCAAGGGAGGGATTGAGATGGCTCAGCATCCCTTTTATCTCTCTCCTTTCCTGGCATTGGAGGCTGTTAGCTGCTGGGGAGATGA
>CM034701.1:129836191-129896378 GCA_020142125.1 Phrynosoma platyrhinos | reverse complement strand
GTGTGGATTAACCAACAGATTTCCCCCGTGTGATAACATCCTTAGATTCAAGAAGGCAGCGGTACAAATCTGGTGCTTGAAAAAATTAAGCTCTGATGTTTGGGAGATTATGGAAATTGTAATTGAAAATGTAAAGTTTTGGAGTTCTGGTCCAGATTTAAATGGCATTTGGACAGTAACATGTATTGTTGGGAATGGTCTTACAGATGCCCACCTCTTTAGCAGGCAAGATATATTATACTTAACAAGGTAGCCTTATTAGGTGGGAGGGCGGCTTTCTGCTTGTGCTACTGAGTTTCATTCCCAAAGTCCTGCCCTGGCAGTGCCAGAGCCTGATTCAGCAGCTACTGTGAAGGATAGTGAGCAGGTGGGCACTCAGCCTGACCATTTCTTTTCACCCAAAGCAAGTTGCTCAAGAGTGATAAGCAGCCTTTGGGGCTGAGACTTGATGCTGATTTGACTGACTGAGAGCCTCTACAGACTGGCCCAAAGGGCCAGCCTGGAGGCACAGTTGGGGCAGGGCAGCCACACACCGGCTGTCCCAATCCCACGCCGATGCCGTCCTGATGCTGCGTGCTGTTACACATGGCTTGCGCCATCAGGACGCCTTCCGGTGCAGTGTTCTGATGCGCTGTGCTGGAAAGGGCAAGGAAGAGCCTTTTGCCGCCCCTAAACAGAGCAGCATTTTGCTGCTCTTTTCAGGTCAGCAAAAGGGAGGATTGGGGTTGCGGTGTGGGGTAGCCACGGCCCCGATCTGCCACTTCCTGTGGTGACCCAGAGCCACCCATCTGCACACCCCCTGAGTATGTACCTCTTGGTACGAGACCTGGTCTGCAACCCTTTCAACAGGCTTCCTGTCTTTCTCGTGCTGAGCCCTGAGCTGAATCAAGACCTCCTACCAACCCATGCTGGTATGATTCATCCCTCTCCCACATTGTCTCGTAGGAGTTTATCACATGGGGACCATATGTACCTCCATCCTGATAATGATTAAAGTGGTTGCAACCTGCAAAAGTGTGCAATGTGCAAATGATTTTCACATCTAGAACACAGTAACGCGTTAGAAGCTCATTATTGAAGTGAGAAAGAGAGTAGAATGCCCATTTGGTTTTCACACAGATGTGTGTAAATCCCGATAATGGTTTGGGAATCACTTTTTTTGCACGTGTGCATGCCATAGAAGAAATAGTTGTGCCACCAGAAATCACCCAGAGAAATAAACAATTTTAGTTACATAATTTGCTTTATAAAAATATACTGTACTGTCCCTTATTTCCAAGAAATGGCATCCAACCTAAGTAAAAAGAACAAAACATTACCCAAAGAAGTAGGAAAGGTAGAAAAAAAAGCATAAAAGGCTGTGTCCCTCTCAGCAATCGGTGTCCCTACCTTCCTTGAGCAGCTGTTCCTTTAAGAGCCCTGGCTAATGGGGAAGGGTGAGGGAGAAGAGGCATTCACACAAACTAGGGAGAAGCAAGCTTTTTCTCTGTATCCCTGCCTTTGCTTCAACAACTGTTGTTTTAAGAGCCCTGGCTACTTGCCCCAAAGAAGGGGAAAATCCAGCAAATGGCTTTCACACTAGAGCAATTGCACAAAAAAGTGAATTTGTGAATGAAACGGAAATGAATTTACGGTATTTTCCTGAAAATGCCGATTTGCTGGTTCATGTCACTTTCCTGTTGGATTCCAAGCAGTTTGCGCATAACGTTGTGTAGAAACCATTTGCACAATTGAGCCTAATACACTGGATAACCACAAGTCTGACATGTTTAAACTTCCAATTTTCCCTTAGTGTAAATATTAATGTAAATATTATCCATTTCATCTTTCTTTGATCCACATAGCAAACTCCTATGCTCCCAACCTCATATGAGTGATGGGTCTTTGAAAGTGCAGTATCATCAATCCAAGGAATTCTTTATTTTGATCAGTATGTTTCTTGCACAGACTGAGTCCTGGGTTGACTTTTAGCATGGAAATAGAGTAGGCCAGTGGCATCACTAGGGTTGGTGTCACCTGGTGGAGTAACTCATGACTTCCCCTTTGATCTCCTCCCATACCACACTATACAGAATCTTTAGTAATGTTTTTTGTACTAATGTTACTCATAATTTGTAATTCCCATATATTACTGAATGAAATGGCAATAGCTGTAACAAAAAGAACTAGCAAAATTAAAATTATACCTTTAAATTACAATATCACACACACAGCCTAAATGTATTTACATGTACATTGTTTCATGTGGTTAAAGTAAAAAAATTGGTAAGATATTATTTTATTTTATTTTTATTTTTTTTTAAATTGGGCCTTTCTTTTCTCCTTCCACTGAGCCTTGCCCCACTCCCATATTCTCTTCAGTGTTTGAAAAGGATATAGGCAAACACCACAGCCCATTTCTGCCAAAACACAGATGTTTGGGAACCAGTGGTGTCACCGGTATGGTCAGCACTCCCACACCTAACCAGTTTTCATGCTGGCATCTTGAGAGTCATTCTGAGCACACATACACACACATACACACAGAGCAATAACCAGTAGATAGTTACATCCATGCTTTTAGCGAACAAAACACATTATGTTTAGATTTTAAAATAGATGAAGGTGCTGAGAAATTATTCATTCTTGCAAATTAAAGAAACATAACTGATTACCTCTTATCAAAAATCTACAGGGACTGTTCAACCTAACAGCAAAATACAATGTCTATGGAATCTATGCTGGATGCATGCAATTAATTAAAAAAAAAAAAGATTGCTCAGGCTGGTTGTCTGCATCTGTTGTCTTTGTAGCTTTCCATACAATAAAGGGAATATAGCCTTGTCACTAATGGAGGGAGAATATAAAGAGATATATCCCTTTTCTTTTAGGATCTATGGAATACAATAAGTTCATAGGCAAAAAACAAGGTCTCCAAGTAGCTAGAAAATAGAAGGCAGAGTGCAGCTTGTGAGAGTCAATGTGGCATAGTGGACTATGGAGACCAGGGTTTGAACCCTATTCAGCCATTGAAACCCACTGGGTAACCTTAGGCAAGTCATACACTTTAGCTTCAGGAAATCCCATGAAAGGTTCACCTTAGGGTTGCCTTAAGTTAGAAATGGCTTAAAGAAACACAACAGCAGGTGCACCCTGTACAAAAGTTAATTGGTTCACAGCTTGCAGTTGTTACATATGACAGGGAAATGTAGTGTCTTAATAGCACACTTAGATTTCGTGCCAGGAAGACCTGCCCTTTCGACTAATGCAGAATTACTTAGCCATTTACCTAGCTTATTTAGTACCTTCCCCAGGCATTCTTGCAACAGCCATGTAAGGTAGGCACATAGGCTAACAACTGACTACTGAAGCTGAAATATGTGGACATTCCAAGTAGCTGTTGCATTAGATGTCCAAATTACTGCTGGAAAAGTAAATAACCAAATTCCTATCTCAGGGGTCTTCCAACTACGGCCCGTGGGCCGGCCCCGGCCCACCGAGGCCTTCTTACTGACCCACCGCCGCTGCCGCCACCACCGTTCGCTGCCGTTCATGCCGCCACCGGTCGTGCCCACTGCCGGACGCCATTTTGGCTTCCAAAATGGCCTCTGGAGTCATGCGCATGCATGCGCACCTCTGGCCCCCCGGAAGATCTGGAGGCCAGCAAATCGGCCTCCGGATCAAAAAGTCCGGGGACCCCTGTCCTATCTAAATAACCTAACCAATAAGCAATCATTAATTCACATCTATTAGCTACATCTATCTGTCCAGATTTTTGTGGTTTTTTGATGGTGTGAGCAAGTGAAATGGGGGCCTTTCCCCTTAGGTCTTCAGAAGCTTGGTTATTGGTTTCAAGACAGGGAAATCTTTGTCACTCAGAGGGCTCACAAATCCCATGGACTTAGCTAGGTAGCATCAGCTCAAGAATCCACTATCATTCAGTAAAATCTAGAAAGAGGTCCACAAAGATTAAGGTAGGATTTTGAGTAAACAGTAGGCACAAGCAGATAAAAGTACTTTCCTACCCAGGGCATTCCTCCCTGGAACAGAAGTTCTAAACTCTCTACAGCTTTACTATAGAACATGGAATTCAGAATTAAACCCCTTCTCCACGTGTATTGCAAAGTCTATCTCTACTTGGTTTTCTGGCCACTAATCTACCCACAGAGAGGACCCTTCTGCAGCTTTTTTTTCTCCTTCTTTCTCTGCAGAATCTTCTGATGATTCCTACATCTCAGCAGGCGAGGATCCACTGGAGGCTCCCATCTTTGAGATCCCTATCCAGGATGTAACAGTCATAGCTGGAACTGAGGTGCTCTTCAAATGCATCATCACAGGCAATCCTTCCCCAGAAGGCAAGTGTTGGGGCCCCTAGATTTCAGTGTGGATGATGGTCATGCATATGCAAAGATGGTATATGCCCAGAGCAGACCAGAGTATGATAAATCATGGGGTGGGGGTGGGCAATCCTAAACTTCTGTAGATTTAAAAATTTCACCTCCACCCATATTCAGAATATATTCAATTCAGAGGTTGTATAATTATGCTGCCTACTCTGTATCAATAAACTGTCCTTTTTCAGCTTCTGAACATTACTCATTGACATATGACCAACATTTTGTTTGGGCAGCTTCATGCATGTGTGTGTGAGTGAGCATGTGAGGAAGTGTGATGTTTGCACCAGCTCTGATTTCTCACGTCCGCTGGCACATTTTCCACAGTGTCATGGCGAAAAGATGGAGTCCCCTTTCGGAGCAGCACCAAGCGACCCATCAAAGCGGAGGGAGAACGCCACACGCTGCTGGTCAGGAATGTCTGTGTGGCTGATGCTGGCCTCTACACTGTTTGCGCCACCAATGAGGTGGGCGAGGCCTGCTGTAGTGCCATCTTGACAGTGCGGCCTGGTAAGGATATAAGTATATATGATTTATTCAGATGGTGAAAATAATCCAGGTAAAATCTGCATTGAATCTTTGTTCTTCACATGCATTTCAAATGCATCCGATTAAGTTTGGAGGGGAGACTGCCAAAAAAACCCCCACTTAACCAAGGGCAATCAATGTTGTTGTTTTTGCCAAGTTTTTCTAAAAGATTTGGATTCTCAGGTGTGTGAATAACCAATGTAAATAGACCTGGGATAAACTGGGGTAAAACTCTGCACACTTCAAATGCATCCACATCATTGACTCCATCTTTATTCGAGTGCTGACATGTGTGAGCAACTGAACTTGCAGAGATGTGCATAGACGTGGTTCTGTAGTGTGAAAAACAAACCCAGAATGCATGCGTGAGATTATTCACATAGTGGCGCTAAAAACAACAACACGGGACTGACCCCTTAGAGTGGAGGTAGTCCACAGAAGTGAAGACGTTAGAGCCAGCATGGTGTGATGGCTTGAATGTTGGGCTACGACTCTGGAGACCAGAGTTCGATTTCCTGCTTGGCCATGAAACCCACCTTGGCCAAGTCACATGCTCTCAGCCTCAGGGATGGCAAACCTTTTTGAACAAACCTTGCCAAGAAAATGATAGATTCGCCTTAGGGTTGCCATAAGTTGGAAATGACGCGAAGGTACCCAACAACAAAATCCACAGCTGAAAGGGATGCAGCTTGAAGTTTTAAAGGCAGGGGTTTATAGCCCCCCTCCCCATTTCCCTACAGGCTTTGATTCTGATAATCCTATGGGGCTTCTCTGCCAGCCTCTTGCTGCTGCTGCTGCAAGAGAGAAATAGAGAGAGAGAGAGAGGAGAGGCTGGCTGCCTGCCTTTACCCTACAAGGCTTGGTTTAGGCCAGGCTGTCTGGCTGACAAACATCCAGCAGTCTCGACTAAAGACAGGGAAGAAGGGAGAGGCATCTCAGCTCCCATCTGCATGGAAAGGAAAAGGGGCAGCCTGGTTGGCACAGTGGTCCCTCCTTGATCCTTGGAGAGGGACCAGCGCTGTTGCAGTTCATAAGGGTTTCTGGGGTGGGGTGGGGGCACCGACAAGCAAAGAAAGGAGCTGAAGGGATGTAAAGGAGGTCCCTCCTGGATTGATCTGAAATGTGAGCTGGGCTGGGCTGAGATCTCCAAGGAGAAAAAAAAAGGGGGGGGGCTTTGGGCAGGCTGCTGGCTTGGCTCCGATCGCCCCCCCATCCTGGGGGCCCTCTTGGAAGGGAAGGAGATCTGCTCTTTCCAAGTGGCCAAGAGAGAGGAAGGAAGGAAGGAAGGAAGGAAGGAAGGAAGGAAGGAAGGAAGGAAGGAAGGAAGGAAGGAAGGAAGGAAGGACTGTGCCCAGAAGGAGATGCCCAGGCGAGCCGCCTTCTTCCCTGCGCAGGTTTGCTCCAAAGTAAGTGGCCCTGGGTTCAGGGGAGGTGAATCGCAGGCAAGGTGGCTTAGCTGTCTGTGCAGGGCTGCTGGGTGGCTTCAGAAAGAGAAGGGGTCGGGGTAGATAGAAGGGTTCATGCCTTTTAGAGCCCTGTGGCTTTGCTAAGCCACCCTAAGCAGTTGGGGATTGTTTTCCTTCTCTTAAACCTGGCGTAATCCAAAGATATAGCCGTGTTAGTCTGTAGAATCACTATCTAGAGAGATCTTGTAGCCCCTTTGAGACTCACTGAAAGAAAGAAATTGGCAGCAGGAGCTTCCTCAGATGCATTAATAATAATAATAATAATAATAATAATAATAATAATAATAATAATAATAATAATGTAGAGAGATCTTGTAGCCCCTTTGAGACCCACTGAAAGAAAGAAATTGGCAACAGGAGCTTTCCTAGACTTCAGTCTACTTCCTCAGATGCAATAATAATAATAATAATAATAATAATAATAATGTAGAGAGATCTTATAGCCCCTTTGAGACTCACTGAAAGCAAGAAATTGGCAGCAGGAGCTTTCCTAGACTTTAGATTAATAATAATAATAATAATGTAGAGAGATGTTGTAGCCCTTTTGAGACTCACTGAAATTGGCAACAGGAGCTTTCCTAGACTTCAGTCTACTTCCTCAGGTTGCATTTAAACCTGGCGTGTTAGTCTGGAGAAGGAGGGATGGGCAGGGTGACCACTTGTCATAATGGCAAAGGAGGACCAGGCACCGCAAAAAATAAAATAAAATAAATGGAGGACCTTCCAGGAAAAGGGAGGATGTGACCAAAGAAAAGCCAGAAACATTTCTAGAAATGTAAATTGATGCTGCTCAGTCCTGCTCCAAATGGATAACATTTTGACATTCCTCCTGGGCAGAAGGTTGAAATGGAGGGCTGTGTCCTGGAAAAGGAGGATGGCTGGTTACCTTGGGGATAGGGAGCCAAGGACACAAACAATTATTTCTTTAGGAGACCCACATCAGCCCCAGAGGAAGTAGGGTTTTGCCTTTTTGTTGTCATTGTGCACCTTCACGTAGTTCCCAACTTATGGCAACTCAAAGGTGAACTTACCGTGGGATTTCTTCGCAAGATTTGTTCAGAGGAGGTTTGCCATTGCCTCTCCCTGAAGCTGAGAGTGAGTTACTTGTCCAAGGTCACCCAGTGGGTTTCATGTCTTTGGATGCCACTATTGGATGGAGGGCCTCTTGAGTTCTCAAAGCCTTCACCTCTAGTAGCGGCAAACTCTCTGGGCCTCTCACTTTGTTGTGTGGACACATCATGCTGAAAAAGACTAGCTTTTACAGGGACTTGATGCTTAAACCTTGAGCTGTTTTGCTGGGGTGGGGGAATGAGGGCTAGGCAGGGGGCTACAGGACAGCCCCCCCAAGTTTTCCTTACCAACCTACACAAGCTAATTCTCCCCTGCCTGCAACTGAGCATGATGAAAAACAAACCATTTTGTCGGGATAGGATAGGCCACTGCTCCACCGACCAGCTATGAGCAAAAGAAAGATGCTCAGTTTAAACCTGGGACCTGGCACAAGATCAGTATACCTCCCCTCTTTTCTTGTAAACACCTCTCCTCTTCAGCTTGAAGGGTAACATTGCCATAGAGATGGGTAGCTTTAAACAAGCTATTCTGACTTCTCATAACAAGATTTGGGTCTGTCCCAACCCCCCCCCCTCCCCACACACACACCATGCCTGCAAGTTGTGATTGTCCAGGCTCCTAATGTCACCTTGGCCCCTTCCAAGTAGAGCAAACCAGGAATTCTGCCAGTATGAAAAGAGAGTGATACCATCCAAGCCTGGCACTGCCCAGTTCTTCCTGATTATCTCTTGTTTTTTGGATTATCTCTATGCCACCCCCACCCATTGATGAGTAACCCTGGATGCCCATGTGTCTTGGCAGGGTGAGGCTGCATTGCAGTCTTCTAAAACTAGTGGGGAAGGGGCTTCATTGCTTCCCCTCCATTGCATTTTGTGGCATAGGACATAGACATTCTTGCAAGACAGATTTCACAACAGATCCAATTTTTCACATTTATCATAAATAATATACATCATGGCCTCATTCCCACTACATAATAAATCGGTTTTCAAACTGATTTGAACTGGTTTAAATGGCCCTTGTTCGCACTTGCGCTGAATTTCTGGTGTGGTTTGCCAAGGGGGGTGCAGCTCTAAACCCATTTAAACCAGTTCTTCCAGATCCGCAGCATTCCCTGCCTTTTTTAAAATGAATCAATTCAGCGCAAGTGTGAATGTGCTGCCTATTTGATTTGGTTCCTGTGGCGCAGTCACCCCTGTGAGGTGACTCCATGTTGAATCGATCCATTCCTGAATGTGAACATGAAGTAGATTAAATTGAAACTGGTAGATCTGATCACGGCTCGAATAGTGTGAATGTCTATTCGGTGCTAAATCGCTTCATCAATTCGACTCAAAAGACGATTTATTTTGTAGTGGGAATGAAGCCATTATGGAGATGCTATTTGATCAGACAAGTTTTTATTTATTAGTTATGAGCCTATCTGAGGTTGTGGACTGTGTAGACACCCTACATGCACCAGATCCTGTCTGATCTTGGAAGCTAAGCAAGATCAGCCTTGGTTAGTATTTGGATGGGAGACAGCCAACAGATACCAGGTGCTGTAGGCTGTATTTCAGAGGAAGAAACTGGCAAAACCACCTCTGAGTATTTCTTGCCTGAGAAAACCCTATAAAATTCATGGGGTTGCCATAAATTGACAAGAGACTTGAAGGCACATACACGACACACACATCTGAAGTAATAATGTTGTCACATGATTATCACATTCAGTTTGCATAGGGAGATGTGTCTTTGAAACAGCTCCATTATACATATGTACCTAAAAATTGGCTTATATGGTTGTTTATTGGTATGCTTTATTGCATTTAATCTCATCCCTCCCTGTCATCATACATATTCTTTCTCTTATATTAAACAAAACACCTCATTACAGCAACTCTATAAGGTGAGCTAAACTAAGAGAACGCTTGAGGGTTGATGAAGATTTGAAAATAATGGTTCCTTCTGATGAGGCAGTTGTCACACAGGGATCGTTTTGACAAAAGCCTAAATTGATGAAGTTCCTGTGTAACAGAATTGGGCAACTGGTGGCTTTACAGATGTTGTTGGACTGTAACTCCCAGGAGTTTTAGCCAGCATTGCTAATGCTCAGGATTCATAGGAGTTGCAATCCAACAATTCTTTCAGAGCCAAAGATTGTACACCCTTTGGGGGGTAAGGATTTCATTGATGATCACATATGTAGACAAATATCACATTCAGAAATATTGCAAAATTGGGTTGAGAGAGACCAGTTCGACTGCTCTGCCATGTTTTTTTTTTAACCCCTTCCCTGCCTTTGGAAAGTTAGTTTGTAGAGGGAAAGAATTCTAGCATAGCTTTTCCTCTGATGTACAGTCACCCCCTCCTTTTTTGTGGGGAATCCGTTCCGACCCCCCCACACACACACACACAAAAAAGGAAAAACACAAATATTCAAGCCCTATTGGCTTGAATGGAGGTCCATGTCCATGGGGGCAAGCGTGATGCGCACCCCATTTTATGCCCCTCCATGTGACCCTCACGGATAAGCAAGGGTCGCGGACTTCAAGTCCGCAAAAACTAAGGGAAAACTGTATTCTTTTTCTGCATACAGGGAAGGTTGGCTTTTAAAGATGTAGCTTGTGAAATATTGCAGGCCTAGTTTTTGTCCCATGTGATGTTTCTGATTGTATAGCTCTGCTCTATATCAGCCCCTAGGCCCCACACAATTGAAATGGAAAAGGTCTAATTGAGATAATATAATTCATGCTAGGTTAGTTACAGTGCCCTAATTGCAAAATAGGGCATAGTGGAATAGTCAAGAGGATACAAAGATAAAACTGAGGGGGCATTCGCTGGTGTAGGTAGTGGAAGGAAATTGGGACTTGACAGTCATGGGAAGTGATAAGGAGAAACAAAAAATGGAACTACTCCAGCTCCGTTTCTTTTAATGCCAGTGTTTACAATGCAGGGCCAATCCTACATCAGAGCTCTCCATACTTTTTGGCTTGCACCACATAAAAGCTTCAGTATTAATTTCTTTTACTGAAAACATCCATATGAATAAAAAACAGACATATTTGAGTCAGCATATTCAAAGTATCATTATGAATATTAAATATTTGAATATTTCAACTGAGTTTGGCATTTAAATTTTTACTCTTCCAACATGACCTCATACTGCTTCTGTAGCCTCCTGTTGTTACTATTCAGTTGGAGAAGCAGTGGTGTGATATGATTGCTGCTTCCCCAGGAGTCTGTCCCAGGCTGATCTGGTAACATCTCAGTGATGAAGATCATGTAAGGAAGAACTGGCCATGTGGCTGCATCTCACAAATGTAGAGCGGGATGGAGTCATGTGGAATTATTGGCTATAATGTCCCTGCATTGCAAGAAGAAAATTAATAGTATCTGCCTCCTAAGCAGATGCTCAGATGCTGCCTCAACCTTTTTATGATTTTATGATTATGTCTTCAATTTTTTCAGGACTCAATGTATCCCTGTGCATGATTATGGCCATTAGGAAGGGCAGTGTATTTTTCATGGGATGAAGAAAGACAATTTCATTTGCCCATTTACATAGTCCCTACAGATGGCATAAGCCACTAATCATCCTTGATAGATTTCATTAGTGGTGCCATTTGGAAAGACTGTCTTCTAACTGTTTTGAAGGAACCAATATATTCTAATAGCTGTTTAGTGTCAGACCTATTTGTATTCCTCATCAATGCGTTGTTGTTGTTATAAAAGCAAATGGACATTTTAACTCTTGGAAAACAGAGGAGTGTGCTGGTTTGTCATGTGGGAAGCCAGATTCTGCAATTTGCTTTGCTTGCCAGCTAAAACCTGTGGACTCCAGCGCTTACTGTTTGGTGGCTTCCATGCAGATACTTCCCAACTTTGAGTTAGATAACTTTGCAACTATGCTCTGCTCTGCATAAACATTAATCCTTGAGCTTTTCTGCTTGTCTAGCTCCCCCAGAGAGCCACAGCCGATTAGTGCCCCGCCATGAGCTTAGCAGTCCTGTTACATCTGATGAAGAGTACTTGAGCCCCTTGGAGGAGTTCCCAGAGTGCAGCACCCCTCGGCATGAACCTGTCATGAAAGTGCAGCCCCGGTCTGAAATCACCCCAACTCCTGCGCATGTGGGCATCAATTTCAAAGCTGCGCCATCCTTTGAGGTGAGTTGGGTGTGTGTGCAGGGGGTGAACTTAGAGGGCAGCAAGGAGAAGGGAGCTTTGGCATACCTGACTAAGCATCCAGGATTTAAGCAGTTGTTCCCTTGAATAGGGGTCAAGGCCTTGGGTTTTTTAATGCTGGCACAGCCTCAGTAGCCATTTGTTCAGCCACTGAGGAAAATAAAAATATGCCAGCCGTTGCTCTGTCTAAGGTGTTGCACCTACTGCTAAAATCCCAAAGAAATTGTGCACTATGTCTTAGAGAAGACCTGCTTCCCAGCTTACTTTGTTGCTCGGCATGAACTTGAGGTTCTTTCCTCCAGGTGACACTGAATGACCAGGCAGTGCTGGAAGGACAGGATGTGGTCCTACGCATTCGGGTGCAAGGAGAACCCAAGCCAATTGTGCACTGGTAAGTGGGCTGTGTTGTACAGAAGACCTTGAAAAGGAGCCGTCTTGTCTCGGCACACATGTTGGCATGGATGAAATGGTGGGTTGCTGAAGCATGGTGATGGTGGGATCTCTCAGGACTAATCTGTACTGCAGAAATAATGCAGTTTGACACTGCTTTAACTGCCATGGTTCATTGCTATGGACTCCTGGGATGTGTAATTTTGTGAGATGTTTAGCCTTATCTGTCAGAGAGCTCCGGTGCCACAGCAAACTACAAATCTCATAATTCAGTAGGATGGAGCCATGACAGTTAAAGTGGTGTTGACCTGTATTATTTCTGCAGTCCAGATTAGACACCAGTCTCTCAAGTAAATGAAGAGTCACAGTAATACTTGTACCCTGCAAACAAAATTCAATATGCCACAATTAACTAACAATTGTGTAATATGTAGGCTGTCATAATAGTTTTTTTAAAAAAATGTTTGTTAAATTATATTATTGGTAAGCCTAGTCTTCCATTTGCTTGGAACACTATGACCATCTGGGAATTATTAGTTTGCATTTAATGTTAGAATGGCAAAAGAGAAAGAATTCATGTGCATTTATCTTGTAAAGTAAGACAGTTGTTGTGGTGTGCCTTCAAGTTGTTTTCAACTTACGGTGACCCTAAGGCAAATCTGTCATGGAGTTTTCCTGGAAAGATTTATTTTCAGAGGAGGTTTGCCTTTGGTATCATCTGAGGCTGAGAGAATGTGACTTGACCATGGTCACCCAGTGCATTCCTATGGCTGAGCAGGAATTTGAACCTTGGTCTTCAGAGTCCTAGTCCAACACACAAACCATTATGCTATACTGGTTATCTAAAATAAAGCGGAGGGGAAGAATATTTTTCAGCCTAAGGACTTTCAGAGAAGCTATTTGGGGTTGAATTTCCATTTGTAGGCAGAGCCTACGAGTGGGCTGAAAGAATCCTTTAGCTCAAAGTTCTTCCTAAGCCTGAGGAGGAGTATTCCAACCCTACAGACTAGAAAAAAAACTATACAGAAGCTGGGAAACTACTAAACAATGGTGTTATGAGAAAGGAAGGTATACTTTGGTACTAGAGGGCCATATTGGGACTCCAGGGTGATCTCAGCCCCTGGAGTCTGAGGTATCCTCCTCTTGTTGTAGGGGCTATTGGCATCAGACCTAAAACAGACAGATCTAGATGTGAGGAAATGGCAAAAAATGGGATCTTTGATCTCCTGAATTTTATTGACCTGTATGACTCATTGGAAAAAACAATAAGGCTAGGAAAGGTGGAGGGAAGTAGAAATGGAGGAAGGCCGCATGCCAGATTAATGGACTCTATTAGGAATGTCACGGGTATGGATTTGCAGGCACTTAGCAAAGTAGTAGAGGACAGAGGATCGTGGGGATGTCTCATCCACTGAGTCGCCATGGGTCCAGATCGACTCGAGGGCACTTAACAACAGCAAATATAATGTACAAAATATGTTGGTTGCAGTAATAAGACTGAGGAAGGGAAGAACACATCTTTGTGAGGCATGCTACTGTTTAAGGTGAATGGTGAGGCTAGATGAGTTCTAGTAGGAAGGCAGAAGTATCTGGAAACTGGATGAGGTTGTAAGCATGACAGGCTTTCAGACCTTCTGTTCTGTCTTGTAGGCTAAAGAACAGACATCCAGTCAAATACGGGCGACGCATTTCTGCTGTGGAAGAGGAGGATGGCTCTTTTTGCCTACATATTCACATGGTGGAGTGCACAGATGCTGGCTATTATGCCTGCAAGGCCATCAATGAATATGGCACCAAGCAGTGTGAAGCCAAGCTCGATATACAAGGTAGTTTGGGGAGCCACAGAGCATGTGAGTTAATGTTTGCCTGCTGTGGGATGACCTCAGAAGATTTGGTCTGCATGCTCTGCCTTTCACTCTGTCCCCTGCCTGCAACTCCTTCATGCAAGCATGGTTCCTAATTTGTTCCCACAATCTGCCACAATCTCCTGGTTGTCATACTTTTGTTCACTAGAAGCCTGTGGCTCAGTGCCTGCCAAGTGTACTGTAATCCCACCTCCTATCACAGACATTTGCCTTGATTCTTTTCCCGTTTTTCCCATCACTCTTAGAAATATTGTAAGATTCCATGAGTCCCAGTTTTTAGGGAATGGACAGGGTATAAATGAAATTAATGATAATATTTAGTTCAAGGTTGCAACCTGATACTCATGGGGCCTTCTGTGGCTTCTGTGGTTCACTTTGGCTACAGCTGCATTAAGGGGAATGGATGCTAGCAAGAAGAGATCTCAACTGTGCATATATAATAATCATAATCTCTATAGCGTCTCCTAAATATTCAGAGCTTCCCAGATATTTTTTCAACAATCATAGTAATATAGGAAGCTGCCTTATGGTGAGTGAGACCATGGGCTCATCTAGCTCAGCAGTGTCAGTTCTGACTGGCAACCAAGGCTCTCCAGGGCTTCAGGCATTCCCTGGTGGGCTGCCATCCAAGTGATAACCATGCCTGACCCTAGTTAGTTTCTGATATAAGAAGAGGCTGGGCGTGCTCATGGTTTTACAGTGGCTGGAATGTATGCATCTTCAAACGGAGCCAGTACAGGGAGAGCGATAACAGAGAAGACCAGAACAAGGGGAGGGAAGCAGGCAGAGCATTCAACCAAGAGCACAAGGGGGTTCACTAAGTATTCATTTGAAATCTCCCATTTAAGTGCTAACAAGGCTGGACTCTGTTAGCTTCTGAAACCAAACAAAACTGAATATGCTGAGGATAACCAAGTGGAATAATACAATGTTAACTTAGGTCTGTCTAATCTGCTCTACAGAAATAATACCATTTAACACTACCTTAATTGCTATGGGGTGGTTTAAGATTAGTGTTAGATTAAGACGCTAACTCTATTGATTGCAATTTCGGCAGGTTGGCAGTTCAAGGCTCGGGTGCTACATGATGGGGTGAGCTCCTGTCACTAGTCCCAGCTTCTGCCAGCCTAGCAGTTCGAAAGCATGCAAATGCAAGTAGATAAATAAGTACCACTTTTCAGTGGGAAGGTAAACAGTGTTCTGTGCAATCATGCTGACCACATGATCACAGAGTAGCCTCTGACAACACTGGCTCTTCATCTTAGTAACGGAGATGAGCACCGCCCCCTACAGTCGGACACGACTTGACAACCTTGTCAACTGGAAATACCTTTATCTTTAAATGCTATGGCTCTATCCTATGGAATCCTGGGATTTATAGTTTGTTGTGGAACCAGAACTCTCTGACAAAGAAGGCTGAATATTTCACAAAACTACAAATCCCAGAATTCCATGGGATTAAGCTGTGGCAGTTAAAGCAGTGTCAAACTCATTGCTTTTGCAGTGCAGATTAGTGTTGTCCCCATATTACAGTCAAAGAGAAATGAAGTTTACAGACTACTCAGGTATGTCTAGATGCAGTTAAAAGCAATAGCATTCAACAACAAAATTAGAAAATATAATTTAAAAGATTGATTAATATGCCTACAACACTGCATATTGTTTTCTAGATATAGGCTAATATGTATACTAGTATTTTGGTTTTACATCACAGTAACTGGCACAATTAGGGTTGCACTGGCCTGTTATTATTTTATTGATAGTATTTCTATTCTGATGTACACCTGGACAGGTTTTCAGAGCAGCGTATGTGTCAAAAGCAAAGTATCACAGCCCCTTGTCCTCAGGTTTATAGTCTTTTTTTAAAAAAGGAATGACAGAAAAGAGGGGATGGGAGTTAAAATGGAAAACATGAATGGTTCTTAATGTTAAATTCTTACCCTGTTAGATAGGCTGAAGTGGTCCATCTTAGGACTGCTATTACTTAGGACTCATTTTAAAAATGCACAAATTAATGATTTAATGTATTGCTTTATTTAGATTTGGATTTCATACATCAGACACCAGAATGTCTTAAATTGTCCTGGTCATGAACCCACAAAAGCTGTACTGAGATCCTTAGTCCTCATAGATCTGGGAATGAGGCCAGACAAAGTATAGTATGCAGTTGTGGTTCTTTTTCATCCAAAACATTTTCTTTGTATTAAATAAAAAGCAGCCTTGGGTGCTATGTTCAGGAACAAAAGAGTACCAGAGGAAGTGGATGCTTGTACAATTCACTTTGCAGTTATTAATCCACTTTACATTTCACCCAAGCTGTGTTTCCACAGCTGTATTTTTTTCTCTGGAGGGCATACAAGTAAGCTTGGAAGACATTTTATGTGAAAAAATGTATGTAGAAGAAACAGCTATGCTGGGCACCCCATCCCCAATTCTCCTTTTCTTCCAGTTGCAGCTTCCAAGGCTGCTGCCATTTACTAAAAGGTGTGAAAAATGTTATATCGCATTTAGCTTGTCCTGGTGTTAGTAATTTTATTGTATAACCATATATTACTGCAGCCATCTTCTTCTCCTGACTGTGGCAAGGGGCCACTTAAGGCCCACCAAAGGGCCAATGAAAGGAAGAACATTCAGTTGCCAGATACCATGAGTTTTTAATCCCTTTCCCCATCCCATCTTGAGTTGACATAGTGGCATCTGGAGGCAAGGAACCATAAGCATCTACTTATACTTATACACTGTTATGCGCCTTGGTGGCACAGTGGTTCAATGCCGGTACTGCAGCCACAAGATTGTGAGTTCAATCCCAGGGCTCCAAGGTTGACTCAGCCTTCCATCCTTTCATAGGTCGGTAAAATGAGTACCCAGCTTGTTGGGGGCAATTAGCTTACACATTGTAAACTGCTTAGAGTGCCGAGTTCGATGATATGCGATAGAGAAATGTAAATGCTATTGCAATTGCTATTGCTATTGCAATTGCATTTGCTATTGCTAAGCATCTATGCAGAGTGGAACAATGAGATGGATATCCATTAATGGGCTCCCTGGGTCCAGTAAAAATTGACTATTTTCTCCTTCCCATTAAAAAAATAATCTCATACTCGTCTCATGGAAGGAACTGCAGCACCAGCTCTGGGACAATCTAGTGATTTCCATGAGAGCAGCAAAAATCATTCCATGAGAGCCAAAAAAATATATATTATTCAGTATCTTTAATTCTATTGATGAACTAGGATGTAAAGCTGTAAGATGTTGTGTCGAGACCCACTCTGGGCGGTTAACAAAAACAACAGCAGCAAAAATCAGCTTATTTAAAACCTGGGATCCAAAACACTTCCCCTGCCCCACCTGCAGTCCCTATACCAGGGGTAGGCAAACTGTCCCCTTTAAGGGCTGAGGGACTTCAGCTCCCAGAATCCCAGACTATTGGCCAACATGGCTGAGGCTTCTGGGAGCTGAAGTCCCTTGGCCCTTAAAGGGGACAGTTTGTCTACCCCTGCATACTTTACCCCATAGGCTTCAGTCTGTACCCCTTTTCTTCTCTCTCTGCCTATTAAGTAACGCCCAAGACAATGGTGTGTATCCTCTTTTCAATTCATTCTTAGCAGGAACTAGATAGGTACTTCATAGTATGTTGTCATACCTCACACCAAGTTTTATCAGTCTACCAAGGAAGGGAGCAACAAGCTTCTCTCCTACATAGACATCTCTTTTCTGTTCCTGAGAGGTCCAGACTATGGGGAATGCGTTGCTGCCCGCTGCAGCAACATGATGTGGGTTGGCCCTAGTCACCTGAGCCTGCTGTATCTGCTGTAGGCCTAAGTGGGTGCATTGTACAATGGACCTGGATGGAGTTGGGGTGGAAGGAACCAAATCTATTTGTTTAGTTGGCCTGTTTAGTTTGTTATTGATAACTGAAGGTGTATGACAGGGACTTTAGACATTTTGGACTTTAACTTCCAGAAGCCCCACCAAGCATGACTGAGGGATTATGGGAATTGCAGCCAATCTGGAGTATCAAAGCTTCTCTAGTCCTGATATGTGGTATTGGCTGACCACAGTCTGGCTGCCTATTTTGTTCTTTTCTCAACATCCAATGGATTGCTGCAGTTTGATTTTGTGTCCTTTACACTTTGACCAGCCTCTCTTGCTTTCTTCTTGTACTGAGTGGAAATCCCCTTTGGTTGGCTGATTGTTTCATGTCTTGGGGAAAGAGTACCAGGCTGCTCTGCAGGATGGAAAAGTATTTGCAGGATCCATTCCTAGGATTTATGGATCTGCAGAATTTTCCTAGATGGCATGTTTTCCTAGACTAAAAGAAGAGTCTGATGCTTCTTGTGGGTTCTGCCTGGTTTCAGTGTGGAAGTGGGTGATACAACCAAAGGGACACTGTCAGCCAAGTGTGAATAGCTGTGTTTATGTGCAAATGTGGTGAGCTAAAACTTTTGTTTTGCCAGGCAGTGTCTTTGCAGCTATGCTATGAACACCTTTTGCTTAGACCTAGCATGTGTGAATGTGTCTGTGCTTTGCCTCTGTATCCATCATGCTTCACTAACCCTTTGCTTGCTGACTGTGTTTTTGTCTGTACAGGGAGAGTGAGCTAAGGTACTGCTGACCCCCGGGTCACTCTAGCCAGACAACTTGGGCAGTTGCCTCTGCTTCCAGCGTGACTGAACAAACCAGGCTGGCAAGGCTTGGCTCCTGCCCCTACCCACTGGATGGCCAACGCCGAGACTCTCCTGGACCCACAGGGCCTGGTTGCAGCTGGGGGAGTGGGGCATCATGGGTGGGAGAGTAGTTTGGGGCTCCCCCTAGGTGTGAGCTGAACTAATCTGTGGCATCTCCTTAGTGCTTGGGCAGGATGCCTCTATCCAAATGGGTCTCCATGTGATATATCCTAGGGTATATAATCCCAGTGGTGGGCACCATGCCTGCATACCAGGCACCTCTAAGTGCTGATGGTGTGTAATCACCCTACCGACATCCATTTCTGTCTGGCCTAAACTCTGGCCAACGTGTGGTGCTCCATGTGTCCATGTCTTCTTGCCCCTGTTTGCACAGCCCTGTTTCCAGGGTCCTAGGGTAGAACACTAACATGTCTTCCCCTTGCCTGTGCTCCCCATGGAACTCATACACTAAAATGAAAGAGTTTGAAGGATCAGGTCAAGTATAGGTCTTGCATCCTCCCATCCATGAAAGTCACTGTGGGCAGAAGATGACATAGCTCAGCTTTGCAAGAGGCAGCATCCTTACCCACACAAAATCTCTGGACAGCACAAACTGACTAGGAAAAGGACCTTTGCCCAGAGCAGTGTGGGATGGGGTGGCTCAGGGAAACAAGGGAAGCCCATTAGACTTGGGTCATCTGGGATATGGACCATCTTGAATGGAGGAGGCCATGGGTACAGTCTCTTATCACCATTGTGCCCTCTCTCTGGGAGGGTCTCACAGGGGCTGGGATACAGTGAACCCCTTTTTTGTAGATGAAATAAAGTCTGTTTGTTTGGTAAAAGTGCTGTGTGGTTTGTTCCTAGCACAGATCCCTGTCTCCCTCTTCCCCATGTCCCCTTCTTACCTCCATATCCTGCTCTTGTGTTCTTCATACTCCATCATTCTTTCATCTAGGTTTAATTTGCTTCTGAATATGGCTGTCTTCCTATCTCTATTCATTTCATGTTACAATGGTTAATAGGTTGCCAGCTTTCAGGGTGAAAAACATTCCAGCTAGGGCATATTCCAATAGGTGTCCATCCCCTTCTCTTGGAGGAAAGGGAAGGCTACTCTCATTTTTATTATTAAAGTATTAAAATAGGGTATGTGGTGAAGTACAGTATTTGCTGTGATTTGCCCTAATTTGCTAGTTTTGAAGTGTGTAATTTACACATGGGTAGTTTCCCAGTGACAGAGAAAAGATGTCACTAGAATACTAAAGTAGCATACTCCAGCTATGAGGCTAGTTTAATTCTTATAGCTTTGCATCCTGATTCATCCCTAGAATTAATGAATTATCCCCCCTCCCATTTAAACCACTAGAGTGGTTTTGAATATTTAAGTTGTGGGAGAGAAAGGAAGTGTAAGGTTAATATACGCTTCCTGTTCCTTTGCATCATGACCATTTAAAATCTTTTGCAGAAGAGATGACATCGATTTCCCATATGTTTCACACCGTTCTTGCTGAAAGTCTCACCTCAGACCTGTTCTATGAAAGTGGGAAGCTAGTAGATTTCTATGTTAATTATGCTTATTCCAAGGCAATACAGACAGTGACAGTAGCCAGAAATGTGTTGGGAGTGAAGATCTGCAGCTCCAAAGCAGTCAGTGTGTCAAACCTAACTTTGTTTTACCTTCCATCAGTGCACTGCATGCCACTAGACAGGAGGGTTGGGGAGGGAATCCTAGTCTATTCTTGCTGATGGTTCTAGTCAGCAAGATAGTGAACTTTACTTAGCCATGGATACCCACTACATGCTTTTCCCACCTTGTGCCCTGCATCCTTTCCTATTTTTGTTCCATTGCTCAGAGACGCATCTCTTTCTCTTTTTTTCCGTTTCCTCCTCCCTTCCCCACCCATCCCCTCCTTCTCCCCAGTGCACCCTGAGACCCAATCCCTGGCAGTACTGGCCCCGCTGCAGGACGTGGTGGTGGGGGCTGGGGATGCAGCTATCTTCGAGTGCCTGGTGACTGGCCCACCTGATGTGGATGTGGACTGGCTGTGGCGGGGGCGCCTGCTTCAGCCTGCCCTGCTCCAGTGCAAGATGCATTTTGATGGACGCAAGTGCAAGCTCCTGCTTACCTCTGTGCATGAGGATGACAGTGGTGTCTACACATGCAAGCTAAGCACAGCCAAAGGTAAGAAAGGAAGTTCTACACTGATCAAGATTGTGGCAGCTGAGGAAAAAAAGATAGCACAGACAGGCCAAGGTTGCTTGCAGCTAGGTTTGCTAACTTTTCAGCCCATCACTATAGCAGTGTTTTTAACAGAAGTCTGACAAACATGTATGAATATCTGATTTTAGCTGCAATGTGAAATACGTGACCTACTTATTATTCAATAACAAATTGCTCTCTTAAGACAGAAAGCCTAGTTGGATTATCTTCTTGATCAGTTGGGAAACCTACTTGCAACAGGGTGACCCTAATATAAATCTCTGATGCCAATGTTGTAAATACAACCCTAATTGCTTAGACAGTGAGGATAGGCACACCTCTTAAAAAAATGTTACACCTACCTGTATTAACAGCAACATCTTTATAACAAGCAGGAAACATGCCATAGAATCTGGGATGTCTCATTGAAAAAATCTGAGAATTTTCATTTCAAAATATACAGTTCACTCCTATCTAGAAAACAGGTATTTATATAATTGCATACTATGTCAGGTTTATTCCCTGCAGAGACCTAAATACCCTAGGCCTAGAGGCATTAGATCACATCAGATCTTGGAAATTAAGCAGGGTCAGCCATGGTTAGTACTTGGATGGGAGACTGCGAATGGAAACCAGGTGCTGTAGGCTATATTTCAGAGGAAGAAAATGGCTAAACTACCATTGAGTACAAACTATGAAATCCATAAGCCAACAGGTTACATGAAGGCACATACATACATACACACACACACTCATCGTTACATAGTCCAATGAATTCTATTTGGCAATGAATCTCTTGGAGTTCAATGCATGAGGCATTTCTTGTGTACAGGTAGGTTTGCAACCTCAGTTCATTACAGCATTCATAGAATCATATAGAATTGGAAGAGATCACAAGGGCCATCCAATCCAACAAGTGTGGATGCCATTATAAAGATGGGGGAGTCAGGTTGAATGGTAGGTTGTGCTTGAAAATCTGTATGCAACCTTGTTTTCCTCTATGTGTTTGGGGTGTTCAGAAATTTGTTCAGATACCAGTTGGATTCTATTAGTAGCAGTGTTAGAACTACAAATTGGGAACAGCATTTTGTAGCGGGCTAGGACTTGACATCAGGGCTTGAATCCTCACTTAGCCCTGGAAACTTACTGGGTGACCTTGGGTAAGTTACACACACTCATTCTCAGAGGAAGTCTAAGACAACCCCCCTCTGAACAAATCTTGCCAAGAAAACCCAGTGGTAAGGTCCTCCTAGGGTCACCTTAAGTCAGAAATGACTTGAAGGTGCACAACAAGAACAAGAACAACAAAGCTGCTAGCTCAGGCCCTTCTCTACAACACAGAGTGGGAGTATGCATATGCTTTTATAGCAGGGTTGGAAAACTTTTCACTTGTCATATGTTTTGATCTACAGCTCCATAATTCTTTACTATTGGCCACGCTGGCTGGGACTTCTTGGAGTTAAAATTCAAAACATCTGGAGGATCAAAATTTCCCTACCCCTGTGGTACAGAAAATGCTAAAACTAGACTTTTGAAAGTGAGAAGCTCTATTCAATCTAGTGCTTAGAATCTGTTTTCTAAAATGTAAATAGTTATACTTCCTATCCCCCAAAGTAGTTACTGTCATTTCAATTTTTTTAAACATTTAAATCTTAAATTTTTCAATTTTATTTTTTGATTGTAACTCTGAGGGCAAAGAACTGTCAAATGAACTATGTGTAAGCCATCTGGAAGCCTTTTTGGCTGAAGGCTGAAGGATGGAGGTTTTAAGTTCTCTAAATAAATAGGTAAATGTCACTTATTTCTCATTTCTTGAAATTAACTAAAATAAAGTAACTAATAACTTAAAAAGTTTAGTTGTTTTAAAAAAATGAATGCTACAGGCTTCTGGCCTATGATACAAAATACAACGTAGAATAAGACAACATTAAAAATTGTGCATCCATCCAGATAAAAGAAATTATCCATAGGACTGAGAAGAGATTGTTATAAAAGTATGTCCAGACTTGCCTTTCCATTCTAGCAGTGATACCCAAGGACAATGAACACTTTAAAAAAAAAAAAAAAGCTAGGACAATTAGACTTGAAATGCAGCTTTTAAGATACAACACTCTTTTGTTTCTTTTTTTAAAAAAGATTCTGACAGCCATCCAACTGGATGATGACAACAATTTTATATATGTGTTTCTTGCCTTCTTCCCAATAATGGGACCGAAGGAGACTTAACACTGATTTTGAGAATAAAGATAACTTAAAAAAAAAACCCTGCAGATTCCCCCTATTTTGGCAATGGTGAATACAATCCTATTCATCTTAAGTTCAACGAATTTCAGTGAAATATAAATGACAAGTTTTTAAACATTTAACAGGTGTAAAATTGTTCCAGATTCCATTAGAATCATCACTCATTTACAATTATTATTTTTTTAGAGGGGGAATGAATTACAGATAACTTGCTGTTTGTGACTAATTCCTAGGTTTGATTCAGGAAAGTGGTAAAAGCAACATATGAATGACTTGTGGAGATGCACTGAGTAATTCTAGGCCAGATAGCGTTGAGAGACTGAAATTTGGTGACAACGCCTGTATCTTTAATAATTATCTAGAAGAGGGAATTTCAGCAGATGTTGCTTGATACCTGGTTGTATGACAAGCAATATCTGCTAAAAATTCATCTATACAACCATTAAAGGTACAGGAGCTGTCTCCAGTTTTCACTGTGGCGACCATAAAGCCAGATGTTATGTGTGTCATTACTTTCTGTACTTGCCTTCCCTGCATATATCATAATCCTCTTTTCCTCTCTCCACTCCCCACCATCCTATGCTTTGAAAGTAATTCTATGTCCTGATATATTAAACTCTTAAATGTCAATGCAAACGAAGAAAAATGTTTGCAAATGTTTTAAAAAATTCCCCAAGCATGTGGAGTTTGGCATCACTTAAATAATTGCACTATCATATCTACTGGAATAAAATGGATTTTACTTTTACTGCCTAGATGTTAAAACAGGAAATAAACACCATATTGTTGCAGAAAGAGGACAATATATTTTAAAAGTAAAAATAATAAAAGGAACTTCAGTAACCATGGGATAATGATTTGGCTGTTCCCCAACTATAAAATGATTTGTCTTTAAAAAGAGACAGCAGGGAGGCAGGCAGGTTGAGTTAGCAGTGATGTGCTTCCCTTCCCCTTGAGAAGCTCATGCATTTACTTTCACCATTCCCTGAAAAGGCATGGATGTAGTATGTGCAGGAGAATGTTGTACTGTGTACAGCAGCCGTGTGAGGGTCTAAGATTGCCAAAGCTTGGCACCGAAAGATGCTTTATATCTTGTAGCTGCCTAGTAAGAGACAGTAACACAGTGGTCTCCAAACCTTTTACCTTTCCTCTTTGGTAAAAACCCTAGCTTCCCCCTCATATCTCTTGATATTAGGTCTACTGTTCTACTAAAAATTCAAAACAACCAATCTTGGTCACTGCTCCCTTTGCCACCCAGTCACTCTGGGAGCAGCAACCAAGCAGCTGGCTGTGCCTGTGTTGGCCTTGTGGCAAAAGCCAATGTGGTCAAGAGGCCTCTCAGTTGCTGCTCAGACAATTCCTCAGTTGCTGCTCCCAAGGTGACCAGATGCAAAGGGCGACACTTTTACCCATCAAGGAAGGATTCTCAATCTTTTGTTGGGGTGGAGAGGGGTACAGCCAGTGCATATGTAGGGGGTTTACAGAGGCCATATTCTCTGGAGACTGCCATGGGTGGGGAAAGGGGGAAATTTTAACTACAGGAGCCACTTCAAGGCAAAGGACTAGAATTGACCCCAGACTCTCCTCTCCCTTCGTCCCAAGAGACATGCCTTCCCTACACAGCTTCAAGTGTTCTCCCCTCCCACCAACATTGTTTTTCTGCTGCCTATTCTCCCAGCCTGTCTGATGAAAGAAAGCTGTAACAGCAGCACGGCTCCAACCTGCCAGTCAAGTCCTGGCAAAGCTCACAAAACCTAAGCAGAGTCCCAAATCTGAAAGCTCCTTTTTGCCACTACTTCTTCCTCACCACTATGTGCTCAAACTCCTTCCTCCAGTCAGTCAGTCTGTCCCAAAATAGAGCCTCTCATAGCCACAGAAGAAATGCCCTGCACTCAAGCCTTGTGAGAATTTCCCAACCATCACCAGTAGCGTCATTGGGGGTTGCGGGGAGTGCGGACCACACTGGGTGACATCCCAGAAAAGGGGGGGGGACAACCGGTCAGCGCCCCACCCCCCTCAGGCACTCTTTGGGGCTGTGTGGGCACTGCTTGGGGCCACAGTCACTGCTCTGCACCCAACAGGAGCTCCCTAGGGCTGCATGGGCACCTCTCCACCCCTGTAGGAGCTCTTCAGGGCCACATGGCCACTGCTTGGGTCCGTAGTTGCTGCTCCACCCCCCACAGGAGCTCCTTGGGGCTGCGCAGACACTCCTCTGGTCATGCAGGTACCCCTCCAGCCCACAAAAGCACTCCTGTGCACTCCCCTGCCCCAGAAACCTTGGCGCCAGAAGTCCTGCCCCTGCTGAAAGTCCCACTCCCCGCACCAGGTGTCACTCGATGCAGGAATGGTACTGACCACCACGACTAGCAAAAGATCTGGCTAAGAGAGTGGGTTCATGTGGGGAGATGAAGGGTGGGAGAAACCACCATAGAAGTGATCAGCAAGGCTGTGCAGTGATTTTAAGGGACCCTGAAAAGATGTTTCATACAGCCCTCACCTTCATCATGGCACTTAAGGCCACTGGTTCCCCTTGTCTTTCTTGTACACCAATACTTTGACTTAAGACCCCCACTGTTGCCCCCACTTCTCCCTCTCATTGCCCCCCTTTCACCTCAACACCTCCTTGGACCTTTCCACTGTCCCCTGGGGGAGCATACTACCCACTTAGGAAAACACTGCACTAGGTGCAGCCTTCCAGCTCTGTGGCTGGAGTCATAGAGTTGGAAAAGGACTGAAAAGCCAACCAGTCCAACCACTGCCATGCAGGAATACACAATCAAAGCTCTCTCAACAAATGGCTATCCAACCTCTGTTTAAAAACCTCCAAAAAAGGAGACTCCACCACATTCCAAGGCAGCATGTTCCACTATTGAAAAGCTGTTACCATTGGGAAATTCTTTCAAATGTTGAGGTGGAATCTCTTTTCCTGTAGTTTGCATCCGTTGCTCCATGTCCTAGTCTCTAGAGCAAGCATGTTCCATTTTCAGTATGACATGTCACTTCTTAACATTTTCTTCTTCAGGTTAAAGATACCCAGCTCCCTAAGCCACTCCTCACAGGGCATGGTTTCCAGACCTTGCTGCACCTGATCAGGCCCAACACATAGTTTTAAAAAGCACAAGAAAGCCCTTTGGTTTGGAAGTGTGGATATATACAAGACGTGAATGAATGTCTGTGTATCTGATCTGTTTGGTGCAAAAAGGAACAGCTCAACATGTGGGAAAGAAACATAAAAGATAGAAGAATATTGTTTAGGATGAGCGGCTGCACTATTGATTCCACCACACCAATAATATTAAGCATCTTCTACGGAAAGCTTAAGTAAATTTAGAATTCTGAGAGTACATATTTTATCTCAAACAGCCATTCCAAAGAGCCTGGGCATGTACTGACTTCCAGAAAATGTGAGGAAAAACAAGTATCACTGGGTAGAAGTGAGATTCCAACATTTTAGTATTGACACAGGCCTGCATTGCTTTAGTATTTCAAGTCTTTCTCATTTCTGCCATGTTCCGAAACTGGCATTAAAACTGAGTGTTTGTTTTCACTTTGGGATCAGGATTGCCAGAGCTAGGTTGCAAGAAACAGTTCTTTGTTTTTTTACCAGCATTGTCTTTGTTTCCTGACTAAAGCAGAGTCTTTCACAGATATTAAGCAGACTGCCAGAAATAGTGCAAATTGAGTCCACTTTTAGGGTTAGGGAATCATGGGAACTGTATTTTATTGTGGCACCAGAGCTCTCTGACAGAGAAGGCTCAATGTCTCAGAAAAAAACAAACACAATTCCCGTGATTCCCTAGCATTAAAAGTGGACTCGATTTGCACTATTTCTGGCAGTCTGCAACCCCACTAAGATTTAGGACCAAGGCTTAGCAGAAGAGATAATAGAGTGAGCTCTATTATCATGGAGACTTCTGAAAAAATTGTAATTTCCCTCTCTAGATTTGGATCACCCAAGTTGTTTTCTCTCAGCACGTATGAAGAGATAATACACCATACTGGAAGTGAAAGAAATCTATTAACATGATGGCTCATAAATTAACCATACCTGGGGCTTCCCAACTGGCAACCCCAAATTCATTTCCACAGACCTTCCTGCACATTTATGTGTATTTATGACAAATATATATATATATATTTTTCAGGGAGATAAGTTACATGCTTTTGAACTGGTAGGTTGGCAGAAGCTGGGACTAGTGACAGGTGCTCACCCCATCATACAGCACTGGGAAGGTAAACAGCGTTTTGTGCAGTCAGGCTGGCCACATGATCACAGAGTAGTCTCTGACAACACTGGCTCTACGGCTTAGTAATGGAGATGAGCACCACCTACTACGGTTGGACATGACTTGACAATCTTGTCAACAGGGAATACCTTTACCTTTTTAAATTACATACAGCTGGTCACACACACACCCCTCCTCAACATGTAAAAACAGACAGAGAAAATGATTCCATTCAGGTTTATCATGAACACATAGAAGTGATCATCCTACATTTTTAGCCAAAGCACAAAAAAGGCTACAGACTGATTCACTGAATTAAGGTCTTATTTGCATTTACACCTTGGTTCTTCTGTCATCATCATCATTCCCTTCAGCACCCAGGGCTATAAGCAGCTGTCATGTTGTCTGATACTAGTAAATGGAAGGAAGAGCTCCCCTTATGCTTGACTAGCAATAAGAATTCTAACCACAGAAAGTCCTCCTGACAAGGGAATTGAGATGGTTTCCATCCTGGGAGAAAGGTGGGGTATAAATTCAAAAGAAAGAAAGAAAGGCAACATTTCTACTCCACTTGCCTCAGACACAATTGGGTCTCTGAGCCTCTTGGAATGGGTTTCTGCAGAGTTCCTCATTATGACCACAAAATTTCAATGGCTTGGACTTAGAAGTGAAATGTGCAACCATGTTTGCACAAATCACTATGTGTTTACAAGGGACAACAGAATTATGGACAGGTAATTAGAATCCCTGTGTCTGTTCCATCTGCCCTCTCTATTCTGGTGCTTCCTCACCTATATCTCAGGTGTGATATCTTTTCTCCTCTATTCTGTTGTTGTGTAGCCAGTGGTAGCAAACCCTGCCCTAAATATAATTGCTAGTCCCAAAAAGAGTAGACTCACTGTATCAATGAAACTCGCATAAGTGTTGGCTTATAAACTTTCCATAGTCTAGTTAAAACTAAGAATTGCATTTGGGCCCCTATCCTTCTCCTAGATAAATAGGTCTTCACTGAAGATGACTTTTTGTTGATGAGTCCAAAAAACAGCTTCTGTACAGGTTAACAGAGGAATCCCTCAAGAGGCCTGAGACCTAGGGCCTGTAATAGTCCCATGATTTCTGCCTCCCATCCCCTTCTAGGAGTCTTCCATTCCCCTCATGTGGCATTTCTGATGGATCTAGCTTTTTTTTAAAAAAATCACCTATAAATTCAAGCAATTTAGTGTTTCTCTCACCACTCCCTTGTGAATGCATCTGTCATGGGGAGGAAGGAACAATGTGGGCAAAGGAGGCAGTTTTAGAGGCATCTGCAAGGGAGAATAGCTGATATAGGAGATGGTGGGAATGATGCATGGTAGCAGAGGGACAGCTGACTGGAGACAATGAGCATAAGATCATAATCAATTTTTACCTCCAGCTCTACTGGACTTTTCCAGTCTTTAGGTTATCTTTTTCCTTTTGAATGTAAGTGGAGGAACACCATAGTTCAGAGCCATTATTCTAAATCTAGCATTTTCTATCCACTTCATAAGGGAATTAATAAGCAGACATTTTATGGAAAAAATAGGGTGACTTGAGAAGAGGACAAGTGAAAGGACTGATATTACAAATGCCATGTGTTACCTGATGATATTGGTTACTAAATACTGAATACTCTGTATGTGTGTGTACCCACACTAAGGACGTTATCACACATGGACTAGAAAGCGATAATAAAGTGGAAATGAGGCATTTTGAAAATAAACTGAAAATAAACCTTGATTCTGCAAATGGCTTTCACACGTAATTACCTTAATTGTGAAATTAAAGCAAGCGCATTTAATGTTCACACACCAGTGAGAAAAGCCCGTAAATGTACTAGAAATGAACTTCTTGCACATGCGCAGATAGAGGAATGCTCGCTGGAACCATGGCAACAGCAGGGAAATGGTCCCAAATGCGCATTTGCTTTTCACATTACGGTAAATGTGAAATTACCTTAATTTAGCATTTGTATTTCCTCCAAACAACCGAATTTCAAAAGATCTCGGATAACACCAGTTTCTGTCCACTTTCTGTCCAGTTTCTATGCAACGTCATGTGAAAACGCGGGGCACAAATCCAGTTTTTTTTGGGGATTTGTGTGGATTAACCAGCAGATTTGCCTCGTGTGATAACGTCCATAGAAGATTATTGCATTATGTTATAACGCGGCTTACCTGAACTGGCTTAAAATTAGAAGCAGGTGGCATCCTGATAGTATCAGATGCATTTAGCTGCTGAAATCACCACCTGGCTGCAGCCCAGCTCCACTGCCACTCCATCAGTCATTTTTTCAAACCAAAAAACTCCTGACTTCGAAAAGAGGTATGAGGAGAGCTCCTTGGAGCAGCGATGGAGCTGGGCTGAAGCCGGGTGGTGATTTCAGCAGCTCAATGCATCTGATACTATCAGAATGCCACCCCCTTCTAATTTTAAGTTGGTTCAGGTAAGCCACGTTATAATATAATGTGATAGTCTCTATAAAAAATGAGTTGAGCTTCCTTTATAGAGGAATAATAGACTCTTAGAATAAGTAGAATAATAGACTCTTAGAGTTAGAAGGGACAAGGGCCATGTAGTCCAACCTCTTGCCATGCAGGAACACACAATCACTCTTGAAAGATGCCCATCCAACCTTTGTTTAAAGATCTCCACAGATGGAGAGTTTACCACCTTCCAAGGAAATTTATTTCACTGTTGAATATCTCTTAACAGTAAAAAAAAGTTTTTCTTAACATTTGGGTAGATTGTCATCATTTGAATCTGTTGGTTCATGTTCTAGTCTCTGGAGCAGCAGAAAACAAGCTGGTTCCATATTCTACATGGCATCCATTCAGATATTTAAAGATAACTATCATGTCACCACTCAGTCTTCTTTTCTCCAAGCCAAACATAGCCAGCTCCCCAAATAATTCTTCATAAGGTTTGGTTTCCAGGTTTCCAAATTCACCAGCTTACAGTAAGGAGTCAGCAACAAATATGAAGGGTCAAGAGTACTGTTTCCACTAACTGAATTTTAGGGACTGCTTGTTGACATATCCTCCCTACATGCCCCTCTGTGACCTCTTTTTCAGTGCAAAGGGTGCTGAAAAATAGCCTTTGCTTTCCTGCTAAGCTGTATTGACTCGAGCTTAATTTGAATGACATCAGCTTCCTCCTCTGTTTCTTACAGGGAAGAATCTTTCTATTCTTTCCTAGGCAGTTAATCAATTAGGAAGAAGAAAATAGGTTCCCAGGGTATGGTGATTAGGGGCACTGTCTAATAGAGTTACAGAATGCTTGTAATTCAGTTCAGTACTTGATTTCCTGGATGATGTGAAATCCTAGGAAGCCATAGCTTTCAATTTAATGGGGTGAAGCTGGATAGGGAAGAAAAAACATTTCCAACAGGAGACTCTGTACTCCTGTCTGTTTCTGTATTTTTATGCCAGTACTCAGGGTAGTGGCTTTCTGAAGACAACTCACAATCGGTATAATGAAACAAGTTAAAATGTATAGCACAACATGTTAGAGTTTAAACTGAAATAATGGAATAAAAACATATCCTCAAGAAATACAACAGTTCAGATAGAATAATAGAATCACAAAGTTGGAAGAAACCACAAGGGTCATCCCGTCCAACTCACTGCCATGCAGGAAGACACTATCATAGAATCATAGAGTTAGAAGAGACCACAAGGGCCATCCAGTCCAACGCCTTGCCATGCAGGAACTCAAAATCAAAGCATCCCTGACAGATGGCCATCCAGCCTCTGTTTAAAGTCCTCCAAAGAAGGGGACTCCACACCCTCCAAGGGAGTGTGTTCCACTGCCAAAAGCTCTCACTGGCAGGAAGTATGTTTCCTGAAGACAAGCCACACTCATCTTAGTTTTTCAATGTAATGAAAATGTTTGCTTCTTTTGTGTTTAGAATTCAGGCCTTTCACATTCCAAGATAACAGTTTTAATGCCATTTTAATTTTCTTCTTCTGTTGAATCAAGTATTCCTTCTTCTGATCTGGGTTCCATTAATGTTTCATCAGATATATCCTTTTTATCTTCCTCATTTTCAGATGTTGTCTTAGCTTTTTTCATTCTTTTTCTGTAATAACTTTGTGTTTCCATTTATATTTCTTCCTCATCTTCTGTATCTCTTTTCTGTGATGTAACTACCCAGTCTTTTTTATATCTTGTCCAGAATTCTTCTGCTTTTTTAATTGAATTAATTATGAATTTCTTCTGCAGATAAGAAAAGAATAAGTTTTACCAGAGCAAACACAAAAAATTATTTCATATAGTGATTTTTACACTAAAGTAAAATAGCAGATATCATTAAACAAAGTTTATATTTCACCCATATATTATAGTCTCCAAACTCTCAAAGAAAAGAGATCTTTCTTCTTAGTATATTGGATTCTTCCTTATTTCCTATATATTTATCATCTTCTTCTGTGTTGCTTTCTTAGAATTAACCATAAATCACACAAAATCAAAAGTCAAACTAACGGAAGAAAGTTGCAAATGATCTGAGTTCTTCCTACTAGTTCAGGGGTCAGCAACATTTGAGGGTGGGAGGGGGGAGGGGGGAAATGGTGCGGGGGGGGGGGAAATGCACACGGTGCCATTGGCCCTTCCAAAATGGTGCCTGCGCTTGCGCGCGAGTGCCGGTACCATTTTGGAAGGCCGCAGTGCACGTGCGCCAGGTGAATTCGCCCAGAGCAGGCATGCTGGGGCCTTGCCAGGGCCCAGGGAAGGCCCAAGCGCACCTGCTCCGGGCAAATTCGGGCCCACGGGCCATAGGTTGCCGACCCTGTAGTAGTTTATCTGGCATCCATTCTCCACCAAAAAATGGGGTTGATTACCTGAAATCTTCACTCATCTCCTTTAAATCTACATTTGTCTCCCTGTTGGAATGAAAAATAGAGATTCAAATTTAAGAAAGTTTTTCTGACCCACATTTACTGGGAAGATAAATTTCTTAATCTTAAATTATAAATCTTTAAAAAGCTGATGGGTAAATTTGGACAGTCTCAAGAATGCCTGCAAGAAATGTGACAGTGGTAGTTCCTCAACCCTCTCAGTACTTTCCACACTTACGAATCCACAAAATATGGATATGGGTGCTAGTACTGGAATTACGTCCACGTGAAGCCCCTTCTTGGTCCCCTTTACCGGGGGGGACTCTGGAGACCAGAAAATAGAGTATTGAAGCTGGTCTTCATCCTGTTTCGCTGGACTTTTCTCACAAGCTTGTGAAAGTAAGTCTGCTCGCTCTTCTGTAGCCAGCCGGAAGTCACTCAAGTTAATCCCAAAGGAGTGGTGTCAAGTGACAGCTACAACACCAAGCAACAACAGACATTATAGCAGCAGAGAGGAGGAAGAAAGCTAGCAGGTCTCATGCTTGACTTTACAAAAGTTCTTAGCTTCTCTTACTTTGTAGGCACTAGATCAGAGGCTGTCAGATTTTGAGGAAAGGGTCCAGGCTGAGTGCTATTTCATTGTTTCCTCTTCCTGGCCTCCTCTCAGTCCTTTAACAAAAATTCATATGTAGACATAAAACAAATGACAGTTATCTTGGCATTTCTCCTTATGCAAGGAGAAAAACGTCTGGTGATTTATTTCTTTAGATCAGAAAATATATATTTTTAATGTACAAAAGCAGTGAATCAACTCATTTAAGATGTGGTGATGGAGAAGGGTGCTGAGGATCCCATGGTTGGCCCAAAAGATGAAAAAATGGAACAGATGAAGCCTGAACTCCCCCTGGAAGCCAGGATAATTAAAATGAGGTTGTTATACTTTGGACACAACATGAGGAGGAAAGACTCATTAGAAAAGGCAATGATGCTGGGAAAAGTGGAAGGCAGCAGGAAGAGAGGAAGACCACATGCCAGATAGATAGGAGGTTATCGCATTGCCTTTTTACTGATCTGGGCAAAGGCTGGGATCAGACTGGAAACATGTCAATTGCACATCTCTGTGCCCAGATCATTATCATCCCGTCCCCAATAGGAATGGCTCCCACAATGGAAAACAAGTGTTTTTTACCTTAGGATGGGAGAAGGATGGGATGGTAACAATCTGTGTGATAAGACATGGTTCCAACCTGGTCTCAGCCCATGACCAGATCAGGAAAGGGCGGCTAGTGTGATAAACCTCTATAGTCTCAATCAGGGAGGTCAGAGATTTGAATTTACAGGACCTCAGCAGAGTGGTGGAGTAGTGAGTCTTGGAGGTGTCTCATCCATAGGATCACCATCAGTTGAGGATGACTTGAGGGCAGCTAACAATAAACAACAACAACAAAAGCAGTGACAGAAAAAGTTGAGCCAATCTAATTCCATCCCCTAAGAGCCCATGCGAACAGGTCCTGAGGAGAATTAGAGATACTAGTAGCCAGAGAAGCAACACTGAGGCAGTTCATTTAGGATTCAGTATCAGCTAAAAATCCTCTCAGCCCAAAAGTAAACCACCTCTAAATAAGTCTGGCCAAGAAAACCCTGTGTTAGGTTTGCTTTAGAATCATTATAAGTAGGAAATGACTTTGAGGCACAAAACAATGATAAAGCAGCTTAAATATTAATCCTCCATTCTTAAATCCCTAGCCTTCCATCTTTCTTAATACACTAACCATCCACTCACAGAGCTCCCCTTATTATCCTTTTTGTCCTCAGTACCTCATAAGCACAAACATTCTCACAGTCACCTCATAGTCAAGAGAACAAGGACAAGCTTGTCTCACAAGCTGCTGTCCCCATTCTGATGCAGGTTTCAGACTGTGGTGTCTCTGGTGATGCTGAGGTCTTTAGATCAAAAGTAGAGGTTGTTCCTAAGCCCCTCTGAGTATCGGTAGCTCACCATCTACTGTGCTTTACAGATGAGCTGACATGCAGTGCCAAGTTGACAGTCTGGCCATCACGCCAGCCACTCTTCACCCGCAAACTGGAGTCTGTAGCTGTGGTGGAAGGACGTGCAGCACGGTTTGACTGCAAGATCAGTGGGGACCCCCCACCAACCATAACCTGGACACGTTTTGGTAATTGTTCCCATTAGGGGTGGGTGAGAATTTCATTTGGTTCATTTTTCCCATAAGAACTTCCCAAAATTTGTAATCTTCCCTTACATTTGACAGAAAGAATTTGAGGAGTTTAAATCAATGGCTAGATTCATCTATCTGAGCAGAGGGGTTCAGCTTTGAATCTTCAAGCATTCAACCATGTTAGGGTTGTCAATTGTTTTTCTTTGAGAGAGTTCTCATCATTAACAGCTATATGGCAGACAAGTACAACGTGAGCCTCTTTATACTGGGTACACCTATAAGTATTTCATTTGTACAAGAACTTACCTATTTTGGAACTGTCTTCCTAAATTTGAGTGGAAGAAGCAGAACTTACAATAATTGGAATGTGGGAGGGAGCAAAACTGATAGATTCATCTATCCCCACTACAGGAGACTTTGAATTATTTTATACCCTTAATTCAAACCATCTTGGCTGTGATGGAAGGGCAAATATGTACAAGACCCATCTATTCATGTCTTGGTGATGCAGAGAGAGCAGGCCACAGGGCCTATGATTCTCAAGTTCATGGTGGGCCTTAACCAATGGATACCTAGTTCTCACCTCTGAACCTAGCTACAGTTCTGAGTGACATGGCAGTGTGTAGACTTAGAGTTTGCTGGTAGAAGAACTCTCCCACATTTGCAGTAAGACTAATGAATGTGTGTGGCTCAATGTGCCCTAGCTGCTGCTATACCATCAATCTCAAGATACCTTTTACCCCTACTTTTCTAGGCTGCAGGGAGAAGGCATAGGAATTCTATCAGCTATTGGTAACAATTGTTCTTCTTTTTCCTATGGTAGTCCAAATGCTGTTAGCTGGGGTGGGAAATATATAGACTTCCAGATGTTGGACTGCAACTCACATCTGTCAAGGGTGAGTGCCTCTCTGTGTACTCTTCTCAATTTTGGGCCAGATTCTGACTATGGTGTGTCTGATACAGGGCAGCCTGTACAAGAAGGGGAAACAGTGCGTGTGTACCAGGATGGAGGACTGCATTCTCTGGTCCTCCTGCACGTGAGCTCAGAAGATGAAGGGCAGTATGGTGTGACTGCCAGCAACAAGCACGGCCGAGCTGAATGCACTGCAGAACTGTATGTGGAGGAGCCACGTCCAGCAGCCAGCTCTCAGATGTGAGTATGAGAAGGAAGGGTGATAGAGTGGGGTTTCATTATCATTAGGCAAAGAACAGCTGGAAACTGTTCTTATATAGCAGCCTTGCCTAAAACCTGGCACTCTTCTAGATGTGTTGAACTACAATGTCCATCATCCTCAGACATCATGACTGGTGGGACATGTAGTCCAACACATAGTTCTGGTGGCCCAGTGTTTAAATGCCAGTACTGCAGCCAAAACATTGTGAGTTCAGTCCTGCAGGGCTCCAGGTTGACTCAGCCTTCCATCTTTTCATAGGTTGGTAAAATGAGTACCCAGCTGGTTGGGGGCAATTGGCTAATACATTGTAAACCTCTTAGGGCCTTTGCAGACTGCCAGAAATAGTGCACATTACATTGAGGCACTGCCCTGGCTCAGTGCTAGGGAATCATGGGAACTGTAATTTATTGTGGCACCAGAGCTCTCTGACAGAGAAGGCTCAATGTCTCAGAAAAAAAAATACAATTCCCATGACTTCCTAGCACTGAGCCAGGGCAGTGCCTCAATGTAATGTGCACTATTTCTGGCAGTCTGCAAAGGCCCTTAGAGAGTGCTTAGCACTATAAAGCGGTATAAAAATGTAAATGCTATTGCTATTGTCTAGCATGTGTCCCATTGGGGAAGGCTTCTATGTAATATTAACTTATTCATCTTAAATGGATTGCTTTGCAGCTTCATTTTATATACCGCTTCATATTGCGCATGGGATGTCTAAGTGGTTTACAACTGTGAGCTGATTGCCCCCCAACAATCTGGGTACTCATTTTAGCGACCTCGGAAGGATGCAGGCCTGAGTCAAGCCTCAGCCCTGGCTGGTATTGAACTCACAACCTTGTGGTCTATGAGTGAGTGGCTGCAGTACAGGCATTTAACCACTGCGCCACCAGGGCTGACATATGTGAATGAATGATGCTCCCCTCCAACCCTTTCCTGAATTGCTAAATCTGGGAGTCACTCTGTATTCATGAGAACCAGATCCAGCTGCTGTTCTCACTGGCCCAAGCTGATATGCAGCTCTTTGGAATGTAGTCTGTATCACATTGTCTGCCAAGCACGCACACACAGCCAGACACATAAACACATACACATATAAATATGGGGTGTCTTTTAGTCTTTGTGGGAATGGGCCTTGCTTGTAGCCCTTACAGGCTTCCTCAAGGTATTTATTTCTGTTATCCAGTTCCAGGTTTTGTAAATGCATACTCTTTAAAGCACAAATCCCCTTATGCATCAGCAGCTATAATTAGCATGCTCAAAACAAGGGATATTAGCAAGACAAAATAAAGACATTTTATATTAAGGCCAATTTAACTGATTACATGTAACATGCAGGAGAACCAGAAGAGTTAATCAGTTGTAACAGAGAATAACAGATATCTCTGGCACCACATAAAAACAGGCAGTTATCTGGCTGTCCAGGAGAGTGAGAAGTATTATCCAGACAACCAGGCTATTAGCTTGATTGCACAAACAGCTCAGCTTTTATTAGAGTGGGCCATTTTCCATTCGTCCTAAATGTGGAAAAAGTCATAGTGATTACACTATCTATGCAATATAGTGCCCCATTTAATGCAATCAGCATACTGTCCCATGGCTGGTAAAAGCTGCTCCTTTAGTCATAAGAAACAATTTTTGGTAGTCATGTGACAGCACACAGCATGCAGATTGAAGTAAATGCAGTGCCAATTATTCCAAGACAATGTGAAGATAACTAGAGCTCTCTGTAATTTCCTATTTGCAAAGCTGACTGGGAGAAGTGTATTCCCCAGCTGATTTCTCATTGCATCCTTGGTGATCTCAGAATTTGGTTGCCAAATAAAACAGTTGGGATTCGAATCCCTGTCCCACTCCCAGCCTCCCACAACAGGATGAGATTGACCCAACCATCATTCAGCAATCCCATCTTATACTTTCACCACCTCTTGGGAATCTCTTGATTTCCAGTTCTTAACACTGAACCTTCCAGTACTGTGATGCACTTTGTTTTGAATATCCTGCCATGGTTACTCTAGTGAAACATGACCTTTGGTTGCTTATGAAGATGGCTTTCTCTGTGCTTAGTCAGTTTAGGGTAGGAATGGGCAAGTGGAGCAGGGCCAGAGGCCATTTTTCTCTCTTTGGAGCTCTCTGTGGAGAAATGGTCTACTAAAAGTGTCAAAAAAAAAAAAAAACAAAAAACAGCAACAATCAAACAAACCCTGCAAGACTGCCCTGCCCCAAGTCGGAAGTCCACTTCTGATTTTGTTTTTTTTAAAAAAGTGTACATTTTAAAATGTTAAACAGTACCGGGTCAGGGAAAACACAGAACATATTCAAAAGGTGGATTTCCACTCTTGGAGGCTGTCTGAAGAGGAAATTTATCTGCTCCTGACCAACAAACAGGTGGTGATAGGGAGCTTTAAGAGACCAAGGGCCACAGAAACAGCCAGGGGACTCATGTGGCTTCAGGGCTGCCCTTTGCTCACTTTTCCCAGAAAAAGAGGTAACTTTCTCTGTAACTATCCTTTGTGAGCTGCTGCAATCTGCCCCATGAGCATAGTGGCTGCCCTGTGGCAGAGCTGGCTGCTGTCATATAGGTCTCTCCCTTTCCCTTGCAGCTCCAAGCTGGAGAAGATGCCATCCATCCCTGAGGAGCCAGAGCAAGGGGAGAGTGAAGTGGAACGCTTCACCATGCCGGACTTCTTGCGGCCACTCCATGACCTGGATGTGTTGGAATCCAAGGAGGTTGTGCTAGAGTGCCAAGTAGCTGGATTGCCCTACCCCACCATCACCTGGTTCCACAATGGCCGGAGCATTGAGAACACTGATGAGCGCAGGATGATGCAGTGTATGCTCTATCCCTTGGGTTTCCCCCACATGCTCATATATGTACAGGAACTGCCATGTAAAACAGGGCTGCCACAATGTCTTCAGGGCTTGGAGGAGTACCTTTGAGCCAGGTACCCTCAGTATGCCCACAATCTCCTGGGTCACCTTCCTGCCCACTGCAGCTCTTGCTAACCACCATTGCCTGGTTGGTTACTGGCCAAGGAAAGAGATGGGTGGCTATGCAAACAGAGGTGCCTCCTCCTCTCCCTTCTTTTTTCTTGCCCAATCCTTCTCAGCCAGAAGGAAAAAAAAGGCAAGTGAACAGGGGGCAGCAATGCAGAGAGAAGCTGGGATGGGAGGGTGGGGTGTCTTGGCAGTAGGTGCCCTGTGGGGCCCAAGAGCTACAACAGATGCCTGAACATGCCAACTTTTGGCACCAGCCCAGACATGGAAGCATCTGCAAAAATTAGGTACCACCTGAGTCCTTTGTCACTGCAAACTAAAAGAAGTACGCAATTGAAGGAAGGTACTTGAAACAGAAAAATTAACCAACACCCAATTCATCCTTCTACGAATTAATATGAGGATGATCTATGGAAAAGTTTCCTTCCAGGGATGGCCCTGGCATTACAATGAGGCATTCCACTCAGGTAGAAAGTATTATTGACAGTAGAGACAACTTCTTGGCTTTTCTTCATCCCATCCCCACCTTTTTTAGAGGACAGAGCTATATATGCCACACTACCTGTCCTGCAACCCCCAAAACTAGCTTGCCGCTCTCAGGTGTGGAGGAGGATGCTATCCCATCAGCAATGTTCAAGTAAGATTTTCCCTGCAATTTCTGTTAGCTTCTGTATGGAGGTGAGTCATCTGTTTTTTTGCCTGGGGCATCAAAATGTTTTCAGCCAGCCATGTCTTCTACTGAATTCCCATGGAAATGGACAGCTATGTTCCTACTTGTACAGCATTGCCTAAGTTCCCAGACGGTTGGCTGCTAATGTCATTTATTTTTTAAGTTGTGCCACCTTTTCCTTAATATATATTTGTGGTCGAAAAAGCAGTAGTTTTGGGGAAACACTAGAAGGTTTCAGATGGAAGACAATGATTATTTGTTTGGTAACCTTTGTAACTCTCACAAATGAGGCAGGGCAATCCTATGGTAGCCTCTGGAAACACTCACAATGTGAACTGTGCTCAGTTTAAGTTAGATTTTGTATGACTCCCTTTTTGCGTCTTTATTGGGACTCTTTTGCTTGCCATATCTTGCAGTATGGCAGTCTGAAAGATGACTGAATCATGGTGTCCACCAGGACTGCCACCTGCAACACCCTGGTGATGGACACTCTGGCCAGGACTCAAAAAGATATAGCTCTGAGAATCTACCAGCTAGCATGTCCACTGACCATACTGACAGAATTCTGAGTGCAAATAGTTGATTTGTTTACTCCCATCTTGTGCCCACTAGATCTGTTAAGACAGCATGTCCTTAACATTAGTCCCTATAAGATTCCACCTCTCTCCCAACATGTATCTCTTATTTTCCCTAGAGCATGTCTGCCACTCTCTTGTGTATGTGTGTTCCTATTCCTTCTTACAAGGATTGTGTGATCCTGGTCTCTGCTCCTTCCTTTCCTTTCCTTTCCCTCCCCTCCCAACTCTTCTGTCTTCCATTGTCCTTTGCAGATAAGGATGTGCACCGCTTGGTCTTCCCCTCTGTCACTCATGCCCATGCTGGGGTCTATAAAAGCGTCATTGCCAACAAAGTGGGCAAGGCCACCTGCTATGCACACCTTTACGTCACAGGTAAGGATGAAAAGCAATGGGAGAGCTTCTGTTCTGCACCAGCACTCCAGTGTTGGAGGTGATGGAAATTGTAGCCCAAACATCTGGACAGCTGGGCTAGGCGCACACCTCCTCAGCTGTTGTGGCAAAACAACTGTCTCCCTCCTTGGTAGTAGCTGCTGGCAATTCTGTTTTTTTTTTATGGAAGTGCCTCTGTGGTAGTGTATGTTTTATGATAGGTCTCAGTTTTCATTTCCTGACCTCTTATGTGTGGGAGACCCATAATGTCCTTGAGTCCTGACACCCACCCATGAAAGTGACTGAAGCACCTACTAACTGAAAATAATTTTGAGGTTTCAGAATCCTCCTGTGAAGTTGGTGGAGGGGGGAGGGAAGAGGAAATGTGATTTCAGATTAGAAAGCAGACCATCTTTGCCTTTTTCTGTGCTCTCTGTGATGTTCAGTCTCCATGCTTTATCTCTTACAGATGTGGTGCCCACACCCCCTGATGGGCCACCTTCCATAGTTGCTGTCACTGGCCGAGCTGTCACATTGAAATGGAACAAGCCCAAATGGCTTGATTCAGCCATTGGTAAGTAAGGCCAGGAAGATGAGTTAGTAGGTAGTGAGACTGTGAAGAAGGCAGGTTTCCAAGGTACCAAACAGGGGAATCTTGCATATAAAGAAGTCACAGAACATGAACTCCCAGATGCTTTCTGTTGTAGTGCTAGTGTTCTCTTTGTGGGAAGCAGGATGTCTTTGCTGAGCCAACTGGCTTTTGTTACTGGACAGATCCATGCACAATCTGGTACTTGTATCGCAAACAAAGCCCACACCAAATGACAGCTGCCACTTAGGTGTTATACAGCCCACTCACTCTGTATGCTGCTGGTAGGCATGGGGGCATTACATATTTTCATAAAATTAATTGGAAAGTGTGTTAATATGAACACTGATTAGTTTTTGTCAGGATCTATCAACTTGGTCCTGTTCCCAAACAAATCTGATTTAAGAAGAGCTGGATTTTGTGGCCTATGCAGCATATATGCAAATATGCAAAACTGTTATTATTTTGTATAATTTATCATGCAGTTGTTACCATTCTGCATAATTCATTCTGGCTCTGTTAGTCATTGAAAGGGGTAAAATGTTGTACTGGCAAAAGTTTATCACATGGGGAGCCCCGTGCAAATCGCTGCTTTAAAGAGAAAAAAACCCCGCAAAAGCGGAAGCAATTAATTTACGGGATTTGTCCCGTTCAGCCCAGTGTGAAAAGTGAAAGCAATGTTAAAATGGGGTTAATCCAAATGGAAACTGCTTCTTTTTACTTTCAGAAAAACCGGAAAGTAAAAAGAAGCAGTCAATGAGGGGTTTCTGTTCGGATAAACCCCATTTTAACCCCAGTTTAATAGCGATGTCGTCTGAAAAAACATCTGCTTTTGTGGGTTTTTTCTACTTTAAACCCCTGTTTCCGCACGGGATTTTCCCCATGTAATAAACTCCATAGACTTCCAAGCATATCTTTGAACCCTATAGAGACTAGGGACAAGTTGTGGCTTTACCAAAAGCTGAAAAGAGCTTTACTAGAGGAGCCATATATTTTTCTCCTGTTCAATCTATGGCAAAGATTGCTATATCACATTGCAGTGAAGTGTTAATTTTGGGAAGTGAGGCAGAGAGTCATAATTCTGAGTGTGTAGTCCATGGCCTTATTGGGTAGTAACTGGAATTTCTTTCTTATCCTGTTCTCAGACCCTGCCACTGTAACCTATACCCTCCAGCAGCAGGTCTTAGGTACCAGCCATTGGACTGTTTTTGCCACTGGTGTGCATCAAACTACCTACACTGTTCTGACTCTGAAGAAGGGTATCCGGTACATGTTCCGTGTACTCACAGCAACAGCCAAGGCCAACAGCAAGCCCTCCCCGTCTTCTGAGCCTGTGCAGCTCCTTGACCATGGTAAGATAGCATGAAAACAGGGGAAGAGGAAAGGCTAGCAGTAGAAGTAAGTGGAAAGAGGAAAATGGAGAAGGGTCTGTCTCTTCTCCCTTCTGCATCACTTTTCCAGAGTAATTATCAAGGGCATCAGAGGTCCCTGATCACCATTTAGAGAGCCTTGGACAACAAGCCATATAGTCTTCCAGCCAGTATATTTACTGGCTGAATGGGGATTTGAATCGTGTATGTCCCTGTCCTAGTCCAACCCTTTGATCATTACATAAGAAGGGCTTGTTTTTTTGTAAAGTAATGTTGAAGTGTCACACAAGCAAAAGTATATATTGAAACAGAAGAAAATGTTGTATTTTTAACTCTTTGCTTTCTAGTTAGTATTATAATTAGCCTGCAGTTTAAAAAATAATAATACTTAAGCTCCAGTACTATAGATTAAAAATCTGATCCGCTTGATATTACTATTTATTCAGAGTCTGTGGAGTTTATCAAACTCACTTTTGTTAACAATCTGGGCACGGGTTGGGGGCACACGTGACCTAAGGAAAACGGATTTTATCACACTTGAAAGAGTCAGCAAGCCATCCCTATGCCATTGCTCGACCACAACCCATCCCTGAGCTGTACAGAGCCAGCTGATTTTATAAAGACGGAAGCTTTCCAGCTGAGCAAAATTAGCCGGTTCAGCATGGTTCAGGGATGGGTTGTGGCTGAGTGATGGCATGAGGATGGCTTGCCAACTGTTTCAAGTGCAATAAAATCTGTTTTCCTTCAGCCACATGTGTTTACGTACATCCCCAGCCCATTCCCAGATCATTAACAAAAGTGAGTGCAATAAACTGCTGCAGAAAAAATATCCATGAATGTCTTTTCTCTCAGGAAAATATGGTTTTTCCAGCAGCTTTGTGGTTGTTAAAATGTAGATTCATTGATATTGCCTTTTAAATTCCCCTGCCTCTCTGAATGTCTTGACTTTTATATGAAATATTAGTAGCAACCGGAGGTTCCAAAACTGTAGTAATCATAACACATAAAACATTTATTTTTAGCTTGTCATAGTGTCATCCCAAAGGTCAGTTGGAACATGGGAAGTTTTCTTTCCCAGTTCCAGAAACAAATGCAAGCAGTAGTATCAAAGCTTTATGCAAATAGATTCTTCTATAATGAACTAGATTTTTGTAAAAAAAGTATGTCAAAGTGGTGGTTACTAGAGATGGGGTCTTTCAGTAATGATCCCATTTTGGAACTCTCTCTTGCAGGTCACATGCACAGTTTCATCACTTAAATAGGCATCTGAAACATTTTTGTTCCAATCTGCATTTTATGGAAAGTAAAAAAAGAGTTTTTATACTAACTTCCCCCAAATAATCTTTGAGATGGTAGATTGCTGAGGAAGTTGGAAATGCCCTGTTAAGAGCTCCTTAGAGTTCTCTCTTCCTCCTCTCAGAACTACAATTCCCAGGTTTACTAAGGAAGAAAGAACTAACTACTGATAAAACAATTTGGTAGTTTAAAACATTGTAGTGAAAGTAAAGTGGCTTTATGGAAATATTTGGAAAAAACAAAATGCAAAATGATGACTTAAAATATTTAGAAGATATATGCATATTAGACTAGCATGCATCGAGAGGAAGGGAATTGTTAAAAATAAACTAAAGGTTAACCTCCTTGTAAAAGGTGTTATTTAAGCTGATCTTAAGACAGAAGTTGGTTAAATGAGAGAACAAAGAATAATTTGTTTAGTTTAATTAATATAGATATAGGTAAGAAGCAATGTGATATGGTTTTGTGCAATGTATGCTAGGAGAAGAATAATTAATAATAACTCATAGGCTATTAAGAAAATTTGCTAATAATTTTTTGTGGTTTAAAAACAAATAATAATGGCTTTAATAAATATTTTTATAATAATTTATTGATGTATATATTTTATTCAATACTTTCTATAATATCAAAAGTACCATATCTCATATCATATTTTCATATACATTTTTGACATAAAGATTTAAAAGTTTAAATAATTCTATAAATCCCTCCCCTCATGACAGTCTTCTGCTTATTGTTTCAGATTAAATAATCTTTACAGCTATCTATATTGTACTTCTCTCTAATAGCTCCATATTCTTCTTCTACCACTTCTGTCTAAAAAACATTCTAAACTCTTACTGTTATTTATTTTCCAAACTGTACTTTCCCCCTTATTTCACTCCATTATATATACATTTATTGTTTCTTTTCTCTCAGATCTCTTTTTGTTCTTGTTTATGACCATTTTTTTTACATTAATTCACTAATGGTTCCCAAGTATCCTCCTTCTCTCTGATTGTCTTATCCTTTAGATATATGGTTAATCTGTCCATTTCCATTATATCCAGTGTTCTTAATAGCCAATCATCTACAGACAGTATCTCTGAATTTTTCCATCGTTTTGCAAACACCATTCTTGCTATAGTTGCCATATACAAAATTATCTTTCTATGACTTCTAATTGTTTTTTCTTCAATCATGTTTAATAAAAATAATTCAGGTTCAAACTTTAGGCGAATTGTTTTGTGTATGTCTTTCCAGCAATTCTTTTGTTTTGTTTTGTTTTTTGGCACATCCACCACATGTGGTAGAAAGAACCTCCTTTTTCTCCACATTTCCATCACTTATCTTCTCCATTTTTATGTATTTTAGCTAACTTTGATGGTGTTATGTGCCATCTATTTTAGCTAACTTTGATGGTGTTATGTGCCATCTAATTTTCTTTTATATCCATGCAAGCTATGAAATTCAGGTCTTTGCCCAATGCTTTTTCCCATTGTTCCAACTGTATGTTGTGGCCTATCTTTTGGGACCACTTTATCATTGATGGTTTGATAGTTTCTTGCTCTAATTTAATTTCAAACAAAATTTATATAATTTTGATATTGCTCCTTTTTTGTTTGTCAACAATATTTCATGTAATTCATCTACCCCATTTCAATCTCCCATGAATACATAGTATACATAATCTAATTTCTGTAATTGTTTTGCAAGTCTCTTGTAAAATTTTGTTTTATTTTCTGTTGGGCCATAAACACCTGTTACAAGGATTTTTCTTCCATTCAGTATTATTTCAACCACAATGTACCTTCCTTCATTGTCATTTAATATTTCTTTGGCTAGTATATGATTTACGACATATATTGCAATTCTACTTTTTTCATGTCTCTTGCCGCTATGAAGTTTTGTCCCAATTTTGGATTATTAAGGTATTTTACATCTTTTTTTCTTATTCGGGTTTCCTGAATACATATGACATCTGATCTTTCCTTCTCTAATAAATGAAAAACTTGTTTCCTTTTATAGGGAGAGTTCATCCCTTTAATATTCCAAGATATAAATTTCATATTGATTGTTGTTTATTATCAATTTATTCTTGGCTGTCTTAGTATCATCTTTCCCCAGATCCTCATTGGCCTCTTCTAAATTTTCTTGTCCATTGTCTGTTTCCTCTCTGTGTTGTATATCCTCCTTCTCTTCTCCTCTGTTCTCTTTTAGTTCTTTGTTATCTCTTTTTTGTGCTCCTCCTTCTGGCTCACTATTTCTATTCTTTGCTGTTCCTTCTTTTTTTGGTCTGTAGGATCATTTACCTGGTATCTTCTTCTTCTTAGTCTTCCTTCTTCCTCTTCTTTCCTTTTTGTCCTTTCACAGATTTTTTTTGTTTTTTTCAGTGTTGTTTATACTATATTGGTTCTGTTTCCAGGTAAATGAGATACCTTCTGTCGGTTCCCATCTGTATCTTATGTCTCTCTCTTGGAGCAATTTTGTCATGTCTATGTAATCTCTTCTCGCTCTTAAAACTTCAGCAGGTACATCTTTGAATAGTTTCACCTCTTGTCCTTCAATGACATTTTCTTCCCCATAGCTAGCATGTATTATTAGATTTTTTATCCTTTCACTGATAAAATAAATTACGATGTCTCTTGGTAGGTTGTTCCTTCTTGCCACCGATGAACTTATTCTGAAGATCTTATCAATTTCTATGTCCAAAAAATCTTTATGTCCAAATTTCTAGTTTAATTATAATTAGGGAGATATCTGTATTTATTCTGTCCATTCTTCTCCATGTCCATCTGCTTCCCTTCCCCCCTTTTATTTATAATCCAATCTGTTCCCTCCACAACCAACCCCCTCCAAAAAAGAAAGAAAATAGAAATGACTCAAGAGAGTTATGATTTCTCAGTTGTAATCCAAAATAAATCAAGCCAGCCTATATCAATAAAAGTAATAAAACCATAAAAAAGGCAGAGAGGAAGAGGAAAAAACACACACCAAAGTTCCAAAAACAAAGCTTCAGTTTTATGTTTAATCCATGTTACAACCTCCCTTGTTGTCCACATTCAAAGTTTCCAAATGGAAGTTATGAAGTTTATAATCCACAAATTTGCTACCAAGGCAAGTAACAATAAAAAAAGAGGAATCCAATATATCCAATTTAGAAAATTGTCTTCCACCAACCAACTTTACTTATTTTAATGTTTGTAAACCACATTTATACGTTCCAAAAAAGAATAAAAATTACCATCCACGGGTTTGTCCCCAATGATTAGAGAGAACAAAGAAAAGGGGGGAGGACCTAGCCAGTCTAAAAAAATATCCTCCATGATTTCCAACATATCCAAAGTTCAAAGTATATCTCAGTTTTACTTATTAAAGTTCCTTTCACTTTCAAAATCAAGATAAGTCTGTCTTAAACTACGATCGATCCTCTTTGTTCTGTTCCTCTCCACTTTTTATATGTCCACCATTAAAACTATTCATACACTGACTTTTTCCTACTTTCAGTCCTAATCCATCTTCTTTCTCCTCTGGCACAGATTATACTCTTAGAGCCTAAGCAGACTGGCGGCACGGGGCCGCCCTGGGAAGGTGCGCCGCGGGACCGAGGCATCCCCATGCCTCAATCCTGCAGTGCACCTTCGCCACCCCTAAAAGGACCGTTAAATAGCGCTCCTTTCACAAGTCAGCGAAAGTGCGCAGCAAAAGCTTGCAGCACACTTTCGCTAACTTTTCCGCCGCAGCGTGTCTGGACACTGCAGCGGGAGGCTGTCCTCGGAGCACCGGCCGTGCGGAGGGCCAGCGGCTCTGAGGACGACCTTGGGAGGAGGAAGGGGCGCCGAGCGTGTGGCTGCCCCTCCCCTTCCTTGCCCCGCGGATGGCTTTTAAGCTGTCTGCCGAGGCCCTTAGTCTCAGTCAATTTTGTTTAGCCTTTCCCTTGTTTTCTTTCTATTTACTGTCTTTGATCTTATTGTCTCTACTCTTTAAAAAAGGTCGTTTTAGCTTCTTCCTCATCTCGACTTTTGAACTTCCAAGTAGCATTTTTGCTTGCTTTCTCTATGTATATATCTCTCACTCTTGTACAGTCACTTTGTTGCTATTTCAGCTTTTCAGTATTTCTCTCACCCTCAGGTGATAACATTGTAGAAGATCTTTCTGTTTATTTAATCCATTCAGTCTTTGGCTTCTCTTTCCCTTCCGATGTTTTGGAAAAATGACAGTGGCAGAGTTCACTGGTCCTGCCAGTGCCAAGACATGGCTGCAGCTCACCCTTGGTCTCTCAGCAGTTTTCCACACTGCTCTCTTTGGACCCCCTCAGAGAATGCAGCTCTAGTCACTGGATCAAGACCCCCGTGGGCCCATCCGAGTCCCCTTTATCAGGAGGACAATTTCCCAACCGTTTTTAGATTTTAAATTTAGTTGGAAACACTGTTTCTTGGGGCGCTCACCACCCACTTCTGTGGTTTGCGACTATTTCACTTTGCCATCTTGCCAGAAGCCCGAAAATTTACTAATAATTTTTAAGAAATTTATAGAAATGTTAGGTGGATTTCCTGTGTGGTACTTATTTAGGATTATGTAAACTTTGAGCCTGACTATTAACAATTATACTTAGTTTATAGAAACACAGTTGATGATTTATTGTACTAGAGAAGCACTGAGGGTTTTTTTAAAAAAATGTAGTGATAAAAGTTTATAACTGCTATGGAGAAGACTGGAAACCACTTTTATCTTTTACCTTTCTTTTTCTTAATGTATCTATTTTTTCTTTTCCTTTTTTATATCTTTTTTTCCTCTGATTTCCCCCCATGTTCTATAGTTAGTGCTAGTGTTGTGTTCTGTATATCTGAAAACTTAATTAATTAAATAAAAACAGAGCAGCTGACCTCTGAGGCCTGATTCTCTGTGTTTTGTGGACTGTGCTTGTAGGTCCTTACTTGGAGGAGGCCCCTATGATCCTGGACAAACCAGATGTGGTGCATGCAGTTGAGGGTCAGCCAGCCTGCATCACTGTAACCCTCAATCATGTAGAGGTTGCTGTCACCTGGAGAAGGTAGGACAGCCCACAAACTTGATGTTTTATGATGTAGCTCATTGCACCCCCTCCACCCATATTGTTAGGTATGCTATGAGGGGGCTTAGCACTATGATCTCACTTTAATAGCCATGGCTCCATCTTATGGAATCTTGGGATTTATAATTTGGGGAAAGATAGACCTTTTGGGCTGAGAATGCTAAGTACTCCTCCTAGGATAGAACCATAGCAGTTAATGTAGAATCATAGTGTGAAAGGGCCCCAGGTTACACTGATGCTAAGAGGATGCCAAGTTTGGTGAGAGAACAGCTGTTGTGTATCTTTTGGGAGGTGAGGAAGAGAACAAGGGGAAGCAAGAAAAGGATGGGAAGGGACGTGTCCCAGGGGAATCTTTAGTGCAACTTCTGCATTACTTTGATATACATTCATCCCTCCACATTCACTAGGGTTAGGGGCACAGGACCCCCATGAATGTGGAAAAAAATGCAAAAAAAAACCCCCACTATGTTTTTACCTGAGAGAATACCTCTCTAGGAATCTCTAGGTCCTTCAGTGCAACTCTGGTCAACATCTGCCAGATATTGATCATAGAATTGTGTTGGAGGAGCTACAAATGCCTACTGGAGTGTTCTCTCTAGGAATCTCTGGGTCCTTCAGTGCGACCTTTGGTTAAAGTTGACCATAGAGTTGCGCTGGAGGACCTAGATCAGAGGTAGGCAACTTTTGCTTACCGGGGGCCGGACCGCTGGTCCCGAGGTCTTCCGCGGGCTGAGGGGGGGCATACTGCGCATGCGCAAGCGAGTTGCGGCCGCCATTTTGTTTTCCAAAATGGCGCCATGACTCATTTGTGCATGCGCTGGAGTACTGCGCATGCGCAAACGAGTAGTGGCCACCATTTTGTTTTGGAAAACAAAATGCAGCCGCGACTTGTGCTTTGGTGGTGGGAGCAGCGCGCGGCGGTGGCAGGACCGGGCTGGGGCTGGTCCAAAGGCCTCGGGGGGGCGGATCCAGCCCCCGGGCTGTAGATTGCTGACCCCTGACCTAGATATTCCTAGAGAGAACATACTAATGCCATCCATGAATAATCAAATCTGCAAAAGTCAAAATCGCAAATGTGGAGGGACAAGTGTATTGTTGTTATCTAGAGCCTGCTAATTATCTGGGTTCAGGATGATATATCATTAATTTGAGATTCATTATGTCCCCAAGGTATTCACAATTTAAAGGTCAGTTTCATAGGCAAACCAAGGTTTGTGGCTTTGCCACCAGGTGCATACTCATTAGGGAGTTGTAACCAATCGTGATATGCTCTGAGTCCACCTCAGATAAAGTATTGGCAAATTTTATGTTTCACATATTTATGCTATTAGGTTTACTATGCTGAAAGCATAATGTCATGAAAGAAAGTGATCCTAAGCAATAAAAGGATTTGGGAAACAAGATGGGCAAAGTGATATTCATCTTTTAATGTAAAGACTATATAAAGAATTACAAGTCAACTCTTTGGATTCACTGACTCCTGTTCATGGTTTTGAATTTCTGTGGACAGGAAACCAGGAGGGACAAAAATGGTGTGTGTGCCTGTGGCACACATGCAGGGCTGTGCACAGGGCTGTATGGCCATTAAAAACAACGGGGCTCCAATATTTGCATTTTTTCCGATTGGCAGGGGGGGGTCTGGAATGGATCCCCCGTGAATCGGAAGGGACGACTGTATAAAAAATGTTTTATATTGTGTAATTTCAGTTTTAGGTGCGCCTCAACAGCTGCTGCTTCTGCTGATGCTATTGTTTCCGAATAATGAGTTTTATTGGCTGCAGCTGTCTATTTTTATTATACTGCTGCTGTTGTTGTTTTGGAATTTTATTGTTAGTTTTAACTGCTGTTAGCAGCCCTGAGTGGTATGTAAGCACTAGAAGGAGAAAGAGATACATTTTCCTATAAATAATAATAATTAATATTAATGTGAATCATCATCAGTGTTCATGCAATATGCTGTGCTTTCCCACAAGAACATTGTCTTAAATGTGCATTCATATTGAAGTGTATTCATATTGATGCACAGAGCTTGGAAAAGTTACTTTTTAATTACAACTCCCCAAATTCTCCAAACTACTAATAGCATAACTGTTCCCTGTGTTAGTTGGAGGATTCTGGGTGTTCTAACTTCTGCCACGCTGCAGAAATAAAACTATTTGACACCACTAACTTCCATGTCTCAGTGCTATGGAATTTTGAGATTTGTAGATTGATGGAGCACCAGAACTCTCTCACACGGAAGACTAAATATCTTACAAAACTACAAATCCCAGAATTCCATAGCATTAAGTCCTGGCAGTTAAAGTGGTATTTATTTATTTAACTGCAGTGTGGATATACCCTTAGTCCAAAACAGAATTTTCCCAAGGTCTATTGATGAGACTCTTGGTTTTGCCATTAAGGTAATTGTCAGGGCCTCTCTAGAGGTAGCTGACATCACATTCTGACAAAGAACTACCAGTTGTGGAATAAGTTAAAAGCCAAGTGTGCATTAATGGAATGAATAGCCTCCCCATCCTGTGCTTTTGTTCTTCCTTGTCCTTCTCAGGGCTGGTGTGGTGTTGAAAGATGGGGATCCCAGCTGGGAGATGAGCATGCCTGATGATGACCAGCACTCTTTACGATTTGTCCGGGTGGGTAGGGGGGATGTGGGGGAAATGACCTGCGAGGTGAGCAACCAGCATGGATATGACCACTGCTTCATCAGCTTGGAACTGGCAGGTATGGGAGGCTCAGATTTCCACATATGCCTGCTCTACTATAATCCTCAGTCCCTGTTCTAAAAATAGTGCCTGCCTTGGAGGCCATGCCTCTCATCCTTATTGAGATGAAATTTCTCTTCAAGGCACTCCTATAATCTGGAAGCAGGGCTGTGAGCCACATAGGCTGTAGCTGTGCCTTACAGGTGTGCAGTGACCTGTTGCTAAAGGCTCTTGCTCTCACAGCTTGGTGCAGTCCTGGGCATTTGCACAAGCTGTCTATCAAAAGGCTGGGGAGAGAAGAGAGGAGAAAGCCTCCTCATGGAAGAGGGAAGGAAATAAACAGCTTCCCTAGGGTGGCTTTTGGGGTGAGTAGGAGGATTAGTTAGGGAGTTGAGTGGATCTTCCCCTGCTTCAGCAGAGTGTGTGTTTCTATCCCCAGAGGCACCTCGCTTTGAATCGATCATGGAAGACATTGAAGTTGGGGTGGGTGAGACCCCACAGTTTGCTGTGGTGGTTGAGGGCAAACCCCTTCCAGACATCATGTGGTACAAGGTGAGTGTGGGCCCACATCTGAGGGACGTTGCTGGGGATGTGTGTCATTGAAGAATTTCTAAAGCTCTATCTTTTGCAGCATTTCTCAATACCACCTTGCCAGTTCCTCTCACTTGTAATCTTCATGGCCTGTAATCTTTTAGCCAGTCATATTTCCTATCCAATTGAGCTTATGCCCTCCTCTCCCTTGCGCTGTCTCACAGCTTCAGTCCATGCTATGTTGTCTTGACCTGTCATGATGTAGTTAAGAGCCTCTGGGATGCCAGGTGCTTAGAGGAGGACATGGGCCTTCTCTGCTTTGAGGTGGGTAGCCAGACAGTGTTCCCCTTTTGCCTGTTTGAAACCTAATATTAACCATTCACCCCCAAATTATGAATAATGGTGTAGAGGTTGTTTTTTTTTTCCAGAGGGGGAAGCAGTTGGGGAAAGATGAGGAAGGCTTGGGTGGGGAGTCTCAAGAAGGAGCCTACCCTTTCTGCAGCTTGCTAAAGTGTAATGGACTTATAAAAACACAAAAAGGGGAGACCCTAAGTGACTCAGCAGTGGGCAACGTTTAGCCACAAAATGTGGGTCAAACTCCCATCAGCCCTAGCCAGCATAACCAGTAGTGGGGGTGATGGAAGATATGGCTTCACATCTGAGGAGCAACCAGCTGCCCAGCCCCTTGCTCTGGTCTGATGTATGCAAATATTTTTGTCCCAATATGTCTCCAAAAGGACGAGGTGCTCCTGACTGAAAGCAACCACCTGAGTTTCGTATATGAGGAGAGTGAATGCTCACTAGTGATACTGAACACCACAGAGCAAGACAGTGGAGTCTACACGTGTATTGCGCGCAACCTGGCTGGGGAAGTGTCTTGCAAGGCTGAGCTTGTGGTTCGTGCAGGTAGGTGATATCATACCAGCCATATGAGCTGCTAATGATTAGCTTCTAGGAAACATTTGGAAGCAGGACTCCTGAAGTAATGTTGAGTGTTGATGGTGGCCTGCTATTGGGCAGTGGTGCTTGTCAGAGCAAGACTAGAGTTCTGGCTGAACTTTCTCCAATCCAGATCTATAATAATAATAATAATAATTTATTTATACCCCACCTTTTGCCGTAGCAATCAAGGCAGCTTACAACTAAAAGATCTAGAGCATGGAATGTCCCACCCAGTGTGTCCCTGAGGTTCCTTGCTGAAGCTGAAGGTGGTAGTGCAGCAGATAGAGAGTGTCATTGATTTAATCCATCCATACATCAGATCATAGGTCCATCAGGACATATATCCATCAGGACTGGTAGACATTTCTGTTCATGGTCTCTATTCTTTTCTATGTCCAAAGCAGGTTTTGTACATATACACAGATTCAGGTGGCTCACTCAACTAGACCTCAGCTAAAGAACTACCGTATATGTTGAAGTGGGGAGAGAGCTAGATGGTCCATATAACTGGATTATTTAGCTTATTGTTGTGTATACACTGAATAGCAGTGTGGCTCTCTAAGCTCTCTATTGGGTCTTCCCTGACCCTACCTAGAGATGCCTGAGATTTGGGCCTGCCACAAGTGATGACCTTTCCTCATTCCTCAAGGACAGGTCTGAGAGGTTCCTGGTTCAAACTCAAGAATCCCTGATAGTAGACTTCATATTAAGGATTTATGCAAACATTATCCTCTTCATAGCATCATACAAATGGGGCTTATGAGCATTTTGGACTCTAGGACTCAAAATGAGCTGGACACTAAGGACTAAGGAGATTAGTGCACAGCTAAAAAAAAGTGTCTTACTGCTGCCTAATTCAATCCTAATTCAGGCTGCATCCAGGTATTATCAGATGTATTTTGCCACCGCCACCACCACCCGGGCACAGCCCGGGTAACTTCCAGGGAAGAATCTGAGCTCAGCCAGCCGATTTGCAAAGCTGGGAGCCTTCTGGTTTTGAAAAGAGGCCAGATGAGCTCGGATTCTACCTAGAAGTTACCCGAGCTGCTCCCAGCTGGCAGTATCAGTGGCAAAATACATCTGATAATATCTGGATGTAGTCTGAATTAGGATTGAATTTGGCAACACTAAAATGCTTTTTTTATCTGTGCGGTAATCTCCTATAACTTCCTATATGAATGTCAAAAAGAGACAGAAGGAAATCAGGGATGTGGTTGTGAAGTGTGTGTCTTCTTTTCTTCTACTTACCACTGCTTCTCTCCTTTCCTGCCACTTTTGCCCCTTCTTGCTCTGTAGCTCTGCCAGATGCTGATGCTGCACGGGCAGAAGAAGAGTCCCACACAGCCCGTCGCCTGGCTGAATATTATGATGTCCATGAGGAGATCAACAGGTGAGGGAAAAGGGGGAAAGCCATATGTGAGACTGGGGGGGGGGGGGGGGGGGGGGGGGGGGGAGAAAGCAGACAGCCTTTGTGGTTGAGTGGGCTGGGAATTTTACTTGGTGGAGGCAGATCCAGTAGGAAGGCTCCTGGCAAAGGAATGATCTTAGGATAAAATATACAGATGTGAATTCACTTATGACCTGAGCTGAATCATTCTCTTAGCATGCAGTTTGCTGGTCACTGATGCTTAGTGCAGGCTATCTGCAGCCTCAGTTGTGTAGGAAACAAACACCTGGAGGCATAAGTGGTATCCTGTTCTTCCATTTTTGTTTATGTAAATGGTAGAGAACCGGGCAAATGAGTTTAGCTTGAATTGATTTTTCAAGAATTGAGGCAACCCACTTTCACTCCCATGCGTAGCAGGCAAGACAGAGAAGGGTCACCAAGAAAAACTTGGGCTTACCTACGCTCCCACTTAATCTCTGAACTGTGAGGAAGCCTCACACAGCTTCAAACACGCTCCCTGGCACTTTGGCAGTACCTCCACATTAGACTACTGTGTTTGCTATAAAAGCAGAGCTGTTAATTGTGGCTACTCACATTGGTTTATGCCAGAGCCTTTTCTTTTCTGGCAATAAATGTGGGGCCTTGAGAAAGTTCTAATCCACACTGCAGAAATAATGCAATTTGACACTACTTTAACGGCTGTGGTTCAATTCTGGGATTTGTAGTTTTGTGCGATATTTGGCCTTCTCTATCAGAATCCTAGTGCCACATCAACCTACAAATCCCACGATTTGATAGCATAGAGCCATGGCAGCTAAAGCAAAGCCAAACTGCATCAATTTTGTCATGCAGATTAGACTGAAGATGCTTTTAGCACAGCTCTCTCCACTGGTTTAGGTTTAGAAAATGTTTTCTAGTGAGGAAAACTGGGACATCAGAAACTGGATCTGCTCTTTTCTAGAGAATGTCTATTACTACCCACTCACTCCTCCATTCTCATATACAAATCATGCTACCATATCGTCTTATTCTAATCAACTAGGCTGAGGTCAAAGCTATAGCTTGGGAAGTTACTTTTTAAAAGTAATTGGTTATCATTTCCATGATCTATAAAGTAACTAATTAACATTACAGTTGCAACTTTTAAAAGTAACTTTATTTTCACATTTCAGAAAAGTAAAATAGATAACTTTTTAGCTTTTTTTAAAAAAATAAATATTTTTATTAACACATAACTTTTAATAATATACAACAATATATATGGAAAACTACACCTACCAACTACACAACTAACAACACAAACTAACACACTACACAAAATAACACTATACTTAAAAGGGGAATCTGTGTGACTTACAATTTACTAGCTGGATGGTTATAGTTATCAAATTATTCTACTTCCTCTAAGTTTATAGAGAGGGTACACTTCTACATATTATTCCATTCTATTGTTCTTCAAATCCTAAAATTGCTATTCTCCTCCAATATTTTCCCATGAAATCAAGTCCCATTCTTTAAAAAAGTTATTAATAGACCTCTCTCTAATCAAATTTGTAAATTTACCAATTTCAGCAAGATCATACACTTTTATCAACCATTCATTCTGTGAAGGGATATGCACATCCTTCCACTTCCACACATAGGAGATTATCACATATGCCTTATCCCATCTTTTTCCCGACAGGATACACATGCGTTTAACTTCAAAGACGGGTCTTACTGCATTTTTCCATATGCAGCCCGTGTGCAACCTAGGTTTATCAAGAACAGAAAAATCTATTCTTGAAAAGCCGTGGGATAAGCCCAGGTTGCATATGGGCTGCATACAGGAGAATGCGGTAAGGCCTGTCTTTGAAGTTAAACACATGTGTATCCTGTCGGGAAAACGATAGCATAACGCATGTGCAATAATTTCCAAAGAGTATTCTAACTGGTGTTACCATATATTGGAAAAATCTTTCAGGCTTCTTCTTCATCTGTTCATCCAACAATCCCAATAGAAAGAGTTCAGGGTTCAATTGGAATTTGTACTTCAAAATACTGTAACTTCCATAGTAAAATGTAACTGAGTCCAATATTTTTTGGCCTTAGGACAAGTCCACCACATATTTCTGCATGGTACAAGCCGCTGGCCTATGGTACAAATCACACACTCTTTCTGTCATTGGCTCAACATCAACAAAAGAGCAGGAGATTGTGGCACATGGACAGCATAACCCAGCACTTGAACCATGTGATATTCTTTCTCTATCATTTATCATAGAATCATAAGAGACCACAAGGGCCATCCAGTCCAACCCCCTGCCATTCAGGAAAACACAATCAAAGCACTCCCAACAGATGGCAACCAGCCTCTGTTTAAAAACCTCCAAAGAAGGAGACTCCCCCATGCACCGAGGGAGCATGTTCAAACAGCTCTTTCTGTCAGGGAGTTCTTCCTAATGTTGAGCTGGAATCTCTTTCTCTCTCTTAAGGAGGCTACATAGTTGTAATTATGAAAGTAATGAAAAACTGACAGACTGCAAAAGGAATGAAATTATCATTTGTTAAGTTAGAGTTCTACTGTAATATAGCTATACCCTTTGTTTTGGGGGAAATAATTAATTGTAAATAAGTAAATGTTTGTAACTGGTAACATCCAAGCTCTTGCAAAGCAATATCATGATACAGCAAAGCAAGAAGAGGCAAGGAAGACCTTACTTGGTGAAGTCTCATTTGATGCATATTTCCTAGGGGAGCTTTCTCATATGTCCGACGAGTAACCCAGAAGAGCTCCGGTTTGGCCTTTGCTGCCAAGTTCATCCCATGCCATGCCAAAGCCAAGAAATCAGCACGGCGCGAGCTTGGCATCCTGGCGCAGCTGGACCATGAACGCATTGTCTACTTCCATGATGCCTTTGAGAAGAGGAATGCCCTAATCATTGTCATGGAGCTGTATCCTCCTCTGTTTTATTTATCTTATTTAATTAATTTATTTATATCTGTCTTTCTCCTGAGATGGGATCCAAGGTCTTTCTTGTTTTTTTCCCCGGGCATGACTCAGGATTACTTCATTTGTGGGGCCTGGTTGGGTGAGAGACTAGAATCTAGGTAGTGGACATTTTTTTCTCTTTTTCTTTTCTTTTCTTTTCTTTCCCCCAGTGGTATCTGAGACTTCTTGGATGCAAACTGCTTTGAGGATCCCATGGCAGCCCTATGCACATAGAATTTAAGGGACTGTTGTGGGAAACTCACAGGGCTGGCCTCTGCTGTAGGAAGCTGCATTGTATCTTCTGAGGTACCATTTCCCTTGACAGATTATGTAGCTGCACTGGAGATGAACTTCTGGAACGTATAGCAAAGAAGTCTTCAGTGAGCGAATCAGAAGTAAGTTTAGGCTGGGGTAATCCATACAGGGCATCCCCATCTGTTCTTCATCCTGGAAGAGATTTATTTAATAGGAAACATATTACTCCACTCTTCAGTGGGAATTTCAGAGTTGTTATCATTTCACTAAAAATACAAATGCACAGTAAAAGCCAAGAACAATGCAATCAAAAGGCAACAACAGTACAGACAGCAGAGAGGCAATTAAAATTTTATTTTAATGACTATTTTCAAATCAAAAGATCTAAAAGGGCTGGCCATAAAAAAAAAGTCTTCACCCAACAGTGAAAGGACAAGAAAGATAGTAGCATGCGGGCCTTTGCACAGAATGTTTCAAAAATGGGCACTACAACTGAGAGACTTGTCTCTAGTCATAAACTCTTAATTCTGATGGCAAGGGTACCTAGAGAAGGGATTCCAAACTCAGATAGGTATGTGCAGGAGAAGAAAGGTTTTAGATGCCCAGGGACCAAACCTTTCAGAGTATTAAAGGTTACAGTAACACTTCCATTTCTGTTTGGAAGTGAAAGAGGAGCCAGTGCAATTGTACTGAAACTGTTAAGATATTATCCTTTCCCCCACTCCCAGCAAGAACTCTTAATTGCAGCATTCTGAACCAAATGCAGTTTCTGAAGAGTCTTCAGAGGCAGCCTGATGTATATTTTACTGTAGTAATCTGAACATGATTTTACCAGAGCATAGGTAACCAAGGCCAGACTAAACTCTGTCCAGGAGCACCAGTAACTGACACACCAGACTCAGCTGGTTGTGTTACTATGACTGCTAGGAACTTCAAAGAGAAGGCTCAGCCTAAGAGGACTTCCCATACTATGAATGTCTAAGGAAAGACTGTAATAATTTCTAGAACAACCTGAAAACACCACCTCCAGGGTCAAGTGAATCATTCACCATCATCACCTCTGTCTCTGGAACAAGCTTCAGATTATTTGTCACACAGCTGATGACAATGAAGCATATTAAGAGGTTTGGAAACATTCATCCCTCTTCCAAACCTTTTCCTGGCAAAATTCCTCTATTAGGGTGAGCAAATATATATTAGATGGATTTAAGGATGTGGAGCAGACTTCCATTGCAGTAATGTTTGGGTGGGGCTTAGAGATTGATGATTCACTTTCATTCATTCAGTATATAGGAAGCTGGGTGGAAATCATATTAACTGTGGTTTACACTCCATATAGATACGCTCCTACATGCGGCAGGTCCTAGAAGGAATCAGCTACCTCCACCATCATGGCATTTTGCATCTTGACATCAAGGTGAGCACATTCCAACATGCCCTGTGACGTATCCATGATTTTAGTTGAATACTCTGAGCATTTGATTCAATTTCTTTTGCATGGAACCATAGTAAGCTTGTTCACTGAAATCATAGCATGTACAAGCAACATACAATGATTAATATGATTGGCAATGCTATAGAATTAGACTTTGTATCTCTAATCATTGGTGAAAGGTGTCATTTGCCCTTATAGAGTCAATGGAAAGATGTCAGTCTCAAAACCTTTACTTCATTAACAAATATTCTTGGAATTTCAAACCCTTCATTTTATGTACTCCTTTTTGCTAAGCAGGCTACAGAAAGGACAGATTGCCTATATCTAACTTGTTTGATAGCTGAAATTGGTCAGAGGGATAGCTTGCTGTAATCTGTGTGTGTATGTGCCTTCAAGTCAATGTATGGCAAGCCCATGAATTTCATGGGGTTTTCTTAGGCAAGGAGTACTCAGAGGTGCTTTTGTTAGTTCCTTCTAAAATATAGCCTGCAGCTCCTGGTATTCATTGGCAGTCTCCCAGTCAAGTACTAACTAGGGCTGGCCACGCTTAGCTTCTCAAACTCAAGCGGGATCTAGTGCTGTTAGGGTATTTAGGCCCTAGTTTGTAATCTGTATAGGGCCAGTGTGATGTATGGTTTGAGTGTTGGACTATGACTCTGGAGATCAGTAGTTGATTCCCTGCTTGGCCATGAAACTGACTAGGGGTCATTCAGATGTCTTTTTTTTTAGCGCAATGATGTAAATAATCTCACTCATGCTTTCTGAATTTGGATTAGCATCTTAGGGTCACCATAAATTGGAAGCAACTTGAAGGCACACAGCAACAACTGTAATCTGTAGCACTGAAATCCCTGGTTGCTGGGAAATAGACAAGCTTATCACATTCTTAAATAACTCGGTTTACCTGATCCGGCTTAAAATTAAATTTGGGCATCATCTGGACCCTATCACAAGGTTTGCCATGAAAATCACTGCCCAAGACCATCCCGGGGCCATCCCGGGGCCATCACCACTTCTGAAGCCACTCTGGCAGCCATTTTCTCAAGCCAGAAAACTCCCGGCTTTGAAAAGAGCCGCACTGAGTGGCTCTAGGAGTGGGGATGGTCTCGGGCTGCATTTGAGTGTTGATATTGGCAGCAAAACTCTTGCAATAGGGTCCAGATGCTGCCTAAATTTAATTTTAAGATGGATCAGGTAAGCCGAATTATTTAAGAATGCGATAAGCTCTGCCGTATGCAGAGAAAAGCAGCTGGAAGGACAAGAAGTGGGAAGGGTCAGCCTCACCTTAAATAACAACTCAACCCTGCTGTTGTGCTGGTTTTGTTATCTAAACTGCTGGAACTTTGCCTCATCACTTCATACAATGAAGAGATTCTCCTTCAGATGGGAGGGAGCCTCAGTATATTATTGTGTTATGTAGGCTATTTGGATGTTCTCCTTTCCTCCACATCATCCTGATAGTATCTGTAGAGCAGGGGTAGGCAACCTAAGGCCTGGGGGCTGGATGCGCCCCCCCTGAGGCCTTTGGACCGGCCCCAGGCAGGTCCTGCCGCTGCCGCTGCCACCACCACTGCCACCACTGCCCCCCTGCCGCCGCTGCTGCCCACCATGATAATATTGATTATTGTTGTTATTACTTG
>CM034701.1:129799206-129831802 GCA_020142125.1 Phrynosoma platyrhinos | reverse complement strand
AAAGAGACCATGAATATGAATTTGCAGGAGCTGGGCAGAGCAGTAGAGTGGGGTGGTGGTGGTGGTGGTGGAGATGTCTCATCCATACAGTTGCCATGGGTTGAGATCAACACAAAGGCAGTTAACAACAACAACAACAACAATAAATTCTCCCCACCGCCACTAATTTAGTTCCAAGAGAAGCCTTATTTCCTTTCTTGGAAGTGACCTAGAAGTTGACTTCCAGGTGATTTCCTGATGGAAAAATGGTTTCTACCAGACCTAATTTGGACAAGATGGACCCAAGACATGGCAAAATTGACTCCCACACCTTCTAGGAGGCAATGGGAGCAAAAATACATTTTTCAGGGGTGGGGGTAGGAGGTGCAATCCTCCAAGGTTGCTGGGGAGGGGTGTAATACAGCCTCTAACCTGCAACATTTGCCCACCCCTGCCATATATCATTACCCTGACTTTTCCAATAACAAACAGGAAATGATATATCACTTATCTGTTTATTTATTTCCATATATTTTACCCTTTCTCTTTAAAAAAAACAACACCCAAGGTGGTTGAGCAAGAGTAGGTTGTCTTCTGAAAGTGGAGAATGTAAACTGTTTTTAAAAGCCTGAATACTGCTCCCAGGGTCTTTTAATCCTGGAGAAAGAGACTAGGCATGGAGCAGAACTTGGATACATTTCTTCTCATTTTGGGCTATACCTCCCAGAATCCCCTAGCTAACATGAACATTGCATGCTGGTTGGAGGATTCTGAGAATTGTCATTCAAACGCTCTGAAGCGGTGTAGGTTAAGAGGAAAACAACCAGACTACACCATTCTGCTTTCAGCAGAAGAAAGAAAGAAATGACCTGGAGCGAGCAGAAAGTGGAAGAGTATAATTTTTTCTTAATATTTGCTGTGTGAAGTAATGAATATAACTAGAGCTTTCTTCCAAATTCATAAATGTCACTTCTGCACATTGACTCTTGTCTCTCTTTCTTTTAATAGGAGGCCCAAAGCAGAGCAGATCCTGGAGCATCCCTGGTTCAAGGTGAATCCAGTTGCTTAAGCCTTCTTAGAAAGTGCAGTAGAGTTCTTACTGGCTTTTGAGTACTGGGGTGGGGGAGTCCTGTCTAGGCCAGATGTGGAAATTGTATAGTTCTCCAGATAGTTTTTAATTGCACCTCACAACAGTCCTAGCCCACATAGTAAATGGTGAGGAATGCTGGGCATAATGGTTGAATAGTATATGGAGGGCTACACCGTTTCCACCACTGCTCTAGAAAGATTGGGGTAGCTGAAAGTGAAAGGTTCCTTCTGGCTTGGGCTTTTGCCACATATTTAAGGGCGAAAAGCAACTCTTTCCACCTGGCTGACCCTGCCTCCATTTGTCATCCCTTTCAGACCCTGGCCAAAGGCAAAAGCATCAGTACGGATCATCTCAAGCTCTTCATATCTCGTAGGAAGTGGCAGGTAAATTTCATTGTTCTTATTGATAAGACAAGGGACTCTCCTTTGTGTCTGTTGATTTAATGGCAATTCACTGATTGCTTGGTTTGAGCTTGTGGATTTCTTAAAAGGCACATAAAAGAAAAGTGGGTGTTAAGGTGAGCTTAGATCTGTGATTCTCAAACTTTGTACCCTTGTGACCCCCTTTACATCTACATCCAGACTGTTCACCCACCCACCCCTGCTTGATGTACTATATGAATAAACATATTTTGTTTGTTTTGTGTGTATATTTTTGTTCACACAATTACCGGTATATTCATATTTTAACATCTTACAAGGAAATAGTTCTCCTCCTCTTCTTTCTCCCTCAGGCAAAGACTCATGCACCCTCATTGCCTTTCTCTTCCTCCCCAGGACAGAAAAGGTTTGAGAAGCAGAGGAGGAAGATGGATCAGGGCCTCCAACTTACATGGCTTCCTTGTTTGACTCTTGTGTCTCGTCCCCACCCCCCCGGGGGGTCCCGCCACACAATTTGAGAATTATTGGCTTAAGACTATTTCTGTAAACTCAAGCCAGAGGCTTGGTCATTTCTTGCTCACTAGCACACATATGCTTACATGGTACTTATGGCTGAAAATTGTGCATTACAGTCCACACACAGGAATAAGCAGTCTTTAAGGCTTGAAAGCAATGTCTCTGATAGGACAAGGTGGCAAATATACTATTGCACATTTTTGTGTGCAACAACACTACCCTCTCTCTGTTCATTCAAATTAGTGCAAGTGTCAAGGAGTGTGGAATTTACTGTTTGCCAGCATTTATAGCCAAAGAGCAAGGTATAGACCAGACAGTGGTGCCCATTGGATCATTGTGGGTGAAAATTGTTCATCCATAAATAAACCTTGATCACATTTCCAAGACCAGCAGATACCAAGGACCCACTGTACTTTTCTGGGCAGTGAGAAATCCCAAGGACTTTCCATAGGGATTTGTAGATTGGAGCCACTTTATCCCTGGTCTCTCTACCGAGGGAGGCATCTTGTTGTTGTTTTTGTTAATATTTTATATTTGTTATATGTAGATTTTAATCTCATTAGGTTTAATACTGTTTTAAGGGGGAGGGTAGTGGGTGGAGGGAATAAGAATTTCGATTTTAATTGTTGTATTTTAACTTGTTGTACGCCGCCCCGATTGCTCTGCAGAGGGGCGGGTTACAAATAAAATTTATTATTATTATTATTATTATTATTATTATTATTATTATTATTATTATTAGGATGTTATGTTTACTTTGGTTTGGTTTTGTGTGGAAGGATGTTACTAGACACTTTTTAAAATTTAGATATTTGTGTTCATAATTTGCAAATATACTAGTTGAGTGTATGTGGAGGGAGGCACCCTAGAAACAATTGTAGATCCCCCAACATTTGTGAACTTCCCCTTTTCAGATGTTTATAAATAGAAACTAGGTGTCCATGTCTCAGGAATGCTCTAGCTATGGATAGCTATACTGACAGAGAGTTGGTCCAGATAGCCAGTGGACTCCTTTCTGAAGCTTCAGTTCTGTGATCCTGTGAAATCTAGCTCTCTGTCTCTGATTCTCCCTAGTATCTTCTTCTGTGCTTGTCTTAGCAGTCCATTGCTCTTTCCACATGCACACACTGAGAACATATCAATCAATATTAGCTGAGTGGAAGGGGGAGGGAGAAAGGCAAAGTTGGCTCTCCATATTGATGGATTCTGTATCCATGGATGCAATCATCTGTAGCTTGAAAATATTTTAAAATTATATAAGTTCCAAAAACAAACCTTGATTTTGCCACTTTATATAAGAGACACCATTTTACTATGCCACTGTATTTAATGGAACTTGAGCATCCATGGATTTAGTTATCCATGGGGGGTCCTGGAACCAAACCCCAGCAGATACCAAGGACCCACTGTACTCTTTTCAGGTATTTCTTCATTAGTTAACCAATAACCTCCCTAACCAAACCAGACCAAGAAAAATATAAGGGCAACTTTGTCACAGACTGTCAAAGAGCATTTGAAATAATCTTTCTGGCTGTTTTGTTTAAACAAAAAATTAATATAGTAAAAAACAAAAAAACAAAAACCTGCCAGAGAGCAAGGATGTCTTTCTCTCCATGTGAAGGGGAATCACCACTTTTTCCAGAGGTAACTTGGGGGGGTTGCAGACTGTCAAAAATAGTGTGAATTCAGTCCACTTTTAGGGTTAGGGTTAAGGTTAGGGAATCATGGGAACTGAATTTTATTGTGGCACTAGAGTTCTCTGACAAAGAAGGTTCAATGTCTCAGAAAAATAACAATTCCCATGATTCCCTAGCACTAACCCTAACCCTAAAAGTGGACTGAATTCACACTATTTTTGACAGTCTGCAACCCCCCTTGGATACAGGAATGCTGTTGTTATAGGAGTGTGCAGTTTGGGGCATGTCTACATGTGCCATTTGCATCAGTTTCCCCCCACCCTTGCATCATGCTGTCCAATGACGCAGGACCAAATGTTCAATTCATCTGCGGATTGCCTTCATATAGGAAGGCCAGTTCCACAGTGAATCTGGGCCAACCTTGCATTAAAATGAATGTAAAAACCCTACCTTTTACTTTGGATCTTCCCAGACAAACTAGAGCACTCTGGAGTGACATCAGGTGTCTGTCCCACTGTGCTGCCCATTAGTGTGCAGGTCACTCTCTCTGAAATCACAAGGAGGCACCCAGCCATGTGATCAATGCTGGGCACCTCATTTTTTACTTCAGAGGGAGTGACTTGCACAGCCAGTGGCTGCACAGTAGGATACATGTGTAGGCAACCACCTGACATTGTTCCAAGGTGTCCAGGTAATGGGGGGAATACAGGGCAGCTTCAGGAACAGAATACCTTGGGAGTGTCCCAGAGTGTTCTGGCTAGTGTAGATCTGCCCTTGCTCCTGTCAGTTGGTGCCTGAAAGCTTGTTGCTCTAGTGCAGGGGTAGGCAACCTTTCCCCTTTAAGGGCCGAGGGACTTCAGCTCCCAGAAGCCTCAGCCATGTTGGCCAATAGTCCCATGTTGGCCAATAGCTCCTGGGATTCTGGGAGCTGAAGTCTCTTGGCCCTTAAAGGGGAAAGGTTGCCTACCCCTGCTCTAGTGGCTGGGCTCTTTCATGGAGCAAAGCAATGTCACTGGGTAGGTAAACATAAATATGCTATAATAAAAAGTGTGGGTGGGATGGGAGCACTTTCTTAATTTCCTTTGCCATACACTTTTTCTCTGCAGCGCTCCCAGATTAGCTACAAGTGCAACATGGTGCCGCGCCCAATTCCTGAGCTTCTAGAGGACACATCCAACCATGTGTCTATAGCTGTGCCACGTCTCCTCAAGGAGACATCAGTGCTATCCTCCTCTTCAGATTCTGATGACCCAGAAGAGTTGCCCTACATACCCATGCCCCATCAGCCTGAATTTTCTGGTTCCCGCATGTCCCTCACTGAGATACCAACCGATGATGAGCCTGTGGGCCCAGATGGAGCACCAATGGACGAGGAGAGCATGTCCATGGAGTGGCAGGAAGAAGGGCAAGGGACCACAGTGGATCTCAAGAAGAAAGAAGAAGGGGAGCTTGCTGGCAGGAGGCCGAAGGGCATGTTGCCACGGAAGCGCTCCACAGAAGTTGAGGAGCCTGGCTCTTCTGATGAGGAGGCTCATCGTGAGGCCCAGAAAAGGCCAGAGAAAAGGAGGGCCCTGAAGAAAGGTTCTAGCCTGGACTCCCCAGATGCTTCTGAGAGGGCCTCGCGCAAGGGGGAGTTGCGTCGTGGGAGTTCTGCAGACAGTGCCCTCTTGCTGAACCTTCCCTCAGATGAGACTGAGCCTCCCTCCCGTAAAAGCCTGACCAAGGCAGCCTCCATGGAGTTGCCCCACCGTAGCCCCAGCCCAGGTACTCTGTACCGCCGGAAGGGAGGGTTGCCTGAGGAAGAATACACCCAGCGCCTAGAACTTATGCGGCAGCGTTTGCTTCGGGGCAGCCCCGTGGATGGCAAATTGAGTGGCCTGCGGGGACCCTTACTGGAGACGCTTGGCCTTGAGAAGAAGGTTTTGAGGCCTCCCAGGTTGGAGAAACAGCTGTCCCCAGGACACAAGATGGTGCGAGCAGCCTCCAGTGAGACAGCTCCTCAGCACTTGCCCCCTGAGGGGCGCCTTCTTCAGAAGAGTAGCTCCTTCAGCCAGGGTGATGGGGAGCCTGTCATCTTGCATCGCCGCTCAGGAGAACCATTAGAAATCCCCCTGGCACAAGCTGAGGCCCAGAAACTAAGGGAGACACCTTCCCTCTCAGCTTTGAATGAGTCAAGGCCTCAAACACCTCACACCCCACAGGAGGTCCCCTCCAAGCCACCCACCCCTGATCTGGAGGCAGGAGCAAAGCCCATCACCAGACCTAGCATAAGGAAATCAGACCCAAGGGGATCTGAGGAAAAGCTGTTGGCCAGATTAGCTAAACCTGACACTCCATCAGCTGCAAAAGCCATAGGCCCCCCAAGGGGGTCAACACAACCCGTACCAATTTCACCTACTCCTGGTAGCTCAGCACCTAAGCGTTCTGCCTATGCTGAGGTTATGCAGTCCCTGGCTGGTGAGTCAGCCCAATTCCCTCAGAGAGATGCAGCAGAGCCTTCCATCACTGCCTCAGAAAGTGTGCCTCAGATCTCTGCATCAGAAATGCAATCACAAACTTCAGGTTATGCCAAGATGGCAGCACAGACACCTGTTAAAGAACCCTCCACCCTAGGTCAGTCTTCTAGTACTGAGCATATCAAGGACATTGACTCTGAAGAGGTGTTTGAGGCCAAGTTTAAAAGGGGGAGGGAAGGCTCTCTCAGCAGGGGGCGCAAGCTGCTCTCCAGGTCTGAGGAGAGGCACCTGGCTGGGCCTCTGGTGCAGGAGGATGCCATATATCGGCCAAGTCCAGCAGGTGTTCCACTAGAACTGTCCAAGGCTGGGGTCTCTCGTCGGGCACATTCAGTCCAAAACCTGCATGAGGTGGAGAAGGAAGGTGGTTTCATCCGCAGGATGTCAATGCGACTCCGCCGTACACCTCCCACTGAGAGGAGAAAGACCAAGGAAGAGGAATCAGGAGGAGCTGCCCAAAGCCGACGACTATCCTGGGCCCTGGCTTCCAAGGACAAGAAGGACTCAGGCAGCCAACAGTCAGAGTCTGGCTCCAGTGAGTCACCAGTCATGGCTGTACGCAGGAAGATTGGCACCACCATGGGGCGCCTCTCCACCCACCTACGCAGCCAGTCTCAGCAACATGCTGATGAAGACCATGCAGCCACTGCTAGTGACCGCATCAAACAACCTGAGAAGAGAGCTCCTTTCCTTTCTCAGCTGCGCCGTGCAACATCTGAGGGTGAAAACCTGCGCCAGGTGGGCATCCCACAGAACCAGCTGGCAGCCCAGTCGGCTAATGTCCCCTCCACAGAGTCCTTCCAATCTGAGACATCCACAGGCAATGGTGAGCCAAGATCCACAGACAACATTGGGAAGGTTGTGTGGGAGGCTGATAACATGAGTGGTTTTTTAAAGAGGAGGTAATATGGATGAGGGCTTATGTCTTTTTGGCAACAGGCTCTTTATATGTGTGTGTGTGTGTGTGTGTGTGTGTGAGAGAGAGAGAGAGAGAGAGAGAGAGAGAGAGAGTATTCCCTTAAAAGTATGTGAAGACAATAGCTTATGCTCTGTAGTGTGGTTTCAGTCTTGAAACAGTTGATTTTTCTAAGCTAGGAGGCTATTCAAACATATCATCTCCTTTATAAGTTCTATGTCCTAATGCAAGAAAGGGCATTGTGTTTAAAATTACAGTCCCACTTGTGGGACCTTTCACAGGTTCTAGAGAAATACTGGTGGAAGTTAGGACTGAAGAAGAGAACAAAAAGGGAGAATGAATTAAGTATACCAAGGATGATAATATGGCTGTGATAGGAGTGCATACATGAGGGAGAAACCAGCAGTATGCCAAGCAACCCCCTCCCCCAATTTTCCAGAATTCAGTTGGCTTGGCAAAGCCCACCCATATCTGTTGTTTCCACAGTTTCTGGTGATGTTCACCGACGCAGTTCTCGTTGGGAGCGCTGGAGTTTGTCCCGAGCCAAGAAAGACAAGGTTGCATCACAGCCCAACATTCCTGCCAGCCTGAGAGGGGAAGGCGTTGTCATTGTGAGTCAGCCCTATGTCCTCAGTGAGTCAGGTATGCCTTCTTACACTGCTGTGAGATGAGTTCAGCCTAGTGGGGTGGTCTTGGCGAAACTGAGTTTCCCTCCCCTCCCAGCTGTGCTAGGAAGTTCCAACTTTTCTGCTGATTTGATTGGGCCAAGAAAACATAATAGTAAAGGACTGAGTTTGACGTGCCCTCTCAATCCTTTTTCACTTTTCCTCATACAGCTGTATAGGACTGGAGGAGGGAAACCTGGGCCCATACACCTAAACTGGCCCATGGATGACTGGAATCCAGCCCTGTATAGGCTCCCCATCAGCCCCTCCCTAAAGACTTACCGCCTCTGGAATTCCCACTTTCTCTGATCAGTGAGATCTATCCTATAAAGCAATGTTTCCCAACCTTTGGTCCTCCAGCTGTTTTGGATTTCATCTCCTATGATCCCTGACTGTTGGCCACATTGGTTGTGGCTTTGGAGATCTGAAATCCAAAACAAATGGCTCTATAATATAGGACATGAATTTGTCAAAGGAATGACATTCCTGACTTGTTCTTTAGTACCAGCCACAGCATCCTCCAATTTATTCCTCCTATCCTTTTCTTCCTGCCCAGACTTCCCTCCAGTTTTCCACATAAAATTGAAGGACCAGGTATTGCTGGAGGGAGAGGCAGTGCAACTGTGCTGCCTTCCTGCAGCCAGCCCTGCCCCTCATATTCTGTGGATGAAAGGTAAGTTTTGCATCATAAGAAGAACATGTGTGCTGTATCTGGGTTCCAAGAAAAAAGCCATCTTCCAAGATCAGGAAGGAGTGTCCCATATCCTGCTTGACTTATCCCACAATATAAGGTTTAACTTTCTGTTCCATCCACTTAGCAATCTCACATTGGTCCAGTTGTTATATGACCAAATTGCCATAATCAGATGTCACCAAAGACAGTTTCAGTTTTAAGAGTTAAAAAAATATTGGGAGTCCTTCAAACTCGAAGTTTCCGCAGTGAGCTGAAAACTTTCATTTAGAGAGTAGGACAAAATATAGATATAGTGGGCCCTTGGTATCAACTGGATTTGGTTCCAGGACCCTCTGTGGATATTAAAATCCATGGATGCTCAAGTCCCATTAAATACAATAATGTAATAAAATTGTGTCCCATGTATAAAATGGCAAAATCAAGGTTTGGTTTTGGGGAATTTTTATATATTGTTTAGTATTTTCAAGCTGTGGATGGTTGAATCAGTGGATAAGAAATCCATGGATAAGAGTGTCAACTGTATAGGGAACTGTGGTACCACTGTACTTGTGTGGTACAAATCCTCTATCTTTGATTCTAGTTGCCACTTAAAATGGCAGCCTTCATTTGGAACCCTGAAATGCAATGGAATTCCATTGTAATTTGGATCCCTCAGTTTCAACTAGAAGGGAATCCTTGTTACATGTTGAGGCATATTAGTACCAGCCTGTGGTAGAGAAGCAGTAGAGCTAGAGGGGGATGATGAAAAGCAATATGCAATATTGATGTATGCTGGTGTGGATCAGTATTCCTGTCCTTCACAGATAAGCATGCCCTGGTATCAGAAGGAGTTCTCAACATTGTGGCATGCAAGGATGGCCGCCAGCTACTTACCATCTCCAAGGTTTCCAAGAAGGATGCAGGCTTGTATGAATGCAGTGCCACTAATGCCCTGGGCACTGCTGCCAGTTCCTGCACCATTGCTGTGGCACGTAAGAAAACAAAGAATGTCTCCTCCAACCCTCTCCTTCCCCAGACAAACATGTGTGACCTTGTCTCTGCCACATATTTTGTGTGCTAAGTAATTAATTTCTTTTTTTATGCCTACTCGCAACAGGACTTCCTGGGAGACCAGGCACCCCAGAAATCCCCCAGAAGTACAGGAACACTGTTCTGGTCCTCTGGAGGCCAGCAGATAGCCAGGCGCCTTGCACATATACCTTAGAATGCAAGATGGATGGTATGTAGATGTTGGATGTTGTCAACATTGTCAATTTTCTGCTATTTCCTTTGGAGAGGCCATAGTGGCGTCACATGTACTCCCCAGCTTTTTGTGGACATCTGCAGCATCATATCCACCCTCCATGATCTTGTTGTTGTTCTGTGCCTTCAAGTCACTTCTGGCATACAGCGATCCTGAGGCAAACCTAACATGCAGCTTTCTTGGCAAGATTTGTTCAGAGGGGGTTTGCTCTTGTCCTCCTCTGAGGCTGAGAGAGAGTGACTTGCCCAAGGTCATCCAGTGGGTTCTTATGGCTGAATGGATATTTGAACTCTGGAGATTTGAGTCATAGTCCAATGCTCAAACCACTGTATCACACTGGCTCTCTCCCCATGACCTTACAAGTAGTAGTTTCCTTCTTTTGAGTCCACAGTGCACCACTTGTCACCTGGCTGGTCATGATGCCTTTGAGTAGTTACCTGTTCCTGAGGAGCTGATGGTGTATCAAGACAGGAAAGGATCTCTTCCTAGCCCCCCTTCCACAACCCACTGTGTTCTATACAATATCAACAGGCCAGTCATATCAAGAAGTCCTCAACTGTGTGGAATGATGTGAAAAGTGTTCAGAAGATGAAGATGTGGTAGCTGGGGATGAGTGCTGGACCTGCATTTGCAAACATATAATTCCAGTATTGTCCAGTAGTGTGAGTCATTTCTGAGCCAATTGCTGCATATTAGAGCCCTAAATGGCTTGGCTGCAGGATATCAAATTACTCTAAGGACCTTATCCCACGCTGCTCTCAAAAGTGGCAAGAAACCGATATGAGCATCATTGCAGTACTATAGCGCTAGTATAATATGGCGCTAGCGCTATAATAGCGCTATGGATAAGGTAGCGCTATTGCAATGCCCGATGAAACCAGGCATCCAAAAGAACCCGAATGATGCTGCATTCCGAGCGGTTTCTTGTTGGATTCTGAGCGACGTCGTGGGATCACCCGGAAAACTATAGCGCTATAGCGCCTGATTCTTAGCGGATTCCGAGCGACGTCGTGGGATCACCCGGAAAACTATAGCGCTATAGCGCCTGATTCCATGTGGATTCTTGCTGCTTTTGGCCCCGTGGGATAAGGTCCATAGAATTGCCTTCTTCCCCTGGAGTTGAATTCCCTGCCTCAGGAGGTCCAACTGCTCCTGTCTTTATTGGTGTTTTTAGTGTGTTTCTTGTTACTTATATAACTGCGCCTTCAGTTTGCTTTAGTTTCCCCCACCCACCCATCTTATGTAATTTTAAGCTATAGCTTCTGAATTTTAGCTTGTTTCTTTTTTGTTTGTTCATTTAGTCTTGATTGTTTTACAGAACGCATATTGGTTCAGTTGTTAAGAGTCACCTTAGGGAATCTATGAGAGGCTGAAAGGCAAGAGAGAACTATTTTAATCTATAATATTATGCATGCCCCACATAGCACCAGGTCGCTCTGTCTCCAGAAGAGTCACTCCAGCTGCTGATATCCATGTGTTCCTCCCCCCAGGAGAACATGAGTGGAAAGTAGTCAGCTCTGGCATTGCTGACTGTTACTTCAACACAACAGATCTACCAGTGGGGAGCACCGTCAAGTTTCGTGTTGCCTGTGCCAACAAGGCTGGACAAGGTCCCTACAGTAATCCCTCAGGGAAGGTGTTAATTGAGAGCGCAGGTAAGAAGGAGGCAAACTTCCTTCCTTCCTTCCTTTTTTGTCTATTTGAAGCATTTTTACCTTGCTTTTCAGCTTAACTCCCAAGCATCCAGAATACTCATTAATAAGGCAGTCTCTGTCTTCAGGTTGCAGTCTAAAGACCTAAGCAGACTGCCAGAAATAGTGCACATTAAATTGAGGCACAGCCCTGGCTCAGTGCTAGGGAATCATGGGAACTGTAATTTATTGTGGCACCAGAGCTCTCTGACAGAGAAGGCTCAATGTCTCAGAAAAAAATACAATTCCCATGACTCCCTAGCACTGAGCCAGGGCAGTGCCTCAATTTAATGTGCACTATTTCTAGCAGTCTGCTTAGGTAAAAACAGTGCATCTCAAGCTATCTGTTGTAGGGGACTGGCTCTTTCCTCTACTACCCGTTGCTCTAGTATGCTCAAGGACATATTGGCTGCAGTTGTTTCTTTCTTTCCTGAAATCTCATCATGGATAGGCAGCCAGTGGCTCAGGAACCAGCACTAGTCCACAGAATACCAGCTTGAGTAGCACTGACGCACACAAAAATAAAATAAGCTTGGAGGAAGGAGGGAAGGAAAAAAGTGCTGGCATATTACATTTGGCTGACTACCGTCTATTTTGAGTATTATATAGATTATCTAGATTAAACAGGTAGATGCAGAAGAGTTAAGATATGTTGACACTACAAAATGGGCATATGACTAGTCTCCAATATCCCTAAAAACTCTCTACAATCATGAGTGGAAGTGTCCAAACAGATTATATGGTGACCGTGAAGCAGCTTTTTACCTCCATTGAATAAAGTTAACTAAATAGTGCAAATTGAGTCCACTTTTAGGGTTAGGGTTAGTGCTAGGGAATCATGGGAACTGGGTTTTTTTTCTGAGACATTGAGCCTTCTTTGTCAGAGAGCTCTGGTGCCACAATAAAATACAGTTCCCATGATTCCCTAACCCTAACCCTAACCCTAAAAGTGGACTCAATTTGCACTATTTCTGGCAGTCTGCAACCCCCCCAAAGGCCTTTGTGGTAGCTCTTAGTTGTACAAACTAATTCGTCCTAAACCACGAATGGATAGCATTCTCATCTTAAATTGTGTATTTTATATTTGTTCAGTTGTCCTGTAATATATTTTTGTAATTTTGGTAATTTCTGTAAATCTATTTATTTATTTATTTATTTTTACTATGCTGGCTATGTGCCATAATAAATTTCAATTTCAAATAAGCTTGGAGGAAGGAGGGAATAAAGATGATGATGATGGATGGTTCAGTTGTCCAAATGGATAGAAATAGATCTTTTCAGGATCAGATTGTATTCAGGTTACACTGAGTCTGTTATCTTTCTGGATTGGCTTGTTGCTCTTCTGTACTGATCTTTCTATTCTCCTTTTACTTTCTGTTCACAAGAGTTCTTCTGTAGTATAGGACAAAATAGTTCCTCATTAAGCCCTCTGGTGGTAGTTGAGAGGAATGACTGTGTGAGTGACCACTAGTGGAAATTGTATAGTGGCACCTTACAAGGTTACAGGCCTTACCACTGAGCAGAGTGAAGCAATCTCCTCAAGCAATAGCTTGTGGTGTGTGTGTCAATAACAACAAGCCCTACTCTGTTGCTCCTGGGCTTCATGACCATTCCCCTTTGTTGGAAGATAACACTATGTGTGTGCAACGCATGATACAAATTCTTATACCTTGGGATGTGATGGAGACTGATATTATTCCATAGCCATTATTTAAATTGCAGTCTACTAAGATTCTCTGTGTGGAATGGAGAAGGGACTGTCATATTGTCCTTGGCCTCGGGCTTTAAAATGCCTTGGACTGACCCTGCCAGCTCACCAGGCTATAGTTGTTTCTTTGTTCTCAACCTCGTTTCAGTGTAGGACAGCACATGGGCAAGCCTGTTATCTGTAGGAATGTGCTTACTGTATAGTGGTCAGGACACATGTTCCAAAATCTGCTGCTGTTTGGGGCCAGGGAGCCTATTAATTTCTTCATCTGGCCCTGCCATAATTTGGATTACCAGTGTTACACTTAGAGGACCCTCTACATATTTCTTAGGGTTTTAGGTAGTGAAGCAGATCCATGGGTGCTCCCCTCTACCCACCCCTTTCTCTGCCTTTGTGGCTAATTCATACTCTTTTCTTCACATTCAGAACCCAAAGCTGCCCACTCGTCTGTCACTGCCAAAAAGAGTATGACTGCCCCAGAGAAAGCCGCTTCCACCAAATCTTTGCAGACCATTTTGAACCAGTCCTCCCAGCCAGGGCTGAAAAGTACGGATCCTCTGCCATCCACCTCTCTCAGGAAGCAGAAGGGGTCAGGGTTACCAATGGGAATGCAGGTGTCTGCTACCCAACCAATTGCTCAGGGCAGCGAAGAGAAGTCTGTGGTTGTAGAGAAAGCAAAGCTCCCAATTGCAGCCCTGCTTCCGTCCAACAAGGATACTCTTTCATCTGAGGGTCCAGCTGTTGCACTATCAGCCTCTTCTGAGCCAGCATCAAAGCCTTCCAGGACAGCATCTTCCCTGAGTACCCACAGTGGGTCATCCTCCTCCACCACGGTCTCACCTGTTCCAGCAAGTTCTGCCAGCTCTTCCAAGTTCTCACCTATTTCTCCTGCGTCACCAACCCCAATGGCAGACTCACCAGCAACTGTCTCCCCAAAAGCTGTCCCATATGTGGTCACTTCTTTTGTCTCCATCCCACCAAGAGTGCCCACCACCCCCGAAGGTGGAACCAGACCTCCACTTACCCCAAGCACAGAAGAGGTGCCTTCTCATACACGCTTCCTGAGCCGGAGCGCTACCCCTGGCAGGGACACTGGTAGTACTGCCCAGGGCAGACTCTCCTCGGCTGCAAAGGACGACTCCTCCTTGCACCAAGGTGTCCCTCAAAAACCCTACACCTTCTTGGATGAAAGAGCAAGGTAAGACTTCTGTTTGTTGAACATGGGAAGTTGCCTTATCCTGAGTCAAGCCCATTGGGCAGTCCAGCTCAGTGTTATCTGTATATTTCCCAGCCCTGCTGATGGACAGCTTTTTGGCTGCAGATGCCATGGGTAGAACAGCATGTCAACCACTCTTAGACAACATGTAAACCACCATAGAGTAGTGGATGCTCTTGTCAGGATTAGGTACTGTTGGGCATAACAGGCCTTCATAGATCCTGGATGTAATAAAGGTCCTATGTATTGTGACCACAGCAATCCCAGCCTACTCCATTCACACATTTATGTTTATTGCATGACATCTGCAAGTATAGTGTAACATTCATTTCCTCCAGTGAAGCTGCAGGAGGTTAAACCTTTGCATTACATCAGGGATGGATAGAGCACAGTCTTGGGGCAGGGGCCACATCTAGTCCTCAGTGGTGTTTCATTACTTCAGGGTCCATACCTAGAATCTTTCAGGTTATCAGCTATGTCAAGATCTCAGAACTGAAAAACAGTGTCGTGGTTTGTGGGAGGAACAGGAAATGCAAGTGATCCAGGAAGTGCTTCTTTGAAATGTCCTAAGCCCAATGAGTGTCTCCCTTCTAAATTGTGGTGCATGAGTTCTTTCTAAATGTGGGCATTGCACATGTTTCCAGCAGTAAAATAGGATGCCACAAAGGAGTGTTCTGTCCCCCTTTCCAGTCATAATATCTGAAGCTGATGCATGCCCAGACAGTGTCATGGACAGCCTGGATCCACTCAGTTCTATATTGTGACCCTACCAGTTGCATTTTCTTATATTTTGGTGGAGCTTGATGCCTTAGATTTTCTTGGGCAGGCCTAGGAAGTATCTAAACATGCACTGAACATGCTCCATGTGTGTGTCTGCAGGGGCCGATTTGGAGTGGTCCGGGAATGTAAGGAGAATGCCACAGGCAAACGCTTTATGGCCAAGATTGTGCCGTATGAGGCAGAAGGCAAACAGAGTGTCTTGCAGGAATATGAGATCCTAAAGAGCCTGCACCATGAGCGCATCATGGCACTGCATGAGGCCTACATTACACCTCGGTATCTGGTGCTGATAGCTGAAAACTGCACTGGGAAGGAGATCCTCTACCACTTGGTGGACAGGTTTGCTTGGTGGACAAGGGAAGGGGTGGAACCCAGATGCATTGGGCTTCTGTGTCTGAGACAGGCAAAGATGAGGCAATGACACTTTGGTAGATAAAAGTCTGAGCAAGGCCAAGAAAATAGAGCTTTGAAGGAAAGCATGCTAGTATTGCTTTGGCCTCGAGATTAGAAAAGACACCCAAAAGTTTAGCATATGGTTGGTATTGCAATCTGTCCCCGTACTCAAAAAATCTTTCCAAAGTTTCAACAGGTGTTTGTAGGCCTGAATTAGCTTTAGATCACTTGAGAATCTGTGATGGAATTGATAACTGGTGCTAGTAAGTTTAGATTAATTTAAATGTTAAGACTTTCTCTGATTGAGGGCCTCTGTAGACGGGTGGCCATGGGCCGCCCCGAGAAGCTGCGGATTGGGGCCGAGGCTGCCCCATGCCTCGGCCCCAATCCACTCTTTTTCTGCCCCTGGAAGGAGCACTAAAATAGCGCTCCTTCCACAAGATGCGGAAGGGGCACCGCAAGAGGTGACGTGCACTTCTTCATTGTCTCTTCTGGCTCAGCGTGTCATGTGCGACATCTGTCATGTGTGACATCCTCAGGAAGGGGTTGGGGCGCCTGGAGTCCAGCTGCCCCTCCCCTTCCTGGGATTGAAGACGGTGCTTTAGCACTTTAAATGTACCATTGAGTGACAAAAGTGCACAGTGGAGGAAAAATAAAGTAAATCAGTTGCATTACCTCCACTTTTGGTCCTGTCACCCTCATTTGACCCAAGTATTGTGGTTCCAAAAGGAAGACCATAGCATTGCTCCAAAAGGAACCACACCAAATTGTAATATATTCAAGAGCAGGCCTTTGACCATTGCTGTGAATTTTGTCCCTCACTATTGCCCGTACATGTATAATTACAACTCTTTACATCTCTCTATAGAAACTTAAATTGGCACACCTGCCATGAATGATTGGAATGGTAATGTGAGGAAGGGCATATTTAATGACACAGTAAAGAGGAAAGCCAAAATTCAGAAAAAGCATTAGCTTATATTAGACCAACCTCTATTGGTGTAAGACTATAAATGCTTCCATTTATACTAGTATGGTACCCAAAAATATTATTTTGGGGCAACAACTCTGTGAGTTGTCAGTGGTCATGCTGGTTGTGATATTCTGAGGAGTATAATACAAAAAAGGAACTTTTTCAAGCTCTGAATTTACTGGTCTTCCAGGGCCTTGTATTCCTAGAATATAAGGCAGCTTTTGGTAGCTTGGCTGTTTGAATATTCAGATTCCAGCTCAAAAACAGACCGAGGGTAATGTTGCTGAAGCTGGAGCACTTCTGTGAAGTTTGCTCATAATATACCGGTATGTTGTTTCAGGTTTAAAATTTTTCTTTTCCTCCTGCACCTTACATTAGGTAAGAATTTTTTATGCATTCTTCACATGCTAGAACTGGAGCATAGCTAAAGCTAATGCATGGAGCAGAACATAGAGAACCTTGAGGAAAAGATCCATTCAGCAGATATACACAGAAAAGAAACCATATGAAGTTTATAATTACAACTATATTGCTTCATTGTGTGCCCAAATAATGTCTCCAGGGTGCTTCTCTAGAGCTGGTGATACTTCATTATGGTTTAGGGGTATCAGACCAGGCTCAAGTAGGGCTTCTTAGGGTCCTCTCCATCTTCTTACCTGCATGTCTGTGCCTACAGGTTCCGATACTCAGAGGATGATGTGGTGGGATATGTAAGACAGATCTTACAGGGTCTAGAGTATTTACATGGACGGCACATTATCCACCTTGACCTGAAGCCTGATAACATCATTGTCTCCTCCACAAATTCCATAAAAATAATTGACTTTGGCAGTGCCCAGACTTATAATCCATTGGTGTTGCGACAGCTAGGGCGCCGTGTTGGTACGCTGGAGTACATGGGTGAGTATGTGTATGGAACTGACAAGCCAGTGGATTGGATAGGGAAAGGGTGGGAGTATTGTGTGCCAGACAAATGTGAAACAGATATGACATGAAATGAACCTATTTACATAGGGCTGCTCCACGTATGCAACAAATGGGTTTGAGGTGCATACTAGAGACCAACAAACAGACTGAGCAGAGATGGAGAGGGGAAGTACTCTCCACATCACTCCCTCTCATGAGCCAAGATAGGTACATGGCTTACTTCATTACTTTATTTAAATATTTATATTTTGCCCTGTATCTGAGGCTCTCAGGGCAGTGTAAAATGAAATGAGATAACAGTAACAATAATTTTGAAAGACTAAAAATATATTAAACTATTTATCACTTAAAACCAGAAAAATTTAAAAACAAAGCACTTTAAAATAATACCAACCATAGCTGGTAAATCAACTGGATAAAATCAGCTAGGCCCCTTAAAAATATATAATTATTCAGCCATTAACTCCCTTAATTCCATTAAATCAAATTAATCTAATTCTATCCCTAGAGTACTAATTTTCCTCCAGTTCTTTTGGAAGTATTCTATTATCTTCTACCAGTCTTCTTTATACAAGTTTGAGGGTTCGTTTCTAATTCCTCTTGTTAGTTTGTCCATTTCCAATATATCAGGCAGCTTAAATGTCCAATTTTCCATTGTAGGTATCTCTTTTGTCTTCCATTTTTTGGCATAAACTATTCTCACAGCTGACAACATATAAAATAATATTTTACCAACTCCCCCCCCCTAGATTGCTCTATTATATTAAATAAATAAAAAAATAAAAAAATATTTTAAGGCAAAGAATTTCAATGATGTATAGTTCAATTAAAGCAAAGCTATGTTGGCCTCTTTATAATTCATTTTGGGTCTCCAAGGAAACTATTTGCAATAATAAGAAGGGCAGAATGCTTTTTCTTAGACTATTCTAGTAACAGATAATCTAAAAATAAATTAGATAGAAACAAAATTCAGACTTGCAGATAGGAAGTAGCAAATGAAGAATGTTAGATATATATGTTAAATATGTTTAGTCTTTGTTTTTGTTTTTGTTTTGTTTTGTTTAATGTTTCGTGTTGTATGATGTTTTTATTTGTATGTTGTCTTGGATATATGAATGATGTATGTATGAATTTTTTTATATATACAATTTCTAAAATTTAATAAAATATATTTTAAAAATCAGCCATGTTTGACTTGGCAAATAAAATAAAAAAAATAAAAGCCATGTTTGACTTGGCAATGGAATGACACCAGCATTGGCACCCATCCAGCCTCTGAAGGAGGAGCATTCCATAACTGTGATGCCACAACAGAAAAGACCCTAGACCCCCTCTGCAGGGCTCCAGCTGGGAGATGGGTTCAGGACTTTGCTTTGTTCTTCTGCTAAACACCCGAAGGCTTTCCCTCACCTTCAATTTTATTCTTATGCCACAGTTCACAAAACTTGGAAAGGCACACAATCCCTTCTGACCATGACCAGTGGGGTACCATTCCTTCGAAAGAGTTAGTGAGCATACAGGCAAATGAACAACTAGTCTTGTGTTGGCGAACCTGTGTCACACATGCCCTCTCAGGCACGCAAAGTTGTCTCTAAGGTACACAGAGGCCACAGCAAGTAGGGGCAGAGGGCAGGGCACATGCGCTTGGCCCAGCTCCTTGTCACAGCTTGGTTTGCCTCAGGAGAATTGAACTACAGCAAGGAGGGGCTGTGCATGAGCCTTCTGGGCAAGCGTCCCACCCCTTCCAGGCAGAAACTTTGTTCCTTCTGGCTGGAAGGTCTACACTTGCTATGGGATTCTGGGAACTGTAGTCTTGTGAAGTGTAATGAGGCCATCCATGGGGTTTTCTTAGCAAGATTTCTTCACAGGAGGTTTGCCATTGCCTTCCTCTGAGGATGACAGGGTGTGACTTGCCCAAGGTCACCCAGTGGGTTTCCTAGCCAAGCTGGGATTTGAGCCCTGATCTCCCAAGTTGCACACTCAAACCACTGGCTCTCTTTGTTCTTGTTATTATGCTGTGCCTTCTGTGCTTTTATTATGCATGTTGTTGTTGTTGTTGTTGTTGTTGTTGTGTTGCCTCCAAGTCATTTCCAACTTCCTTCCAAGTGCTGGTTCCTGGTGACCCTAAGGTGAAACTATCATGGAGTTTTCTTGACAAGTTTAGTTGGGGGAGGGGTTGCTATAGCTAGCCTGAGGCTGAGAGAGTGTGCCTGGGACTTTCCCCCTAGAAGTCCCATCCCCAGAAGGCAGAGGTCCCACCCTTGGAAGTCCCCCTCCCAGACGTCCTGCCCCCTGGAAGTCCCTTGTACCAGGGATTAGAAAAGTTATTTTTAAAATTACTTTTCTCAGCATCTACAGCTGGTCATGCAGGCTGTTTGATTCAGGAATTGTAGTCCCAAAGGTAATTTTTCCAAGCTCTGGTTCATAGTACTTACCCCGCTTTTTTTAGGATCTTTGGGGTTATAGTGCCTGTTCCTTTCTTTCTGTTTTTGATGTCCCCAGCCAAGAACCACTGCCTTGATTGAGCAATCCATGCCACCCAGCCTAAACCTTCCCTAATCCCTCCTCATGGCCTTAGGTCCTTCTTATTGCATTAAGGCAGTAGGCAGGATCATAGTTCTTTGTCTGCCTGCCTGCATTTACAGCTTGAAACACAGAAATGCTTCCTACTTGTTTACCTCCCATATTAGGCCCCCTAAAGATTTGATAGCATCTTCCTCATGGTATTGGTGAGACCTGGCCAGCTGAAACTAATGGGCTTCTCCAGCATAATAAATAAAAACTCTTTTGGGGCCATGATGGGCCTTGACAATGCCTGCCAATTCTTCAAAGCAAGAGATGGTTCTCTCTTTCCTTTGCAGCTCCTGAAATGGTGAAGGGGGATCCCATTGGCTCGGCAGCTGACATCTGGGGCATGGGAGTGCTTACATACATCATGTAAGTATGGTTGAAGTAGGGGCGTGCTGGAAATGGGCAAGCAGAGGAGCACAGGGCAGGGATGGAATTACATGCGCACAATCAGATATTTTCCTGATTCATCTGGCCAAGTCCACTGAGAGGACAAGAGTGGGCAGATGTCTACTTCCAGGATCATAACTCCCTGGTGCTCATTGACTTTTATAAACCCTCTTTATAGCCTCTGCTAAGGCACAGTGGTTCCCATAGAGTAGCTCTATGGCACTTCACAGTATGATGAACTGTGTTGATAGACAAATGGTATTTCCTTCATGTCTGTCATTTTCTCACACCTCATTCAATTTTGCCCACCAGGCTCAGTGGTCGCTCACCTTTTCTTGAAGCGGATCCCTTAGAGGCTGAGAGCCGGATTCTGGCAGCCCGTTATGATGCCTTCAAGCTATACCCCAATGTCTCCCAGAGTGCTGCACTCTTCATCCGCAAAGTCCTTTGTGCCCATCCATGGTGAGTGAGTGGCAGAGAGAGAAGGGTGGTGCATCTTCAGAACTGCATATCTGAATATGCTGTGGGCCAGGCAAAACTTCAATTTGCAAAGAGCCTTTAATTTGCAGAATCTGTGGGTGCTTCATGGCAAATCTTAGATAAAGAAGGTTGAATTGTGCTCAGTGTCTAACACAGAGTGAATTCTGAATCCTATTGGCAGTCCCAACCATTGAAATCAATGGGATTTACTCTTGATTTACCTTTCAAAATTTGATTCAATAGGTCTGCTCTAGTTCAGACTACCAGTGGGATTTAGGTTTGGCATTGTAGCCCTATGCATAGTAAGTCCAATGAATTCAGCAGATTAAAGGTAAGATTTCAGCCTCAGAGCAGGGCTCTTGGTGGGTGAAGATAGAATTGTTCTAGGAGACAAATCCTGTGGGGGTCAGGAGTCAGTCTTACTCATTTCTCCTCTCAAGTCTGAGTGTGGCTCGTCGAGCCAGGCTTTTGGAGTCACTGGGCTGGATGGTTAAATATTTTAAATTGAATTGTTGTTTTATATTGTTCTAATTTAATCCTGTTTTAATGGGGGGAGGGGGTTTGTTCATATTGTATGTTTTATTGTGAACTGTATGTTTTAACTGTAAGCCGCCCGGATTGGTTTACCAATGGGCAGGATACAAATAAACTTTATTATTATTATTATTATTATTATTATTATTATTATTATTATTATTAATTCCATGGTGGTGTTCATGCCTTACATGCAAAAGGTCTCAGATCCAATCTATGTTATCTCCAGGTGTGGTTGGAAAAACTCCTGCATGAAACCTCAGAGAGTTGCAGTATTGCAGTAGACCAGTGGTTCCCAGCATTCCCAATCACTATGTATTGATGTGAGAGCTGGGCCATGAAAAAAGCAAATTAAAAAAAAAATCAACTCATTTGAGATGTGGTGCTGAAGAAAAGTACTGAGGATACCATGGACAGCAAAAAAAGACAAACAAATAGGTCCTTGAATAGATCAAGTTTGAAATACCCCTAGTAGCCAAGATGATTAAATTGAGGCTGTTGTACTTTGGTCACATCATGAGAAGGCATGACTCATTAGAAAAGACAATAATGCTAGGGAACATGCAAGGCAGCAGAAAGAGAGGAAGACTGCACACCAGATGGCTAGACTCAATTAGGGAGAACATGGGTATGAGTCTGCAGAACTTGAACAGAACAGTGGAGGATATGGAGTCTTGGAGATGTCTCATCCACAGGGTTGCCATGAGTCAATATCAACTTGAGGGCAGTTAACAACAACAGTGGTTCCCAAACTTTGGTCCTTGAGAGATGTTTTGGACCTCAGCTCCCAGAATTCCTATTGGCTAAGCTGACTGGAGCTTCTGGGAGTTGAAGTCCAAAACACCCGGAGGACCAATATTTGAGAATCACTGGTGTATACAATACTGAACTAACTGATGGTCTGGACAGTATAATGCAACTTCCTATGTGGTCACTGTTCCTCTGGTAGCACTCTGGTTTCCTTCTTACTCTTTGAAGGGATGCAGGAGCTATGGAAAGGTCAATCTCTTCCTAATGTCTCTTGGCCTTACAGGAGCCGTCCCTCTCTCAAGGACTGCTTTGCCAACCCTTGGCTCCAGGATGCTTATCTGATGAAGTTGCGGCGCCAGACCCTTACTTTCACCACCAGTCGCCTGAAAGAGTTCTTGGTAGAGCATCAGCGTCGTCGCAGCGAGATGGCCACCAAACATAAGGTCTTATTGCGCTCCTACCATGGCGTCAGCAGCCACATGCCCTAGCCGCCTGCCCTGCCGGAGGAGCCACAGAACATTCCAGCAGGGGACGTGATGGGCCAAGCACCCGTCCACCCAGCCAGGGTGAGACTGGTTGATATACCTCATGGAGCAGGAAGAGTCATCAGCACTGGCCGCTGTTCTTCACTTTGCCCAGCCAGGTCCAGGCAGCAGTCTGGCTTAGAGGGGAGTGAAGCAGTGTCTGATGACAGAAAAGGGCAGACTGATAAGATTTACTAACTGGGGGGCAGGTGGGTTCAGGAAAGGGTGACTTGCTCTGGGAAATACAAGGGGCCTTGAAGTGGTGCCAAGGTGGAGGCCAAGGCCTTGGTGTTTCCTCCTCAAAATAACTCCTCCTCCCTCAGGGCTTCCACAGGCCCCCTCTGCATTGTGCCTAAAAGTGCTGCATCTCTACCCTGTGTAGGTCTGATGCAACCAATCCTTTTTGTTGACTAAGAGCAGACCCTAAACATGGGGCCTGTACCATGGTGTAGGGGCATGAGACATCTTTCCCTTTTTAAAAACCCATCAACCTGAGCTGGGAGAAGAAAAAGAGGGATCAACCTTGGACCCTTGCAGAATGGAGGCCTAGCAACAACTGACAGTCCACCACTGGAATGAGATGGTTCTTCACTGCCATAGGTGTTTCTGTTCCCCAAGGCAGAGGCTGAGGGTGGAATGGAGATATTCATTAAGGACAGAATAAGCTCACACTTAGGAAAGCAGGCACGAACAAGGAATGGCAAGGTTCGGGAGAAGTAAAGGAATATCAGCCATGTACCTGGGTTTCTTGCCCAATTTTTACTACTATTTAGGAGTCCAGAAGAAGCCAACAATGTAAGGCCAGCAATTCCTCCCTGTTTGCATGTCCGCTGTCCCATCATGCCTAGCACTTTCCTGATGACTTCCTTGCATTTTTGCACATGCTTTCCTAACATAGATGCACATAAGGGGTTCATTTCAGTGCAGAAGACACATACCTTTTCCTCCCATCACACCTTCCTGAATTGTGTATGTGCTTCAGACACACCCTCTCTATCCTCATATTCACATAGAGGAACCTCTCCAATTTTTCAGAGCTGTTTTGCCACCCTCCATCCTGGGACCTGCACACCATGCAAGATGAATCTCATACAAAGAGGTTCAGAGCCTCTAGAGCAGGGGTAGGCAACCTTTTTGAGCCGGGGGCCGGGTTGCTGTCCCTCAGACAATTGATGGGCCGAAGCACCAAAAATAAATAAATAAATAAATAAATAAATAAATAAAAATTAAAATTAAAAAAGAATTTAAAAATTTAAAAAAATGCATGCACACTCTCTCAGCCCCAGAAAAGCCATGGCAAAACCCCTGTGAAGATTTTGCCAAGAAAACCCCAAGAACAAGTAATAACAACAGTAATCAATATCATCATGGGGGGGGCGGTGGCGGTGGGGGAGGCGGCGGTGGCAGGACCGGTTTGGGGCTGGTCCAAAGGCCTTGCTGGGCCGCATCCGGCCCCCGGGCCTTAGGTTGCCTACCCCTGCTCTAGAGTTATGCACTTTCTCCTTTTGCTTTGGAAATGTGATTTTTTTGACTACTGCTCCCAGACTCCTACCCAGTCTGACCAATGGCCACAGTGGCTGGAGAGGAATTCTGGTACTTGCAGTTCAAAAAGTAACTTTTTTCTGATCTGTTGAGCATGCACCTGGCCTTCTTAGCACATATATTATGCCTCTGGTGATGGGTCACTTTTATATAGAGAGGAAAACTGAGTGAACCCTGTATCTATCTTAGCCTTTCCACCACTTAGCCTTGGAGTGCTGATGGGGGTTAGCTGTACCTGGTTTGGCAGAAGTGCACTAATGAAACCACTTCAAAAGCCAGGGTAATGAATTTCTCCATGGGAATTAGAACCCAGGCTGGAGACCTTCTGTTTTGCTACCCATCCTGGTCTTGAGTAGTGTCCAGCCATGGTGAGAATTAGTCTATATATTCTTACAGCTTCAAACCTCTGGAGCATGTGGGGCACCTAGGAAATAGAAACTTGGATTGGTAAAGCAGAGGAATGGTAGAGACTTCTATCAGCTGAACAGAGAGACCCCAAGGGTATGACCAGAGTCCACCACCTACAGCATGAATACAGCTATTCTGCACTGTCTTGGTTGTGGAAAGCCATGACTAGTTCCCCATCTCTGTCCCTTGTTTCTCTTCCATCCTCACCTCCCTTGTCCAATGTTTTTGAATTATGGGGATGTTAGTTTCCCTCTGGCAAGAACAAGCAAAGCAACCGGAGCTGCGTCCGGATAGGCCTTTTCTCTAATAATTATTTCTGTTCTACAGTAAGCTGCAAGTTGAACTGTAGTTGACTTTCCACACTATGAGGGTTGTTGCACATTTTCTGTATATGTTTGGCCTGGTACATTCTTTCCTTGCCAATGGATGTGGCTTAGCTGTGTGATGAAATGAAAGGTCCAGTTTACCTAAACAGCCACTTGGGTATGAACAACGACACCCACTTCCTTGAGTTCTTAACTAAAATAGAAATAAATTGTTTATTTAGTGCTAAGCACTTATTAATGTAGACATATGATTATTATCTCTGAAATATCAACAAACCTAAATTGGTTAGCTTATTTTTTTTGGACTGGAAGTAAACATTGGAACTGTTTCATTATGGGGGAAAGGTCCACATTGGTAAAATGAAATTGACTGAAAATGTTTTTCTCCTTTCATTTCAAATTTAGTGTTGTAACACTATAGCATTCTTTCTCTTTAAGTAAACAGTATGTAGCTAATATTTTGGTAAGAAATATGAATCAGAAGCATAGATTGGAAGTCTTAAATTAACCAAAAAATAGGTTACAGCTAAAAAGGGTTTTACCACTATAGTACTTTCATTTGGGCAGTATTTTGTTAATATTTTAAATATATACAAAGATAAAAGCATTTTAGCTCTAAGCAAAAGACTGATTTTTTTAAAAAAATTAATGGGGTTATATAATGGTACACACCACTAAGGACATAATGAATATGTGCTGAACGGTGACAGGTTCATTTGCCTAGCACTGAGCCAGGGCAGTTAAAGTGGCCTCAAGCTGCATTATTTCTGGCAGTCTGTACAGGCCCTTCCAAAGTGGCTTATTGTGATCCCTAAGAAAGCTGTGAGTTCACAGAAGAGAAATCCATATGCCGTAGTTTAAAAATGTGGTTTCTAATTTACTCATTTGCAATGCAACACTGAATGCAAACATTAGTACCACTAACTGGCTAGTCTCTGGATGGATTTAGATGTGTCTAATTGCAACAGTGGGAATGCACTCACCATTTTGGGATTGCTTATACTGCCATAGCCAGGAAAAATGAAATGCACAAATATAGGATGAGGGGCACCTGTCTTGACAACATTACAGGTGAAAAGGATTTTGGAGTCTTAGCAGACCACAAGCTAAACAGGGATCAGTGGTGTGGTGCAGCAACTAAAAAAGCTATGGTAATTCTAGGCTGCATCAACAGGAATATAGTACAGAGTTCAGATCAAGGAAAGTAGTTGTCCCATTCTATTGCTTTGCTTTGCTTTGGTCAGAGCGCATCTGGAATACTGTGTCTGGTTCTTGACACTATAGTCTAAGAATGATATCAGCAAGCTGGAATATGACCAAGGAATGGGAGTCAATATGACAGAAGGTCTGAAAACAGTCCTTATTAAAAACAGCTGAGCTTGATATGTTTAGGTTGAAGAAGAGAGGTGATATGATAGGCATCTTAAAACATCTGAAGGGAAGTCATGCAGAAGATGGAGCAAGCTTGTTTTCTGCTTCTTCAGAGGCACAAACCAATGGGTTCAAATTGCAGGAAAAGAGATACCACCTAAACATTAAGAAGAACTTTCTGCCAGTAAGAGTTTTTGACACTGGAATTGATATTGGTATGATGTATGGAGATAGAAGCAAAATCAGCTTTTACTGTAAACTCCAGAAGCTACTTGCAGTATAAAAGCAGAGGGAAACTGGTGGCACTACAAAGAAGAAATGTAAAAAAATCCATGCATCATCTCCTGTTTTTAGATGCATTCTGTACATATTGTCTGCTTTGTTTAAACTGAACTCTGGGAAGTTTTTACAAGCTCAAGGAGTTTGTTTTTTCAGGGCAGGTGAAGATATTTGTTCATTACAGTTTATTTATTAAAATATTTTTAACCTGCCTTTCATCCTAGAGTATCAAGGGAACACTATAAACAACATAAATCTTATTATAGTAACATACAGTGCAAACAAAACAGATGCATAAAAACAATAGAGAAGTTAAACAAACCAGCAAAATGATTTTACATACATAGGCAAATAAAAGAGTTTCAGTCCAGCAGTGGGGTTATTGAATTTTACTGAGGCTGTCATTCTAGAGATGGAGTATCACCAGAGAGAAGGTCCTCTCTACACAATAGGTTTTTCCTGGTACAAGAAGAAGACTCTCTGAAGATCATATCAGCCAGGGAGGATGATATAGGAAAAGATGCCTTCCTAGATTGTAAGGTATATGGGTAGTACCTGCTTTTTGGACTGGGCTTGGAAATGAAGAAGTGGCAAATGTAACTCCATGAGAAGTACTGTAATGCCATCCTCACCTGGCTACATTGGTTGAAATCCTGACAGCTGTGTTCCACACTATTTTCTCTGAATAGTCTACAGAGGATGCCCCATTTACAACAATCACAGTAATCCAGGTAAGGGATTATCCAGCATGGTTCACCATATGCTAGCTCTGAAATCTGGTGAAGCTGGTTGACCTTCTTGTATGTCACTAGGGTCACTTGAATCTCAAAGGAAATTCTGGATCCAGGAAAGAACCTAATCTTGAACTGTACGTACACATAATTCTACCCATCTATCCACAGTGTTTTCAACTTGTCAGGATTCATCTTAAGTTTATTTATGTTCATTCAGCCCATTAACAACTCAACTTCAGCTCACCTGATTCACAGAAAGTATAGAAAGAGATAAATGCTGAATGTCATCAGCATGCTGATGACACTTCAGACCTAATGCTATCTCATGCAATGTAAAAGCACAAGGTATGTTATGGATGCTTATGGGAGCTGAGAAGGCAAAATAAGCTACATTCTGAAACCAAGTTTGAGGAAAATCTAAGAACAGATTAAGACTGGATTATAGTTTGCCAACTTATTTACCAATTCCTGTTCCTGTGTTTAGTAGTAATTTGATCTATAAAATCCACAGTTGGGAAATACTTTTATTAGGACAACCAAAATATCACAAAACAATGAGCACACTTTTGAGTTCTCCAGAATTTTTCATCTCACCTGAAACAATGCAAAAGACTGCTAAATATGTTGATGCACTTTGGTTACTCCTAATAAAGTACTGACTAATTGTGAGGTGCTGAAATTTTTTCATGGCTAGTTTTGATTTAAAAAACAGCAACACCTAAAACTGTGTCCCTCTTTCATGCTGCACAATTATATGACTGCTATGGATGTATACTTTGGAATTATGGGACTTGTAGTTTGGGGAGACACCATTATGCTCTGCTAGAGAACTCTAAATATCTCATGAAGCTATAAATCCCAGGATTCCATAGGATGTAACCATGACTGTTAAAAGTGCTATTTATAGTTTTGTAGTGTGAAAGCATCCTCAAACAATGCATATCTCAAAACCTTGAAAAGCCTTTGGTCTTTGAAGCTATAACTGCTGCTAAAAGTAGAACCACAAGTCAGATGCTCAGATTTTTAGTGACAATTTGTCATACTGAATAACCATTCTGCTCTCTTCCCAGTAGAAGCAACATATTGTACTGTAGCCAGCTGATGTTCAAAGTGATAGCAAGTCAATCTCATTTTTCCAGAACACTCCTGATTTTCTCTCTCCACAACATCTGTCAGCATTACACCACCACTGAGCATATTTAGTCCTCCCTTGCCTGTTTTGTTCCCCTACCCTTCAAGATTTTTTAAACTAAATATTTGTGAGTACTGTCCAAAACTTAGGTTTCCCTGAGCCTCCTGAAGCCACTATTTTATGTACAGATCGAGTGGCTTTTGGCTAAAGTGGGGTGGGGGGTGAGGTTGGTATTAGTATACAAGTATAGTCTCCATAATCAGAAATGCTTGGGACCAAAGATGTTTTGGATTTTGGAATACCTGTATTAGCATATACATACTTAACAAGATATCTTTGAAATGGAACCCAAGTCTGAACACACAATTAATTTATGTTTCATATAGACCTTATACACCTAGTCTGTGTGAAGCTATTTCATAAAATATTTTAAATAATTTTGTGCATGAAACAAAGTTTGTGTACATTGAACCATGGGAAAGCAAATGTGTCACTGGAGTTTATCACACAGGGGAAAACCCATGTAGAAATGGGGCTTTAAATGTTTTTTCAGACGACATCGCTGTTAAAAGGAGGTTAATCCGAATGGAAATTAGACAAAAACTGCTTCTTTTTACCTTCGGAAGATCTCGAAAGTAAAAAGAAGCAGTTTTTGTCTAATTTCCATTTGGATTAACCTCCTTTTAACAGTGCTTGAGTTTATCACACGGAGAAATCCCGTTGATACATTGCTTCCGCTTTTGCGTTTTTTTTCTCTCTCTTTAAAGTACATTTCTGCACAGGGCTCCCCGTGTGATAAACTCCACTGTCTCTGCCACCCATGAAAAAAGTTTTGATTTCTGTAATATTTCAGTATTTCATTTAAGGGAGATTCAACCTGTATAGACAAAATGGGATTCACAACTAAATTTGCAACATGGAGTATTCCTGTCCAGGACTTTAGCCAGCCAGCTGTGCTCCTCCTCATAATTGTCTATTCCATTACCCCTCTCACTGACCATTCCCATCACCACCAGCCTGAGTGGACACTCAATATTCTGGGACCAGTAAGGATGTCCAATGTTTATTAGTCTATTTTTGTTCTCCTCCATACAAACCATATGGGTTTTCGCCTCTTTAAGTTCTGCGAAGATACCTCTGCCAACTTTGAATTTTTTTCTGTGTGTGGCTGGTGCCACTCTGCTTCCATAAGACTGACATTCAGAATGAGTTTATTATACGGTTCTAATGACTTCTGCACCATTATTCTGCACTCTGAATTATGAGACAAACTCCCAATCTTCCCCATTCCAGGCACACTCATATACTTACATTTACATTTTGCAACCCTGGTCTAATACTTCCCAGAGACCGCAATTGAAATTTAATCAGCACGGATGGCTCCAGTTCTTGTGGGGCTCTTGAGGAAGACCTTTCCAATATTCCCTTCCTTGCACAGTGAACTTTCTCCTTCACCACCTGTCACCCACTGCTGCCTTTCCTTTTCTTCCTCATCATTTCTACCACCTGCTTCACTGGCAAGCAGAGAACCTGGGAGCAGGCAGACTATGCTTCTCTTCCATATCTCCACCACCTTTTTGTTCACTCCTTCTGGGGCAGATTGAAAGGTTAACAAGCAGGCTGCAGCAATGGTGAGGATGAGGATGAGGATGGGGAACTATTTAGGGGGTTCCTGCCATTGGATCTCCCAACAGGCAACCCATCATTGACAACCTTTGACATTAGGCTTGTGAGCAAGGGCTTGAAGACAGAGCAGTATATTTCCCCCCCGCCTTGCTCCTCTCAAGTTGCACAGAAGCCAAAGCCAGGCAAATTATTTTGAGACATGAAGCAGAAAATCCCACAAACTAGTTTCCCATACCCGACAGTAAAACTACATTAATAACACATTAAACCTGAAATTGTCAATGTAGTGTCACTGCTAATTATTTAAATAATTAACCATTTGTGGCCTTTATTGATGCTCTGCTGCCTGAAGTAGCACTTCACTCTGCCTAATGGTCAGGCTGGCCCCAAGGGGCAGCAGTCACTGACTTTAACCATTGAGTCTCTGAGTGCTGGGATTAGTACTGTCCAGCACTGACAGCAATAGAATTATATTTAATTAAACAGCCAGTTAAACAGAGGTTGGAGCCCCTTTAAAGACCTGAATTTTTGAATTCAGGGCCTATATTAGGGACAAATAAGAAGACCTCAAGGATGAGATGGTGTCTTTGGGCTGTTGTCTATCTTGGATTTTGGTTATGTTCTGGATTTTCTCTTGTGTGGATGAATGTATGTGCCTTCAAGTCACTGTCAATTTATAGTAATCTCATGAATTTCATAGGGTTTTCTTAGGCAAGACATACTTAGAGGTGGTTTGTCATTGCCTTCTTCTGAAATATATCCTACAGTACCTGATATCCCTTGGTCCAAGTACTTACCAGACCTGATCCCACTTAGCTTTCAAGAGCAACTGATGCCTTCAGGATAGTTTTGGGTATCACTGACAATCCCTTCCTTTGTCACAGTCATATGTAGAAAAAAGTATTGTGGAATAAATGAGATAACTGTAGCAGGCTCAATCCACATCACTAGAAACCTGGTTTTAAAAGGTGAGGCTTTGCACTTCCATTTCTCTCACAACTTAATGAATAACAGGGGTCTCCTTCTTTCTCACACATAAAAGTGCCAAACTAGAACAGGGTTTCCCTGAACGTTCTGCCAGGGATGTGGTAGCTTAGTGGTTAAGATGCCAATTCTGACAATTGGAAGATCGGAAGGTTGGCAGTTTAAGGCCCGAGTGCTGCATGATGGGGTGAGTTCCTGTCAGTAGTCCCAGCTTCTGCCAACTTAGCAGTTTGAAAGCATGCAAATGCAAGTAGATAGATAGGTGCCACTTTGGTGGGAAGGCAAACAGCATTTGTTGCAGTCATGCTGGCCACATGACCACCAGAGTAGTGGTGGTCATGTGTTCCAAAATGGCGCCCGCACTCGCGAACGCATGCGCACGACAGCGGGTGCCATTCTGAAACACAAAACGGCACCGCGTGTTGCGAGCGCATACACATGACGCTGGTGCCGTTTTGTGTTCCAAAATGACGCCTGCCATTGTGCACATGCGTGCATGAGCACAGGGACCATTTTGGAATGCAAAATGGCACCCCACGTCATGCGTGCATGGCGGTAGCAGCAGTGGCAGCGACAGCAGCAGCAGCAGGACCAGCCATGGGCCGGTTACAAGGCCTCGATGGGCTGGGTTCAGCCCGCAGGCCGTAGTTTGCCGACCACTGTTCTACACTATTGCTTTCATTCTTTCCTGGCAGCACAGCAATGACCATTCTAAGTGGGAATAATGGGAGATATATATATTTGGACATAGGCACACATATGCAACTTTCATACCTACAGTTGGAACTAGTACTGTCTATTGTGCAATCTGGGCAAGAATAGCACTAGCACTCTCCAATCACAGTTGTTATGAAATAGGATATGTGAGGTCACTGAAGTCAGATATCACCTCAGCTTCTCTTTATGTGCTAGATTTAACCTCTTTAGAAGCCAATCATGAAAGAGCTGTGGTCATGATAGGCAGTTGTTAATTGATATCTCATTTGGTCTCTATTTTTCTCTTAAGTTTTATTTGTCTTGTTGAATGGCATAGTTTAATCTTCTGTTTACCTTTCTTTTTAATTTATTAGTTTAAGAGTGTGTGCGCACATGCGTTCAGGTAGTGATATCTATTTTCCCACTAACTCCTAGTTTGAACCGGTTCAGACTGTATCAATCTAGACTGAACTTAGTCCAGGTCCAAATAGCTGAGTTAGCCTCAGAACTAAATCAAAGGCCCATGAACAGACCAAATATTCAGACTAATATGAACCAACACACAATGTAAGCCTGATTTGGCAGAATGCAGCTTTCAGGCCTAATATCTCTTGACTTTTCTCCCAAATAACCAATGTAGTCCCAGCATAATCACAGACACATAGGAGTTTATCACATGGGGCCTATGTGCTTCCATCCTGAAAATGATTAAAACATCCGTATCCTGGAAAAGCACACAAATGTGTGAATTATTTTCACATGCAGAGCACAATAATGCGTTAAAAGCTCATTACTAATGTGAGAAAGTGGTTGGAAAGCGCATTTGGTTTTCACACAGATGCAGACAAATCCTGTTGATGGTTTGGAAATAACTTTTTGCGCATGCGCACAGAAGAAGTAGTTGTGTCACCAGAAATCACCCAGAGAAATA
>CM034701.1:129785087-129799106 GCA_020142125.1 Phrynosoma platyrhinos | reverse complement strand
TCTCTCACTCTCACTGAGTCCCTGCTTTTCCTCAGCAGCTGTTCCTTTAAGAGCCTGGCCTAATGGGGAAGGCTGAAGGAGGAGAGACATTCACACAGAGAGAGGCGCATGAGGGAGAAGCAAGCTTTTTTTCTCTCTCTGTGTGTCCCTGCCTTTGCCTCAGTAGCTGTTCCTTAAAGAGCCCTGGCTGAAGCATAAAAGGCTGCATCTCTCTTGGCACAACAAAGCAGCACTGGAAGTAAACTCATCCCAAGGAACCATGGGAAATCTGGCAACAAGTACAAAAATGGGGAGAATCCTGCAAATAGTTTTCATACTATAGCAATTGCGCAAAAAAGTGATATCGTGAATGAAACAGAAACGAATTCACAATATTTTCCCAAAAATGCCTATTTGCTGATTCATATCACTTTCTTGTCAGATTTTATGCAGTTTGAGCATAACGTCGTGTGAAGACCATTTGCACAATTGTGCCTAATATGCAGGATAATCACGGGTTCTTACCCATTTAAATTTCCAATTTTCCCCATGTGATAAAATCCATAGAATCTTAGGGCTGGAAGAAGTCCCAAGGACTATCTAATCCAACCCTCTATGATGCAGAAATGCACACCTAATGCACACCTGAAAGATGCACAACAAAGCTCTATTTAAAGACCTCCAAAAAAAGGGAATCCCACTACACTCTGAGACACTCTGTTCCACCATTACACAGTTCTTACAGGCAATACATTCTTCTTAATGTTTAAGTGGTTGTTGTATTTTGTTCACATCATGAGAAGACTCACTAGAAAAGACAATGATACCTGGTAAAGTGGAGGATAGCAGGAAGAGAGCAAGACCACATTCCTGATAAAATCAATTAAGGAAGCCATGGCCCTGAGTTTGCAAGACCTGAGCAGGGTGACTGAAGATAGGGGGCTTGGAAGTCTTGCATTCATAAAGTCACCACAAGTTGAGGTCAGCTTGACTGCAGTTAACTACAAAACAACAAGAATGTTTAGGTAGAATCTCTCTTTTTGTAATTTGAATCCATTCGTTCTCATTCTAGTTTCTGGAGCAGCAACAAACTCAGGGCCTCTGCAGACTGATAGAAAAAGACTCAAGGAAAAAATATGATTATAAAATAAGGTATTTATTGTCAAAGAAACTGTGGAAGTATTGTAATGTAAGACGATGTGATGACTATATTTGAAACTTCGACTGTATAAAAAAAATTTTAGATATAGTATAAATAAAATAATTTTTAAAAAGAAAGAAAATCCCATGAGAGGATCACCATAATTTGGAAATGACTTAAAATTACACAACTACAACTTTCCTTGCACTAAATATAACTCTTTCTAGGCAATGTAACAAAGGAACTCAGAAGCAGTATGGCTGTAAAAGTTGGACAGTGAAGAAAGCTGATAGGGAAAAAAACAACTTATTTGAAATGTGGTGCTACAGGAAAGTTCTACAGAAACCATAGAAAGAAAAAAAAGGAAAGGAAAGAAAAGGAAAGGAAAGGAAAGGAAAGGAAAGAAAAGAAAAGAAAAGAAAAGAAAAGAAAAGAAAAGAAAAGAAAAGAAAAGAAAAGAGCCCTAACCTTCACCAGAAGCAAAATCCCAGAGGCTATTCTCTGGCCATATCATGAGATGAGATGACTCATTGGAAAAGACAACAATGTAAAGATAAATCCAGTATAAGAAAAGAAGAACACCGCATTGCAGGAGGATTGACTCAATGCAGGAAGCCAATGTCTGTTAATTGCAAGACGTGAGCAGGGCTTTTAATAACTAGGGCTCTTGGAGGTTATTGTTGTTGTTGTTGTTGTTGTCTATTTATATAGCTCCATAAATTTGCATGGCACTTTATAGGCCTCATCAAAACAACATATAACCTGCCAGTGGCGTACAATCTAAAAGTCATAAAATATAAAACTATACAAAATTAAACAAGTTATGCAATTAAAATACAAAACTTTAAAAACAGATAATATATATAATAAAATTTAAATTATAAACAATACAGTCATCCTTCTGTTTTCACGGACTCCAAATCCACGTCCCACACCTATCTGCAGGTGGGAAATGGAGGGGGACATAATGGGCCATGTGCCCACAAGCACGCACCGCCATTCAAGCCAATGGGGCTTAAATATCAGCGAGCTTCCATTTTCGTGGGGTGTGTGTGTCTGGAATGGATCCTGCATGAAATCGGAGGGGCGACTGTATTAAACTAGAGTACTGAATGCTTCTAAGAACAAGAAAGTCTTTAATCTGGATTTAAAGCTAGATAGAGAAGAGATAGTCTACAGATGTTTAGGGAGGTGGTTCCAGGAGTATGGTGTGATGCGGCAAGTGAAAAAAGTTAAACCTGAGCTAAGGAAGTAGAAACCTTCATTGGGATGTAATTCTTCACTCATTTTTCTGTCAGAGGCAGCAATGAGTAATTTTTGCAATTTTCCTTCCACTGTGAGAAAGTTTTCAAAAACCATGCAGTTTTTGAAGTCCATTTGCAATTTGAGACTTATTCTGCACAAAATTTGTATGTGATTGTTTTACACAGAAAATAGCATTTTCTAGACAGGAAACAGCATTTCTTCACAGAAAATAATTTTCTACAAATATTTTCTGTGCAAAACAACTATGGGCTGATGCAGACGGCCCCTAAGGGGTGGCTCTCTGCCGCCCCTGGGAGCGGTGGATCAGGGTCGCTGCAACTGAATGCCAGGGCCCCAATCCAGCTTTTTGCTGCTCCTTTTTGGGGCAGCAAAAAGCCATCCTTAGCACTGCTGCCACTGCTCTTTTGTGTCCCTTTGGCACAGTGTGTCTGCACGCTGTGCCAACAGGGCGCCTTGACGCCTCACGCCATGCGGTTGGGCGCATGGCATGATGGCAGCATCGGGGCAGCCGGAATACAGTCACCCGGCCTCAACTCCACCCCCAAGCCAGCCCTTTTGCCCAATCTGCATTGGCCCTGTGTAACATTTGTACAGAGAGGAGGTAAGATTACTCCTGCTTCAGCACATGCCACACTAAGCAGCTCTGTTACAGATTAAAATTAAATAGTTAACAAAGTGACCCTTAGTTTATCCATACAATTTGTATCTGTCTCTTTATTCCAACTGGGTAGGCAAATGCAATTTTCCGCACATGCCAATTTTGCACATAATGAGGTCCAAACAGAGAAGATCTTAATCAATCCAGGATTCTCTTTGTCAGGCTTTCTCACTCGAAAACATATTTTCTGACAATTTTTCAAATATTTCCAATATTCTTTCCATCTCTAGTCTCTCATTCATAGAGTTAACATATGACTGGATTGACAGCAAGTAACAACAGCAAGGTGTGTTTGTGCCTTGCACCATAACCAGCAATGAGTCTGGTGATCCCTACAAATGTCTTCAATGTGAATCAATTCATAATCTGTTTAGTTTTATTCAGTGATTATGTTGGCTGGCATGTGAGACACATGAGCCAAGGGAAGCTAGACATAGGGGCTGTACAGACAGGCCAAAAGGGCCAGCCTGAGGGTGGAGCGGGGGCATAGGTGACTGCATGCCGGCTGCCCTGACCCCACCCATCATGCCACCCACCCAACCAGATGGCGGGCAGTGTCAGGGCACTCCCTTGGTGTAGCATTCACACACACTGTGCCAAAGGAGTGCCAAAAAGCTGCCACTGTAGCAGCAAGGGCAGCTATTTGCCACTCTTAAAATGAGCGGTATGCGGCTGCCACGGCCCTAATCTGGCAAGGAAAGGGGCAGCAAGACGCCGCCCCTTAGGGGCTGTCTGTTCAGCCCCATAGTGAAAATGGAAGTGCAGTGCATGAACATAGCAGTACTGGGGGTGAGTGAGTTAAAATGGACAGGAATGGGTCACTTTGAATCAGACAACCACACAGTGTTCTACTCAGGGAATGAAAAGACAAGAAGAAACAGGGTGGCTTTCATTCTAAGAAAAGATGTTGCAAAAGCAATCAGAGCATACAATGCAAAACCAAACCGAATCTTTTCAATAAGGCTCCATGGGAAACCTATGAATAATGCCATAATTCAAAGATATAGCCATGTTAGTCTGTAGGATCAGTATGTAGAGAGATCTTGTAGCACCTTTGAGACTAATGAAAGAAAGAAGTTGTCAGCATGAGCTTCCATAGACTTCAGTCTACTTCTCAGATGCATCTGAGGAAGTAGACTGAAGTCTATGAAAGCTCATGCTGCCAACTTCTTTCTTTCAGTTAGTCTCAAAGGTGCTACAAGATCTCTCTACATACCATAATTCAAGTATATGCACCAACCACTGAGGCAGAACAATAAGAAATTGATAGATTTTATGAAGGAGTACACGAAGAAATTGACAACACAGGATGTCAAGCTGACCATTGAAGATTGGAATGCAAAGACTGGAAGTAAAGGAGAATCAAAAATAGTAGGCAGATTTGGACTAGGCAAAAGGAATGAAGCAGGTGCGGGTCTGATAGATTTTTATGAAGCCAACAACCTTTTCATTGCAAACACATTTTTCATTTGTTGTTTTAATTGCCTTTGAGTTGATCTCGATTCATGGTGACCTTATGGATGAGACATCTGCCCCCACTCCACCCTCAGGCTCCGTCCTCCAGTGCTCTGTTTAATTCCTACAACCCCTTAATACCTGTGACCTCCTTAATAGAATGCATCCATCTGGCATGTGACCTTCCTTTCTATTTCCCTTCACCTTCCCCAGCATTATTGTCTTTTTCCAAATAGTCCTTTCTTCTCATGATATGTCCGAAGTACGACAGCCTCATTTTGGTCATCTTGGCTTCCAGGGAGGTTTTCGGTTTGATCTGCTCTAGGACCCACTTGTTTGTCCTTTTAGCTGTCCATGGGATCCTCAGCATTCTTCTCCAGCACCACATCTCAAATGAATTGATTTTCTTCCTATCATCTTTCTTGACTGTCCAGCTCTCACATCCATACATGGTAATAGGGAATACAATGGCTTGTATAATTCTAACTTTTGTGCTGAGTTGTATATCTTTGCATTTTAGAACCTTTTCTAGTTCTTTCATAGCCACCCTCCCCATTCTTAGTCTTCTTCTTCTTTCCTGACTGCAGTCCCCATTTTTATCAAAATGTTTGATCCCAGGTATGGGAACTCTTTTACTATTTCTATTTCCTCATTGTCTAGGTTGAACTTGTGAAGGTCCTCGGTGGTCATTATTTTGTTTTCTTTATGTTCAGCATTAAGTCTGCCTTTGCACTTTCTTCTTCAATCTTCCTTAGTAGTTGTTCCAGGTTTGTGAGGTTTTCTGCTTGTATTATTGTGTTATCTGCATATCTTAGATTGTGAAATCGTAGGCTTTCATGGCCGGCATCCATAGTTTTTTGTGGGTTTTTCGGCTGTGTGGCCATGTTCTAGAAGAGTTTCTTTCTGACGTTTTGCCAGCATCTGTGGCTGGCATCTTCAGAGAAAAAATTCTCTGAAGATGCCAGCCACAGATGCTGGCAAAACGTCAGAAAGAAACTCTTCTAGAACATGGCCACACAGCCCGGAAAACCCACAAAAAAGTATATCTTAGATTGTTGATATACCTTCCTTCTATTTTCACTCCTTCTGTGTCCAAGCCTGTTTTTCTTATAATATGTTCTACTGTATTTATTTATTTACTTTTTTTGTTTACTATGTAGTAGACTGATCAGGTGCACTACAACCATTAACTATTTCTTGACATTATCATGCCAACTGAAATGGCTCACTCTGGCAAGTGCTGGTGATTGGTATAGATCTGGAGGCATGCTTAGCCTCTGGTGCTCATGAACTTCGTTTCTTGTTCTGACAACACAATGGGTTGCCTCCAGGATCTGCCTTACATGGATGGAAAGGTGACTGTGTTAGAGGATGCACCTTTTGTGCAGCATTTTCAGGGCAGCAGGGTGCTGCGGTAAAAGAACTTTGTTTCTATTCCATTCCGCTGCACTTGTGTAAATCCTGATGCAGCCGAGTTCAAACCTAGGAAATGTTTACTTTTTAAGACAACAGCTCCCAAAATCCCTGAAACTATCATGGCCACTGTAGGACAAAAAAAATGTATCCCCCTCCTTGAAACTCTCCATCTGTCTCCAGTGATTTGGCTATCCTTAGATCTTCATTCACCAACACCCCCCAAGCCTTTCTGATATTTAATGTTGTTGTTCAATTTATTCAGTCTTTGACCAGTATACAAATATAAGAATATATAAAATATATAAAATATATATGATATAGTATAAAATATATAAAATATAAAATATATATATAAAAGACTGAATGTATCTCTTGGTACCAAGCAGCTGAGAAAGAAGGGGGCTCGGCTTGCTCTTCACTCACTCCCCCCTCTCTGTCTCTCAGCCAGAGGGCAGGAATGGTGCAGCTGCTCCATCTCAGTCCCTCTGGGATGGTCTATGTGATTACACAGCACTGGGCTGGAATCAGTGCGGCCCCAATACTCACAGGTACCTGGCAACAGACTATATAAGGGAACGCCCAGGATTCCTGTGTGGGCAGGGGAGAGGCACCCCCTGGCCAAAGAAGGAGACATCTGAACAGGAATGCAACTAGGGGCTCCAACAGACCTGGATTCCCCCCTCCAGAGATATAAATTTGAGTGGGATGAGGGGGCTGTGGCCTTTTCCCTGTCAGTGGAGCTGAACTGGTGGTGCTCACGGTAAGAAACCTCTCTTGCCTGGGTTAAAAGCAGGGTCCTGGGAACTCCTGACCCATCTCAGGGCACATACCAGCACCTCCTGAGCCAGGAACATATATTCAAAGATAGAAAAAGATGTGACTTGACTAACCATCTCCTTAGGGGGCTATGCCTCCCTTCAAGAAGAACCCTAAACCTCACTCTGAGAGCTGCTGTCCATGGAGACACCAGAAGTTTCATAGATATCTAAACAGAGGTGTGCAGTTATGAGGGAGGTGGTTGGGAGATGAATGTAGCCTAACTTTTCCCTTCCATCGGTGGGTCTGCTGGGGTGATTTGCTCTGGCAGATTCCAGAAAACAGAGCCTAGAGCTCACTTGGACTTCTTGGCCTGGTATAGGCCATGCAAGACTGGAGATATGGGAATTATCTTATGCTGAGATGGGAATCATCTTGTGCTAAGAGTGACAATGGCAGAGAGGAAGGAGGGTTGCGGGGTCTGTCCCATGAGGATGTGGGAATTTTGTCTTTGATGCTAACCCTGCTCTTTCCCCTCTCCTGCCCCCAGATGTCCAAACCTGCCCCCAAGAAGGCTGTGGCTCCTCCTCCACCGGGATTCACTTTGGACATTAATGACCCTCAGGTGCAGAATGCTGCCATCCGCATCCAGGCCTCCTATCGTGGGCACAGGTGAGGGCATAACAGGTGGAAGGAGGAGGAAACTGTTACAGGCCCTGAGAAAACAGTGGGAAATGCAGTGTATTTTCTGGGAAGGGTTTGTTTGTTTTTAAAACCAATATTCAGTTAGTATGATTCATGAAATTTTGAGACTTATGTTCGGTTTTTAAAATGTAAGTTTACATTTATTTTTCTGAGACTGCATTGGAGCGTAATTGTTTGGGGTTTTTTTTAAAACATAAAGAACAGCTAATTCCAGCTTTACTGTTCCAAATGGAGTAGATTCATGGATGCACTCATGTATGAGCCATTGATTCCTATGGATTTATTCCATGTTGGATTTAGCTCAAACAACCCCTGGGACAGCATGAGTATTGCTTTATTGTGTGCCTTCTCATCATTTCTATTATGGTGACCCTAAGGCAAAGCTATCAGAAGGTTTTCTTGTCAGAGCAGGTTTGTCCTTGACTTCATCTGAGACTGAGAGAATGTGACTTGCCCAAGGTCAACCAGTGGGTTTCCACAGCTGCTGTGATTTTCTAAAGCCTTGGATCAGGCTGCTGGAGGCCTGCCTACCTCCACATCGGTCTGTTCTTAGGGTTAGTATTTTTTTTGAAAGTCTTCTTCCAGGTGCCTTGGGTGGTGAGGTAGTTGACAAAAAGAAAGAGGAACTTTCTGAGCACCCTCAGTACAGAATACTGTCTCCAGGGAGATTCTCCTATCATATTATCATACAATATTGTATCAGCTTTTCATTTTCCCAGGCTTTTGAATAATGTTCATCTGTGACTGTATCTACAGTTCACAATCATAGCAATTTTATACTGCTGAGACTGTCATTCTTCCTTCGCATGGAATCATGGATGTTGTCATGTAGTGAGGAACATAGAATTTTCTGCTAGACAACTGGAGTGATGAACTTCTCTGAACTTTTCCACTAAAGCTCTCTAGCAGAGAATTCTAAGGAATTTATCGAACTATAGATCCCAGAATTGCACAGGATGGAGCCATTGTAGTTAAAGTGGTATGAAACCACTGTAACTGTGCTGTGCAGATACACCCTTTTATGGTTTCATGAAGCTGTTGATCAAACCATTGTATTAGTATTTTGTTTTTATGTGTTGTACAATATTGCTGCTCAAAATGGTGGTTCCCGAAGTGGTGCTAGTCCATGAGCCATCACTGGCAGTTCCTGGAGCATTTCCAGGAAAGAAAGATATAATTGGCACAAATATATCAGTTACTGGCACCTTGGGAGAGAAAAAATTGCTGGTTCCTGCCCTACTGAGATAACATAAGAAGCAGTGTTGTAAAAGACATGCTAGCAAATTGCTTTGTAAGAGTAGGATATTTTAATTTCATTTCATTTAAAACATGCATTAATAAAGCATCAAGGTGGGATGGGGGACAGACACAAAGTTTTGTGCATGGATATAGAAACAGAGTTGGGTCAAAGAGATGTGGGGAAAGTAGGCAGCCATGGAGTGGCAATGAGAACTGAATATACCTGTACAGGGTGATATTTCTAGTGATATAGTTGTGGGTGGGTGCACTTGCACAAATGTGGTGGAAAACTTGAGGAGCATTTTGAGAACTGTGGTAGTGACTAGGCTACTGGTTGGAGAGTGGAAGGTCAAGGAGTTGGTGGGTATGAGAGCAATGGGAGAAGAGAGCCCAGGGGGGAGATGGGGTGAGAGAAGCATCCAGGAAGACTTCTAGAGAGCAGGGAAAGATGATCTGAGATAGGGCAGGATGTTATTAGGGATGTGGTTGATAGAAAAGAAAATACTTCCTGCAGCTTGAAGAATGCTCCCCATATTGTCTAGATCAGGGGTAGGCAACCTTTCCCCTTTAAGGGCCGAGGGACTTCAGCTCCCAGAATCCTCAGCCATGTTGGCCAATAGTCCCATGTTGGCCAATAGCTCCTGGGATTCTGGGAGCTGAAGTCCCTCGGCCCTTAAAGGGGAAAGGTTGCCTACCCCTGGTCTAGATTCTGGGTACTGCCTCCATGGAGATCCCAAAACTTTTCACATCATAGTGAGATGTCAAAATGGAAAAGAAGATAGGTGTTTCTCAGAGCTTGGAAGTAACTCAGCTTGGAAGTAACTAAAGGTCAGATGACTCTTTGTAACTTGAGAGGTTTGAGCAGGGAAGTAATAAGGGCTTAACATTACTACATTTCAAAACTAATACATTCACTGGGAACAATGTTATATCTTTGTGGGAGTGTACAATGAGTAATAAGCCAGTATAGTCCAGTGGTTGAGTGACAAACTACGACGCTAGGAGAACAGGGTTCAAATCCTTTCCCAGCCATGGAAACCTACAGGGCAGCCTTGGGCAAGTGACTTTCTCTCATCCTCAGAGGAAGGCAAAGGCAAACCTCCTCTGAAGAAATCTTGCCAAGAAAATGCCATGATAGGGATTTTTCCATGATAGGGATTTTTCGCATGATTATGGCCTTAGGGTCGCCATAAATCCAAAACAGTCTGAAGGAACACAAAAACAATAATGAGTAACATTTTCTAGTTCCCTTTAAAAGTTAAAGATGTTAAAGATGCTTAAAATGCTTTAATTTTATTATGGACATTTTCTTTCATGCTTTTTTTTTTTTTTTTGCTATTTTCTTATCATTCTTTCATATTTTTAAATGTGTGTGTGTGTATACACAAACTAACAGAAAAGCAATGGCCAAGATGAGCAATCAGGAAAAGGCCCTTTTGATGTTAATGTTGATAAATTAATTTTGGGGTTTATATAGAATGTCACACAACCTTTAGGAAGCAACTTTCTGAGCACTGATGTCAGCTTTGATTCATTGGGCAAGCGTTTCCCCCTTGTTTCTCCACCACACTCGAATATATATATATAATACAGTCCTTTTGTCTGAAGCCTTAAATTTCACCACTTAGGGCTCTGCTAGACCACTGACTTGTGCTTTATACTGATGCATCATTCAGTGGTCCTTCTTGGCACTTCTTGATGCTTCTTCATCCAAACACAATCCTGATTTTTTAAAATTATTTTTTTTAAAAAAAAAACTCCATAAAAGGGTCTTGGAGATGTCTCATCCAAAGGGTCACTATGGGTCAAGACTACTTGAGGATGGTTAACAACAACAACAAAAGGGTAGAACTTTTTGCTTTGTTTGTATCTTGCTTGTGGTGTGGGTTGTGACATTAGATGTTAGTCTATCCACCCCATCACACCCATTTCTCCCTTTTTGCTTCCAGATATGTTGCAATCTTCATAGAATCATACAATCTGAAGGGATCATAAGGGCCATCTAGTCAAACTCCTTGCCATGCAGGAATGTGTAACCAAAGTACTCCTGAAAGATGCGCATCCTCTATTTAAAGACATCCAAAAAAAAAAAAAAAAAAGGAGAGTTCATCATCCTATGAGGCAGTCTATTCCACCGTTGAACAGATCTTACAGTCAAGGAGTTGTTCCTAATATTTAGGTGGAATGTCTTTTCTCTTGATCTCATTTCTCCTCAATGCTTCCTTACAATTTTTAAATTAAATGATTTACTCTCTCTAGGATCTTAACAGAGTCTACTGCACTCTTGGCATCACTGTGTTTTTCCTCAGGGAAAGATCACCCCTGCATATACAGCTCCATCCACATACACCCTTTTCCCTATCTTATACAGAAATCATCACATCAACATAGAAAAATGCTGTGACAGTGCTAAAGTTCTAGAAGTATGGGGGTTTGGGGTGGGAGGAAGTATTTCCCTCCATGGAAAGGTTAACTACTTTCCACTGAGATGTACTGAGTAAGGCGGAGGAATGAAGCTGCGTCAAGCTGCAAGCTGCAAAAGCATGAAAAGCTAACCACTATACCCCACATTATAAGGCACTGACTCCAAACAAAATGAACCATAACAAATGGTGTACAGGTGGATCTAGAATTCAAAATGTATTTAACTTTACCATGACAGGAAAAATTCTGCATTCAGCCAAGGAGTAAAAAGTTGAAGTAACTGAATGAAATGTTTGGATCTTGAAAGTAAAAGCAGTTAAATACAGCAATGAAAACCACCATGTCCTAATACTGGAAAAAGTTACACCCTAGTTACCCCTGAGCTCTTCTGTTCAACATACAGACTAAACTGCTATCAAGTAAGCAACCAACATTATTGTTGACCACTGTCATTTGCCTTGGAATTATCCACAGAAAGTGAAGAAATGGGGTCATTCCACTTAAGGAGGTTACTTCAGCATCAGAGGAATCAAGGCCAACATTCCCTATGGGTAATGTTTCCTGCTCTATTCCTGTACTGGGAGGAAGGCAGGATATAAATAAACATAACAACAACAACAACAACAACAACAACAACAACAATGATAATAATAATAATTTTAATGATCCCAGCTCTATGGGTCAGGGGAGAAAAGAAACAGAACAGGAAGATTTTGAGAGGGACACTAGACAGGTATTTTTATTGTGTTGTTATCCACAGTTTAAGAGAGCCAGTGTGGTGTAGTCGTTTCAGTGTTGGACTATGACTCTGGAGACTGGGGTTCGAATTCTGGCTTGGCCATGTAGCCCATTGGTTGACTTTGGGCAAGTCACACTCTCTCAGCTTTGGAGGATGGCAATGGCAAACTCCCTCTGAAGAAACTTGCCAAGAAAATGCCACAATAGGGTTGGAAATGACTTGAAGGCAAACAATAACAAGAAGAAATACCTCCAGTTTATCAGTTAACACTATTCATTTTCCTTCTGTGAGTCAGTGTGCCACCTTTGATAGAGCTGAGCACAACTATGACAAAGCTTCCCTACCACCCTCATTTTTGCCAGTTTATAAGATGAACACAGTGGCAGTCACGAGATTTCCTGACCATCACAGAACACACTGTATGGAAGAAGGGGGTATTGGGTGTTGAGGAGTGGGAGGAAAAGAATAGATGATTTCTTATCCCACTACCACTGAGCAATGCTGCATTTAACTTTAATATTTGGGGGCAATTGTATTATTATTCTGGACTTCTGGCACATTGCCCTGTCCCCATTTCAATATTTGATTCATGATTTTCTGCTGCCCTCCTTTTCTTCTCCTTTTTTTCTTCTAAGTGGTGGTGAAGGTTCCAGATGTATCCACTCTAATCTACTCTTATGGGGCATCATGTTGGCCCAGAGTTAAACCAAGTGCTGGGGATTGCCATACCATTATGTCATCAGACTTCTAGAGTAGATCAGAAGAGATTTCTCCTTTTAGGCTTCCAGAAGTGCTAAATGGAGGAAAAGGAGAGAAGTGAATGATGAAGGAAGGAGACACCCACAGTCACCTTGGCATCATACATGACATTAGACAGACGGACAGACATGCAATACTTTGTGGTTGGAGAAAATATACTGATGAGAGAGTGCATTGTATCAGACTGTTGTATTTTAAAGTGTTTATAGAGGTTTAAGTTTATTTAAAAGTTTGTTAAGGCAGAAACAAACTGCAGTTGATGTGGGGAAATAAGACTGAACAAACTGACACAAGGCGTGTCTAGTTGGATTTCCAGAAAGAAAGTGTAGATTCTTATGTACAAACAGGATTCCAAAATGCTACAATATACCTGACTGGTTTCTCTCCTGGTTGGTCTTCTAGTTATCACAACTGATCACACACAACACCCATTTTCTATATTCCTGTTTTCTATTAATTTCTATTTTCATCAGAATTAAACAGTTAGCTACAGCTTAATAAAGTTAATGTTGGAGTGTCAGTTATGCTGGTTGAAGAAAGTATGCTTTTTTAAAAGTTGTTTATGTTTATACTAATATTTGCCTGCATGACTGTGTTACCTCTAGTTGCTTTACTCTATCAAAATGTTTTTATCCCCTGATCTCATTGCATGCCCTGGCCCTGGCCCTGTTTGCTGTTGTCACAAGGAGACAAGAAACTGAAGGATTTCAAGTGGAGTTTCCTGTGCCCACATGGCTGATAGCCATGCTGGCTGGGGATTCTGGGTGTTGCAGTCTAAAAAAAGGAACCTATCCAAGGTCTGCTGCTGTGTAATGTCCTTTTTCTACTGCCAGGTCCCGCAAGGAGCTGAAGGAGAAGGGCCCCCCACGGGTGCTGGAGAACCTCAAGGATGTGATGCTGATTGAAGGGAGTGCAGCCAAGTTGGAATGTCGCATCAGTGCCTTTCCGGACCCCTTCATTCGTTGGTTGAAAGATGGCGTGGAGCTCAAGGATGGCCCCAAGTACCGTTATGTCTTTGAAGACCCTGACATTGTCGCCCTGGTGGTACGTGACGCTGCTCTTCCCGACTTGGGCAAGTACACCATCTCTGTGAAGAACCCCTTTGGAGAGTGTTTTGATTCAGCACGCCTCCTTATAGAAGGTAAGGTGGCCCATTTCCCTCCCTTACATAGCCATGCTTCTCTGCTAAACATAGACTCATCCATCCCCCTGGGTAGCCAAATCATTCTAGAGACATTCCTCTTTGAGAGAGTGTTTTCCTTTGGGACACCTCACTGAGGGAAGGTAACACTGCCTGCTCTGCTCCTTTGAGTCACTGCCCTGCCCATTTCTATTCATAGCTTTGTGTCTTGTGTAGAGAAAGCCAAGCTCCTTCTAACTTTAGCCATGCCTCTGTCAAGACATAGCCTTTCTTCTTTCTAGATAGAAAATGCTGACCTTCCTCTAGCTATGGTTCCTCACTAAGTGGGGGGGGGGGGGGGG
>CM034701.1:129743246-129775989 GCA_020142125.1 Phrynosoma platyrhinos | reverse complement strand
ATGGTCATCCTAAAGCAACCCTATCCTGGGCTTTTCTTGGTAAGATTTCTTCAGAACACGGTTTGCCATTGCCTTCCCCTGAGGCTGAGAGTGTGTGTCTTGGCCAAGGTCACCCACCCACTTGCAACAAGTATGTTGTGCATTTCATTTGGCCAACAAAGGTATCACTGTTTGGTAGGTTTTTGTTTGATACCATCCCAACAACCTATCCCAACAAGCCTTGGTCCATCCTATGGGATCCTGGAATTTGTAGTTTCATGCACTACTTAGAATTCTCTGCCAAGGAGATGTAGTTCAATGGTGTACTTCAAGGGGAAGCAAAGTATTGTAAGGGGAAGCCTTAGGCCAGGGGAAGGCAACCTTTCCCCTTTAAGGGCCGAGGGACTTCAGCTCCCAGAAGCCTCAGCCATGTTGGCCAATAGTCCCATGTTGGCCAATAGCTCCTGGGATTCTGGGAGCTGAAGTCCCTCGGCCCTTAAAGGGGAAAGGTTGCCTACCCCTGCCTTAGGCTGTAGACTTGATAAAGTGGGATCAAACTAATATAACAATGCAGTATGGTTACATTTGGTTTCTCTTTCTCTCTCACATACACATTAGGAAAGCCATTTTCTAGATAAAAGCTCCAATGCCCAGCCATCTTTCCTTTCCTTTCTGACATTAAAACCAGCCATCCCATCTCTCAAGGACCTACTCCTCTCAGGCGCCAGTACCCACTGTCAGGAGAGGCTGCAAATTAAGGCTGCCTCTACACTGCAGAAATAATGCAGCTTGACCCCACTTTAACTGCCATGGCTCAATGCCATGGAATCCTGGGATTTGTAGTTTGATGTGGCAGCAGAGCTCTCTGACAGAGAAGGCTAAATGTCTCCCAGAATTCCATAGCATTGAACCATGGTAGTTAAAGTACTCTCAAACTGCATGATTTCTGCATTGCTGACGCAGCCTATGGGGCGCCGACTGCAATAGTAAATAATAATAATAATAATAATAATAATAATAATAATAATAATAATAATAAGTTGATCTTGACAGAACTTGGAGGTGGAGTGGAAGAAGCAATGGTGGGAACAGTGATAGGTTGTTGGGATGGTCTCTGAGGCAGTGGATTCCTAACTTTGGCCCTCCAGATGTTTTGGACTTTAACTCTCAAAAGCCCCAGCCAGCTTGGCCAGTAGTCAGGAATTTGGGGAGTTCAAGTACCAAACATTTGGATTGCCATAGTTTGGGAACCACTGGTCTAAGGCAATAGTTCCCAACCTTTTCTATGCCCCACACCCCTGGGAAATGTTTGATTAATGATCACCTCCCCTACAAAAGTAGTATCACATTTGAAGATGAAGAAATCCAATTTTCTAATTTTTGAACCAGAAACTGACCCACATACAATACTGTGGGGGAACAAACTGAACTTGGCATATAACTCTGGAGACCAGGGTTCAATTCCTAGCTCAGCCATGAAACCCACTGCGTGACTGTGGGCTGGTCTTGGAAATTAACTAAGGGCCTTTGCAGACTGCCAGAAATAGTGCAAATTGAGTCCACTTTAAGGGTTAGGGTTACTGCTAGGGAATCATGGGAATTGTTTTTTTCCTGAGACATTGAGCCTTCTCTGTCAGAGAGCTCTAGTGCCACAATAAAATACAGTTCCCATGATTCCCTACCCTAACCCTAAAAGTGGACTCAATTTGCACTATTTCTAGCAGTCTGCAAAGGCCCTATGAAGCCTGACCCAGCATGACATAGTGGTTTGAGTGTTGGACTGTGACTCTGGAGAGCAGGGTTTGATGCCCAACTCTGCCATGGAAAACCAGTGGGTGACCTTGGGCAAGTCACACTCTCTCAGCCTCAGGGGAAGACAATGGCAAAACTCCTCTGAACCAATCTTGCCAAGAAAACCCCAGGATATGCACTTACAGTTGCCATAAGTCAGGAATGACTTGAAAGCACACACAACACATGAGGGTCTTTTGTACTGGTCATTGATCGTAATAAATTTCATTCATTCACATGAGGGTCAGCGGGCAGGGGGAGTAGTGGGTGGAGTGCTGGACTAGAACACTGGAAACCAGAATGGTGGGGCCAGTGTTGGGATCATAAAATCACAGAGTTGGAAGAGACCACAAGGGCCATCCAGTCCAACCCCAATCTGCCATGCAGGAACTCACAATCAAAGCATGGTCTATACAGTAGGTTGGTAAATTACAGTACTTTGCTTCCCCTTGAAGTACACGATTGAACTACATGGCAGATAATTCTAAGTATTGCATTAAACTACAAATGCCAGGATCCCATAGGATGGAACCCTGGCAGTTCAAAGTGGGAGAAAACTGCTGGAAGTGTGCAATTGTACATTCACCAACTCTGGAGTGAATGGTGAGGGAAAGATGCTCTCTCTACTCGTGTTCAGAATTACTCTTCTTTGATAAATCTTTGCTTGAGACATCAGCAGGTTACCCATCTTTTGGAACCACCAGTCGATGTGCCTCGGTTGCCTGTTTTCTCCAGAGTAAGAGGACTTTGGCTCTCTGATGTTTGGCCTTTAACTACCATAATCCACTCACTATGGATCATGACTAGATGGAACTACAGGCTAAAAATCTGGAGGGCCAAAGTTCCCTGTCCTTGCTGTGTCAGAAGGCTCCTCATCAGGGGTGGGTATCATGCAGCCTCCCAAATGTTGGTGGACTTCAACTCCCAGCATTCTGCAGCATTAGGAGTGCTGATGAGGGCTGCTGGAATTTGTAGTACATCAGCACCAGGAGGGCTGCCTGTGTTCCCATCCTCAGTCAAGCCAAGGCGGGAAATTGCAGCGGGAGGGCTTGAATCGAGCAGGTGCCAGACCAATGACTCTGGGATCTGCTTCCCTTGGCAGGGACCCGCTTCCGACCCTTGTCCTTTGAAGTGCCCAAGCCCTTATTCCCTGTGGCAGGAGTGCCTATGGTACAGCACCATATTGAGGCATGCACTAAGGTAAGGAAGGAGCGTTCTAGGGAGACCTGGGATTGGGGCAAGGAAAGTTCCCTTCCTTGTATGTTGTTTACCTCTAGTCAGTGGCATCATCTGACTACCTGAAAGATTATATCTGTTTTTATAAGTTTATATAAGCTTGCTTGAGTTTTAAGATCTTGCTTGAATTGTAAGATCTTTAAGATCTTCTCACTCCCACAACTGTTGCACAACTAGGGTTGGTGTCACCCTGTGTGGTAACTCATGGTGTCACCCCTCCATTGATCTCCTCATCCTTAGTAATGTTTTTTTGTATTAACGTTACTCATAAATCATCATTCCCATTTATCACTTAATGTAATGGCAAGAGTTGTGACGTAAACAACTAGCAAAATTAAATTACACTTTTAAATTACAATACCATACGCACAGCCTAAATGCATTTACATGTATACAGTTTCATGTTCCAAATGTATTTATGGGGGGGATCAACAACAATAATGGTAACAATAACAACAAACTAAAATAAAACAAACAACTGGAGACACAGAGAAAATAATAAAATGACTTCCAACCTCTACTAATAATAATAATGTTATAATATGCACTTTTCTCTAAAAAAAACACATTTAAATCCATTTCCTCTATTTTATCCAAGTTGTATTCTTCATTAACTTCAAATTACTTTATACGTTTACTCTGGTTTCTCTTCAGATTGTATAAATCTTTCATCTTCTACATGTATCTACTGTCACCCCTCCATTCTCGTGGATTTCAAGTCTGCAGTTTTACATATTCACAGAGGGCTGACCTCCATTTAAATCAATGGGGCACGCCCACGGAGGCACACCCCATTCAAGCCTATGGGACTTGAATATTTGCCAATCTCCGTTTTTGCAGGGGTGTGTGTGTGTGTGTGTGTACGGAACACATCCCCCACAAAAATGGAGGGCCAGTTGTAATTTCATGTGAAAAACTGGTGTGATGATTTTAAAGAAAATTTAAAAAGAATACTTTATAAAAATAATTTAAATTTAATTTTTTTTAAATTGTAATAGTTTTAGTGGGCAAGGAGTGTCCTTCCCTTTTGCCTTCTGTTCTCTGCAGGTGCCCAACATGAAGGAGATCCTCCTGATTGGTTTCTATCAGCCGAACGAGGCTCTCAGCCGCTTCCTGGTTTCAGCCCAACAAGAGTTCAAAATCCCCATACGGTAGGTAGCCAGAGAGCTAATTTGGAAGCAGATAATGAGGCAATAGATTGGTCCAGCTATTTACAATTAGAGAGAAGATTAGGGTTGATTTAAAATTTGAAGGATTTGAACCAATCAGTTAGATAAAATCATATGGTCTTCAGAGAAGGAAAACATTTCTAAAATATATTCTCTTCTTTTGGAAAAGGAATCAGAACAGGAAGTTGTTAAAGCACCAATGATCAAATGGGCGCAAGATGTTGGTCGACCTATACCATTAGAAAGTTGGGGAAATTCTTGGAAGAAACCAAACTCATTTACAGCATCTCAAGATCTAAAGGAAAAAATGTTTGAAAATGTTTAATAGATGGTATTATACACCAGTAATATTGAACAAAATTTATAATATGGGAAAACAGGTGCCGGAAGGAAGTGTCAGAAGGAGGCTGGCACACTATACAATATGTGGTGGACTTGCTCCATCATTAAAAAATTCTGGTGAAAAATACACATTTGTATTTTAAAAATTGAATATTCAATATCCTTTTGTATCCAGATTATATTTATTAAATATGACCTCAGTGCTTAAAAAGGAGGACCATAAAGCATATGGGAGAATTGTATATACTGATGGCAGCGGGATTAATCATAGCAAAGTGATGGAAGACAGATGAACCTCCAAAAGTGGAAGACTGGAAAATAAAAATATATGACATGAAAGAACTGGACAAATTAACATTTTAATTAATAATAAATGTACAACTACCGTAAATTAGAAAGAGAATGGCTCCCATTTGAAAAACAATAGAGAATTAAGTGATAAACATCAATAAAAATTAGCGAAATACACTCGTCTCTTCACATTTGCGGCTTTGATTATTCATGGATTTTATTAATATGTTCTCTCTAGGAATATCTAGGTCCTCCAGTGCAACTCTCTGGTCAACTTGAACCAAAAGTCGCACTGAAGGACCTAGAGATTCATAGAGGGAACACTCTACTAGGCATTTGTAGTTCCTCCAGTGCAATTTTATGGTCAATGTGTTTTTGTTAATTGCAGTTTTTCCACATTCACTGGGGTCCTGTGCTCCTAACCACAGCGAATGTGGAGGGATGAGTGTATATAGATCACAATATATAGCCATCCCCAGTTTTAAAAATGCAAGAAATAAAGGAAGTAATTTTGACAGTTTAAATAAAAGAGAAATGGTACGTGTTAGTAATCTATTATTTAAAATAGAGGGACTCTACATATATGGAATTTAGGACAAATGTTCTTTTACAAATTCTTACATAAGCATTATTGAAGTTGGGAATACTATGATGTAACAGAGTATGTGGGAATTTTTTTAATGGGTTTAAAGACAATATTAGAATATCACCTCTAACTAATGTGATAAAACATAAGGAAGTTTTATTTTGTGATAAATGATCTGTATGTAAAAAGTGTTGATACTTTTATTGGAAAACAAACAATAAACCTATTGGGAAAACAAGACATTGTAGGTTGAATTTGACAACCCATGAAATAATGGAGGTATCTTGCATCCATGCAAGCCAGGGGTGGGAAACCTGTGGTCTTCCAAAGCTTTTAGGACTTCAGTTGACAATCCTGACCAATTGTGAGGCATGATGGAAAGTGTAATTCAACAGTGTTTAGAAGGCCATAGATTCCTTGCTCTTGATTTAAGCTCTAATTGAATTGTGAGATGTTTTTTATGCATTTCATTGAGAACTAACACCAGCCTTTATATGGGGACCAGGGTAAGTAACTGCCTTTGCATTTATTTAATTTTTTTTGTCTCTTCCCCCATTTTATTTGACTACTGCTTATACAGTGAGCCCTTGGTATCCTCTAGGGTTTGATTCCAGGAACCCCCCTCCACCATGGACACCAACATCTCTGACTGACTTTTGGTATAGTAAAATGCCATCTCTTATATAAAATGGCAAACAGCAAGGTTTTCTTTTTAGATTTTGCCCCTAAATATTTTCAAGATGTGGTTGATTGAATCCTTGGATGCAGAGTCCTTGGATACAGAGGACCAACAGTACCATAGTCAAATTTGCTATTTTCACGATACCAAAAGGATCTACATTTGTTTTGTTCCAAGGAGGTTCTTGGCATATTTCACCTCCTGCAACATAATACCATTATATCTTCATCCTCTCTAGGTATCTCCAAGAATACGCAGCCCTTGGCACAGGCGGTGGCATCTACCACTTCCGGGATCAGATCCTCTCGGGTAACCCTGAAGCCTTCTTTGTGCTGAATGCTGATGTCTGTTCTGCTTTCCCTCTCGATGAGATGCTCGGCTTCCATCGACAACGTGGTGATCCTGATAGCTTCCTTATGCTGGGCACCACGGTAACAAGTTGACTGACTCCTTATGTGCTGAATTGCTTAGGGTCAGGGATGGGGTAGTTTTGGCCCTTTAGATGTTTTGGATTACAACTCCCTCACTTCCTTACCATTTCCTTTGCTGGCTGGAGCTTTTGGAAGTTCTAATCCAAAACTTAGGGTGTGTCACTAGCTTCACACACTTGGCTTAGGGAACAGAGTTGTAAGGACTTTCTGTGGAGACCTAATTTGCACAGAGTCAAGGGACTGGTGTCTTTTGTACTATGTTGTGGCAGGTAAGCTTTTGTAGGTTTCAGTTCAGGTTTTAAAGCTGACGTCTCCTCCTATGGTGCTTTTGTAACAATATTCTTTCTTTACAGGCCAACAGGAAACAGTCCCTCAACTACGGATGCATTGTGGCAAATTCTGATACACATGAGGTATGCAGAAGAAAGACTGGGTTGAAGGACCACTCTGGTAGAGAGGGACACCCAATGTGCAGGGTTGATCTAATATATTTTGCTGCCTGAGACAAAGGTCAAGATGGCAGTCCTTCTCATTCAGTGTACAAAACCCAACAGGATTGCAGTTGAATCTGTCCAGCACATTTGATGGGAAAGTGCCTTCCACAACACTTGAAGGCAACAGCCTGGCAGGGAGGGGGCACAAGGCAGTTAGTGCAAAATGCCACTTCTTTTCTTCCATGCCTTGTCGCTTCTTTGCAGAAGCTGCCGCCCAAGGCAACTATCTTGTTCTGTCTAATGAAGAGATAGGGAGCCTGTGGCCCTCCAGAACTTTTAACTTAAAACTCCTGTCTTTTCCCACCCAACATAGGGCCTTTGCAGACTGCTAGAAATAGTGCAAATTGAGTCCACTTTAAGGGTTAGGGTTAGGGTTAGGGAATCATGGGAACTGTATTTTATTGTGGCACCAGAGCTCTCTGACAGAGAAGGCTCAATGTCTCAGAAAAAAAACAATTCCCACGATTCCCTAGCACTAATCCTAACCCTTAAAGTGGACTCAATTTGCACTATTTCTGGCAGTCTGCAAAGGTCCATAAGTATTGATGAAAAACTGTGGGAACTTTACTCCAGTTTGGAGGACTAAAAATTCTCCAACCCTAGCCTAACAGGTCAGCCCTGCCAGCACAATACTCAAGTCCTTTCTGCTGTTTTGTGGATCCAGGGTTTAGTCAGAAGAGATATCCCTCACTTCACCCCACTCCACCCACAGTGTGTGGGCAACTTGCAGGTCTCATTTTCCCCTACTCAGATGCCAACTGTTTTGCCTAGGTCCTGCACTATGTGGAGAAGCCCAGCACATTTGTCAGCGAGCTCATCAACTGTGGCATTTACTTGTTCACGCCAGCCATCTTCCACCACATTGGAGCCGTCTTCCAACGGAACCAGCAGGAGCTGCTCCTGTGAGTCTCCTTTCTGACCACCCTTTGCATCCTTCCTGGTCACAGGCCATGGGAGTGGCAGGTCACTCATCTACCATCTTTCTTTCTGTTTTTCTCCATCTCTTCCTCTTCTTTGCCCTCCTCTTCCTGCTATCTTTTGTCCACTTGTAGGGGCTTATGCATTGGGTAAGTGTAAGACTCTGCCTTCATCTTGCATGCCTCTCACCCAAAGATTGTGGTGGTTTTCTTCTGTGAAGCTTGAGCACTTAGGCTTAGAAGTTTCCTAGTTGCTGAAGTCAGCTGCTGTGTCCTATTCAACTGCCACTCTGATAATTTGCTTTGCCTGAGGTAGAGAAACATCTATCCATTTATTTGTAGTTGAGCATCTCCTTTTTGGCAAGCAGAATGTTATGTCTCCCTCACTTTTGTTGTGTCTCATTCTTGCAGAGAGGAAAACGCCAATGGTTGGCAGCGAGCTGAAGCCATCAGACTGGAGCAGGATGTGTTCACAGCCCTTGCTGGGCTGAGACGTCTCTTTGTCTACAGGACAGAGGGGTTTTGGAGTCAGATTAAGTCTGCTGGGTAAGGAGAAGAAGAAAGAGACAATCGGAGATTAATCTGGGTGCTCTGTAGCCCACTGAATAGGCAGGAAGGCAGCTGTAAGCCTGTCTGTGAGCAGGGCTGTCCCATAATGTGTTGTTTCCAGCAGAAAAGGACAAGATACTATCTGTGGTATGGGAAAAGGAGAAGATGGCACCCCCTTTTCATGCCTTCTATAGTACGAGAAAAAGACAAGATGGTGCCTTCTTTCTATGTCATCTGTGGTATAGGAAACAGACAAGATGGTGCCCCTTTCCCATGCCTTATGTGAATTTTATTGGCAGTTGAATTATCTTACAACACTGCACCTGAGAGCAGAAGGGAAGCTTTGAGAACATTCTATAGATCCCAGCTTTGTTTTGCTTTAGCCGGCTTATATAATGGGAGCAGAAGTCCAACAGAATGAAAGAGAATTTGAACTTTATTTCTGGCTCCATAATTGACTAGTAACATTAGGAAGGGGAGGAAATAAATTAACCCATGCAGGGTCTAAAATAGATTGAATTTTCCCTGTGTTGACCATGGACCTTCTTTTTGATCAGAGTTCATTCATTCTGTCTTGCTTTGTTCTTCATAGGCTGGTACAATGGGGCTGGTGTTGTGAAGGAGGGCAAGTGTCAGGCATGAATCTCTGCCTTGTTCTCATTTCTAGGTCTGCCATCTATGCCAATCGCCTTTATCTTAGCTGCTACAGCCAGTGCCACCCAGAGAGACTTGCCCAGAACCAGCCTGGTGGACCTACCATCCGAGGTTGTTACTGCTGCCCTTATCTTTTGTGAGCTGAAAACACAAATGCACCCTGTTGGCAGGAACAAGATAGATAGTTTGTATTCCAAACTATAAGGCATAGAGGCTCCCAAGACTGCGCCTTCCCCATTTCTGGCCCCTCCATCCCCCACAGACATCAGCTGACTGGTTCCCCAAAACTAAAAGTGACATCCCAGTTACTCCCAGTTTCTATTTGTCACCTTTTTAGGCCTTTTATTTTTTTGCTGTGGGGTGTGTGGTGTGTGTGTGTGTGTGTGTGTGTGTGTGCCCCAGCAATTATTTAATGAAGAATGATATCTTCTGGAGGCATGATTCTCCATTTCTTGGTGGGTTATGGACTTTTAGGAGTCTGATGGGGACAGGTAGGAAAAAATGCCTCAAGAATCATGTAGTCGGTAGCTTTCACAATTCTTCCCCCTAAAAGATAGGAATCAAGCCAAGGAGCCAGTACTGTTGCCTTACTTCCAAAGGTCTACAGTTATAACTGGCTGACCCAGAGCTAGTAGCAAGTTGCTCCAAAATGTGTGATGTCAGCTTATAGTTGAGAAGGCTTCATTTTTATTTCATTGTTTTTGGAAATGTTAAACAGATTGGGGAAACTCTTCGCTTCCTGTGTGTCCTGGGTTTCAGAATGTGTCCTGATTATGCTTGGTGGGAGCCTTCTTTCTTTTAATGTTACAGGAGTTTAATTCTGCTGTGCCCTCTTTTTTCATGCAGGAAATGTTTACATCCATCCAACAGCCTCTGTGGATGCCAGTGCAGTGGTAAGCTGGGTATGGTGACTATAGTAGACTGTGTGTCCAGGGTCAGAATCAGCAAGATGTACAGAGCATACCACCCACCTCCTGCAAACCTAAGTGGCTAGATCTTTCATTCAAAACCCCTCTATTGATTTTTTTAAAAAATGGTAGGGAGGGCAAAGCAAGGTGCAGCACTTTGTCTTAATAAATGATCACAACTCCTAGATTGAAAGAGTGCAAATAGGCATTTTTGGCTGCAATTATTTTAGGGCTGGAGCTGGAGAAACAGTTCTGAGAAGTGCCAACATTCTTTGCATGGGAGGCAGGGGGGCTTGCTCTACATTTAGGGAGCTGTGTGCTTTTGACTTGGGCTGTAGGCCCCAGAGCCACCCCCATATCCACGAAAGTGTGTAGTGGGGTTCTTGCATGCTAGCTCACTGACCCCTGTATGTTTCTCTTGCAGCTTGGTCCCAATGTCTCTATTGGGAAGGGAGTAACGATTGGGGCTGGAGTGCGTGTGCGGGAATCCATCATTCTGCATGGGGCTTCTCTTCAGGTAGGTATTATCTCACCGATCAGATCTTTCACCTCCTTTAAAACATGGGGTTTAAGATGGCTAGCAGCAATAACTTACAGATGCAATTAAAACATAAAACCAGTTGCAAACACAATTAAAAACAGCTTGATAGCAAGAAAGAATATCCCCTTTCAGTTAAAATCCAGCTGGATGCCAAAGGTTTAACTAGAAAGGGTTTTGCCCATCAGTGGCAGGACCACAGGGAGGGTGCCAGAATTGTATTGCTGTATTTTCCATTTTAGAGTGTTTCCCCCCCCCCCCCATGCATCATTAAAACACAGAGCTGCTCATGAAATATTAAGAAGAAAAGGTGCCGGTCAGCAACAGTTCACTCTTTTCTGCAGCAATGTTTTGCCATTTTATGAAGCATTCCTTTCTCTCCTCGTTTCCCTTTATTTAATTCTTTTAAGGCCATACACTGCCACCTTTAAAAGGAGACAGGTGAGAGGGAAAGAATATGGTGCTCCACTGTCTTTCATGTATATTATATGAGGTAGGAACTCTATGGCCCTCTAAATGTTGCTGGACTGCATCTTTCATTATTCCAACCATTGACTATCTGGTTGGTTCTGATCACTTGAACAGCAACAGAAGAGGAGATGTTCCCTGTTGTATTATATAATAGTGGGACATCATCTCACTGATGCTGGATTGGGGTTGGAATCATAGAGTTGAAAGAGACCACAAGGGCCATCCAGTCCAACCCCCCCTGCCATGCAGGAACTCCCAATCAAAGCATCCCTGTAGTAGTATTATAGGTCAAATTGGAAGTAGGAATTGCTTTTTTAAAAAAGTAATTATAAACTGTCAAAATGACTAAGGAAACATGTAAATCCAGATGCAAAGAACTATACAGTCATCACGACATGCATAAAATCACAACAAGAGGAAGAAAGAAGAAGAATCAAAAAGGAAGAAAGGAGAAAAACAAACATTTATGGGCATACTGTTCTAATTTAGAAAGATTCTTGACAATGGTAAATCGAACTAGCAAAGTAAGAAAGTCCATATGGACTGAACTACATCCGGAAAGTGTATATTCAGTAGAGTTAGAACAAGCTGATCCAAAATGTCTCCAGTTGTTTTGGAAGTTGGAATCTTTATTAGCAAATACAATGAATAGATTTAAAAAGAAAAGAAAAAAGTAGTGCTCAGTGCTTTCTTGTTGTTTCCTTGATGTTCAACAGATGGCACTAGTGCACTGTAAAGTTTGGGAGTTCTATCTTCCATAGAGAAAATAACACAATCTTTTGGCACCTTTTAGAGATGAACATATTATTGTTATGGCATAAGCACCTGGCTAAATACCCTGAAGACACCAGATCCTATTTGATCTTGGAAGCTAACCAGAAGAGAGCTCTGGTTAGTACTTGGATGGGAGACCGCCAACAAATACCAGGTGCTATGGGCTATATTTCTGAGGAACTGGCAAAACCATCTCTGAGTATTCCTTTCCTAAGAAAACCCTATGAAATTCATGGGATTGCCATGAGTTGACAGGCAACCTGAAGGCACATACACACAAGCTCTAGTAGACTGCTATTTTCTTCACCATATATATTGTTTGAAGAGATGAACTGTAGTCTTGGAATCCTTATACTTTAACAAACTTTTACATAAAGTGACACAAAATGCTTAGGTTTTTTTTTTCTGCTGGAAATGGCTTACCTGGCTCTGTGTGTGTTATTTGCCTTCAAGTTATTTCTGACGTATGGCAGTCTTAAGGTGAATCTATCACAGGGGTTTCTTGGCAAGTTTCTTCGGGGTGTGTGTGTGCCATTGCCACTCTCTGAAGCTAAGAGACTATGACTTGCCCAAGATCACCCAGTGGGTTTTCATGGCCAAGTGGGGAAGGATTCAAACCCTGCTTTCCAGAGTCATAGTCCAGCGCTCAAACCACTGCACCACACTGACTTCTGGAAATGTCTTATTTGACTGACACATTCTCTGATAGGGATACAAACAAATGAATTGTTTCAAAGTAAGGGTTAAATATTCAGTATCAAATGTGTGACTTAGCAGCACCCTGAACTAGGATATATATTTTATCTGTGGCAGTCCCATAATCACTTGCCTGGGAATAAATCACACTGAATTCAGTTTGGCTGACTTGTGAGTAGATGTGCAGTATTGCTCTGTCATAGTGAATTCATTTTACAATAAATAATAAATATTCACAAATGTGTATTTGCACAAATGTATAAAAATGTACCAGCATTTTTATTTTATATTTTTGAATGATGAGAGTCAGATTTTGAGAGGGGGCAAATTATTGAAATCCTCTCCTTTAAAAAGAAGAAAAAAATTACTATATTCATTTCTAGAAATTGGCAGTGCAGGTAGGATTGGTAAAGCTTTTGGTCTGCGACTCAGAAAAGAGTGACTGCCATTAAGGACAGACCAGAAGACAAGAATCCTGAGCCCTAATCTGGCCTTCTTGGAGGTTTCTTTCCCAGTCACCCCAAATTCTCAGTGGGGAGCTGGGAAGCTCTCTGGCTGTGCCTAATATCATTCTCAGAATTTGGGAAAGTGTCTTTTGTTGGACTGATCCTGCTGTGCAGGATTCTGAGAGTTTAGTATTCACCTTACTCATTCCCCTCAGTGTGCTCAGCTTCAAGAAGCCAAAGGAATGGGGGAAAGGAATACTTGTTTGATATTTTAGGAGTTATCTGAGTTCTGGCCTAATTACATTCCCTTCTTTTAATACAGGGGTAGGCAACCTTTCCCCTTTAAGGGCCAAGGGACTTCAGCTCCCAGAAGCCTCAGCCATGTTGGCCAATAGTCCCATGTTGGCCAATAGCTCCTGGGATTCTGGGAGCTGAAGTCCCTCGGCCCTTAAAGGGGAAAGGTTGCCTACCCCTGTTTTAATAGCATGGTGAGCACTGTTTACTCTTGGCCCCTCTGCTCTCCCATACACCCATGAGAGCAGTCTGTGGCACCCAGCTCAGGGCAAGATTGCTGACTACAAGGTGGTGCCAAATGGGATGAACTAGGACAGAGGTGGGCTCTGGGATGGGAAGTAAACCGTTGCATTGCATCCAGTTTTAAGCTCTTTTAGCTGGGCTTTGGCCAAACAACAACAACACCCCGAAAACTGAGTAAAGATTTTTTAAAACAAATTTTAAGATTTGAACAATCACTAGAGGGGCTTCAAGAGGCACAGATTTTGAGGCATATGCAGAGATGCATGTGGCCTGTGGACTGCCCTTTTCCTATCCCTTTTAGCCTCTATCACCATGGCAAGCAGAATTGATTAGACTGTGATGTGACTGACCTTACCATCTTTTCCTCAGGACCATACATGTGTACTGAACAGCATTGTTGGCTGGGAGAGTACAATTGGACGCTGGGCTCGTGTGGAAGGGACTCCCAGTGACCCCAACCCTAATGATCCCTATGCAAAGATAGACAGTGAGACTTTGTTCCGGGATGGCCGCCTCACCCCTTCCATCACCATTCTGGGTAAGCTCTTGTCTTCTGTAGTCTTCCTCTTCCCTCTCTCCCCAGAAAAGAGACTTAACTCATGTGTTTCAGGGGATGTCACTCTTGTGAGGTGGCATTTCCATTCCCCTTGTGTCCTCCTGCCCCATCCTGATGCCTTTCTGCACCTTCCTCCCACAGGCTGCAATGTTACCATCCCTGCAGAAGTTGTCATCCTGAACTCCATCGTCCTGCCTCACAAGGAACTCAGCCGCAGCTTCAAGAATCAAATCATTCTCTGAAGGGGAAGGGTGAGAGTAAGGGTGGTAACCTCTGACTGTACTCAGAGGGGCCTCATAATGAGATAGCCAGAGGGATCATCAAATCCACCCTCAAGCTGCATCCCATCTCTGTTCGTGGTGTGGTGAGACAAGGACAGCATCAGGACATATTTCCCTCTGGGGCATGTTCCTGGATGAAGAGCATGCACTACTGTTTGGGACTGGAGGAATTTGAAATGGCTGACTTATTCTTTTTTTAACTACCACAGAAGGTTCTCTGCCTGTTGCTGCCATGCTACCTCACTGCTAACCAAGACAGCTGGTAGAGAAGATAAGTGGAGATGCATAAATGGTAGCTTTCTCTTGGCATTTAAGGTACTGATAGGACTTGGGAGCATGCTTTGTGCTCCTTTGTTCAGCTTCCTCAATTCCTGCCTGAGTCTTCCTCCTGATTCTCCATAGCAAAGGTGCAGGCAGTGAGATAGCCTTATACAGCAAGTTTATATTGAGAAAAGTATTTTGGTTTGCCAGCTTTTCATTTGATAGGAATGGTTTTCCAAAAGGCATGGAACAGAATCTTGTGTTGGGTAGGGATTCTGGGGACACCCCAGGTCATGGGAAAATTCCATATTGCTGTTAAGGCTGAGTAGCATCCATCCAGGGTTCAGGTCCAGGGAGTGGTAAGTCCTTCAACCATCAGCATTCCCTTTCTTTGAGAGGCCTGAGGTTGAGATAATAGAGTTGATCAATCAGTTAAGGTGCCTTTAAAAACACCCTGAATATCTATGATATAGTTCCTGTTAAAAATATTAAAACAAAAATCCAGCATCACTTATTTTTTTCTCACCTTAATGATAAGCTTACAAATCTTCCTGTCATGGGCTAATTACACACTGAATCATTGCACTAGCAGTTGCTGAGATGTGCCCAAGGAAATCCAAAAATACAGAGAAGGTTAAGCTGTAAATGTTGCCTCCTGTAAAGTACTTTGAGGACATGTTGGAGGGTGGGATATAAATATTTGAAATAAATAAATACAGGAAGGTGATGCTTTCTTTAAGTTTGCGGTTCAGTTCTAAGAACTGGCTTAAGTCTGTTACCTTCTCTCTGGAGCTTATCGCACACCCTAAAGAGGCGTTTTACCTCTTCTACCTTCAATCTTTGATTGGGGGTGCAGCCAGATGTTATCAGACATAATTCGTCGCCGATTCTGCTGTGATGCCACCCACTGAATGCAGCCCCACTTGAAGCCGCACCCAGATGGCACTTTTTCAGAAACAGTTTTCTGGCTTGAGAAATTGGCTGGCTGAGTGGTCCTTGGACCCAGGCTGCATTCGGCTGGCAGAATTGGCAGCGAAGTATGTCTGATAACATTCGGCTGTATCCCTGATTGAGGATTGAAGCCGGAAGAGGTAAAACATCAATTTAGGGCATGCGATAAGCTCCTCTCTTGTACACTCAGAAATTAGAACACCTAGTGATCTGGTAGCAGAGCTGAGGAAATGGCTGACCTAAGTTCAAGTTTCAACACATGCACCATGGGGAATATCAAAGATAATGTAGTCCAGTCTTCTTTCTAATGCAGAGAATCTAATGTTACAGCACCCCAATAAGTACCATCCTAACTTAGCTTAAAAACATCTTCACAAAGGAGAGTTTCTCACCTTGTGAGTTATTATATTCCACCACCAGACATCAGAAAGTTCTTCTGAAAATTTAGCTGCAATCCCATCTTACAATTTGAACCTGTTGATTTGGATCCCACCCTGGGGGACAACAGGAAAGATTCTCTATCGTCTATGAGGCAGCCCTTCAAATATTTGAACATGGCTATTGTATCACCTCTGAATAGTTTCTTCTCCAGGGTAAACATGCTCAACTCCTTCAGCTAATTCAAACAACATAAGTCATGCTCTGGCCGTGATCTGTGTGATAGTCTTTTAAGTGCCTGTCAAATCACCTCTTAATCATCTCTTCCCCAGCCTAAAGATACCTAGCTTCTGTGTTTCCTCATAGGACTTCCGTGTAGTAGAGTTATATCTGGAACAGGTTCTGTTGCCTAGGATTGCATCTTGTCTTAAAAATTAACCAGTAAAAAGCACACTCTGTGGCTGCAGTCACTCACTGCATTGGAGGCAGAACACTTTCCTTTTTATACATCTGCTGCTCCCATCACAAAGTGGCCTGGGTGCATTCACAGTAACAAAAGCAAGGAGTTTCTGGCACCTTGTTGCTATGCATTTAACCCAGGTGTTTTAAGTATTGCCTTTCTTAAGACTCTAGCCCATTTTTGTAACATCTACCATTATGATAAAAAGATTGTGTGTTATATATCTTATCTATATTAACTACTTTGAGCTGCTGGTCTCTGAAACAGGGTGGATGGTTTTACTGAGCCGTGAGGCTGAAAAAGTTAGTAAAGCATTTAACACCCTGCCAAAGTTCAGGGTGTAGATGGGAGCGATTAAGAAATAAAAATCCCAGGGTCTGGAGTGTTGGATTAGTTTTCTTCAGAACCTGGAAATTTGAATAAACTTTTCCAATCTCAAGTTTTCTCTTGTTCTGAGCTGTGTTCTGCATGTTGTTGTTGTTATGTGATTTTAGGTCGTTTCCAATTAATGGCAACCTTAAGGCAGACCTAACATGGGGCCATCTTGGCAAAATTTGAACAGAGCAGGTTTACCATTGCCTTCCTGTGAGGCTGAGTGACTGTGACTTGCCCAAGGTGAATATCCAGTGAGTTTCCATGGCTGTGTGGAAATTTGAACCCTGACCTCTTGTGAGTTCTAGTCCAACACTCAAACCACTACACCACACTGGCTCTCATGGCAGACTGTTTATTGTGTTCAAGAAAACCTGCTGAGTGAATGACAACCAAGGCAGCCTCTAGTTGTCTAGACCAGGGATGGGAAACAACAGGCTTTCCAGATGTTTTTACAGTGTTACTCCCATGACCCCTTACTACTGGCTAGGACTAATAGGAGTTGAATCCAACAATATCTGGAGGGCTATAAACTACTTTGTCTATAGTATAAGCCAATTCTGGCATTCGCTCATTCAAAATACTAGATTATGATAGAATGTTACTTGCTTCTGCTATCTAGATATTTTTGGACTGCAGGTCCCATAATCCCTCAGCATTGGCTGTGCTGATATAAGACTGGGGAGGAGTTGCAGGCCAAAAACAAATTGCCCACCTCCTGCACCTAGGAAAAAACTCAATTGAAGTGCTAGTCTAGTTTGATGTAAGGGGAAATCCTGCCTCATGAAAGAATGTCAGTTGTAAATGGAGTAAAGATTTGTGCAATTACACTTTTTTTTAAAATGAAACGGCCTGTAAAGTCCTCTTTTCAAAGGCTATTGCAAAAGGTTAAGTAGTCATGGCAGAAGCGGAGGCATCCTTTTGTGGATTAGCAAGTGGCTAAATGATAGGAAATAGAAGGTAGACATAAATGGTCAATTTGCACAGTGGAGAGAGATAAACCACAGGGAGCTTCAAGGATCTATAATGGAACCTGCACTTTTTAACATATTCATTAATGACTTGGAAAAGGGATTGAACAGAAAGCAGCAAAATTTGCAGATGATAAATTATTCAAGGTAGTTAAATCTAAAGCAGATTGTAAGGAGTTCCACGGGGATCTCATAGCAGTGGGAGAGCAGGTAATTAAATGCAGTGTTGATAAGTGCAAAAAAAGTACTTTTTTCGGGGGTGGGGGGGAAGAGAAATATCTTCCACTTGTGCAGACTGAATCCTGGGTGTGGAATTGACAGCTTTCATTTCAGAAAACGGTCAGGCTGCCTGGCCCTTGGCATGATTCACCCATAGGGAAAGGTCTGTGGCTTGTCCAAGAGGGCAGGAAGCAGGACCCTGAGACTATCTGCAGGGGGCCTCTGAGGAAACTGGATGAGACCTGCATACAAAGCACTGCCTTCACTTTCTTTCGTATGAAAACAATGACCAGGGGAGAGGGCAAGTGGGTAACTATTTTGTTTTCATGGAAAGCAACCTTACGAAATTGTTACTCCCTTGCCTGCTTTCTCCCTAGCAATGCATTATGTTAGATTTGAAATGCCAGCACTCACTATGCGCAGTCCCATAGCTGTGTCCTCAAAAACAGTCCAGAAATATAGGCAGCTGCACTCATCCACATCAACAAAACCACTTTAAAGTAAGAACAAGTCTTTTGAAAAGCAAAGAGGTCTTACCAATTTTCACTTGTTAGAAAAAACTATTTTCTGCCACACATAATGAGGATTTCAGGAAATGTGGGGTCCTGAGGCAGGAGACAAATTACAAATGCATCTGAAGAAGTAGACTGAAGTCTAGGAAAGCTCATGCTGCCAATTTCTTTCTTTCAGTTAGTCTCAAAGGTGCTACAAGATCTCTCTATCACCATCCTTGTCCTTTAAAAAAGTCCCAGCACTCCTTCCCTGCAAGGCTTGGCTCCACTGTCCAGTTTGCAGGTGGAACCAAGAGTACAGTCATCCCTCCATATCCATGGGTTCTTTATCCACAGATTCAACCATCCACAGCTTGAAAATATTTTTAAAATATATAAATTCCAAAAAGCAAACCTTCCCCCCCCCCCCCATTTTATATAAAGGATACTATTTTACTATGCCATTGTAATTACTAGGACTTGAACATCTATTGTTCTTGAGGGGTCCTGAACCAAACCTCAGAGGATACCAAGGGCCCACTGTATCTTGCTGGTGATATGTTTATTCTTAGCTTCAAGTTATTTTAACAACCATAGTTTTCTCCTACAGAATCCTGGGCTCTCTACTTTGGTGAGGTACTTAGAATTCTTCACTAGAGTCTGACTACAGAGTATTCTAAGTACCTCCCAAACTGCAAATCCCAGAGTTCTGTTTAATTGAACCATGACAGTTAAAAGTGGTATCAAACTGCTCTGTAATGTAGTGCAGATTTGAGGTTCTCCAGTTTTGGAATGAGCATATAACATCATGTTTAAAAAGGATAACTCTGGAAGACATGCAAAAAGGAGAACAAAAATCTACTTATAAGGGTATTGTGTGAATTATAAATGTCATGATATACTTAGTTAAAGAAGGCACTTTGCCTATTCTATAGCCTGGGCCAGATTAGAACATCCTGGCTTAACTAAGTTATGGGTAGCAGCTTTAACTCCTCAGGTCTGCCTACATCTAAGCTGTAAGAGGATTCCTCAGATTTATGGGTTATTTACCTAACAGAATGGTAGGAGTACTTGCACTTGACTACTACATCTCAGCCAGGTCTAATCCATGGTTCCTCCTTTTTTAAAACAACAACAACAACAAACCTCTTCTTCCCACACAGGTTACATGAACCAACAACTTGGCACACAGGTTGGGCTAATCCCTTTGCTATGCTAAATGCAGTCAAGTGCAAGTTTCCAATTAAAGATTTATTTTGGGTTTAAGATAAGGGTGTGGGGAAAACAAGCAGCAGGCAAAGGAAGAAACAGTTCCAGAGATCCTCTTCTAGACAAACATGGACTTTCAAGCAACTCCTTTCCATGAAGCAAGGGTCTTTTCTGTTAAAATTATGGTTTGGTTATTTGTGGTTAAATCAGTTTAGCAGCAGCAACAACAACAAGTGTGTCCTCCACAGGTATTTGGTAAAAACAACTAGATCTGAACTTCTGGTAAATAAACAGGATACATTGGTAGGTAAAAATAAACGTATTTTATTGCTACATCTAGGTTCTACAAAATAACTACTTAATAGAGAAAACTATATTTTGGTACAGAAGTCCCTAGATAGCTGACCTCCATGTGTGCAAGTAAGAAGAAAAACATCTTTAGGAGCAGAGGCTGGTTTCTGTGTCCATGCTTGGTTAGAACAGACAGGAAAGTATGCTAGCAGACAAAGAATCATAAAACTGTATTACCCCAGGAAGAAACCCCCAGAAAGAGGAGGTGTATGGGAAGTGACCTCTTCACAAGCAACACTGACCAAATGACCATAGAGATATACATCAGTGTTCCTGTGTAGAGCACCCTCTTATCAAGGAAAACATATAACTACACACAAGCATTGATGCCAATATTCCAACACTTTCCTCTTGCCCACTGAAAGAGATGCTCATGGGCGATCAACTCCATCTTTATCTCTCCTGTTGCTGGTCTGTATAACAGTGCGATAAGTGTTGGTGCAAGTGGAGCTATATATATGAGGATTGGAGCTAGGATACAGCACTTGAGGCTTATATGCTGCCATGTTCTAGGAAGGAATCACATGCTAAACTGTGGGGGTTACTGTCTCTCAACCACAGAGGTGCAGATCAGATACATTTTCTGCTGGTTACTGACAGATAGGATGGGAAAGGCAGAGGAGTCTGTCCTGTAGATCTGGATAGTGATGAGAAGATGCCTGCTTCCCTATAGTGATGAAGTCAGAGGGTTCTTTTCCTCTACAGAATTATAGCCCTATACTCTTTGTGACTGACCCACCCAAATGCCACCCACCTGCCAATGAACTGTGGCATAACCAAGTGCTTGATAAATATCCTGCCTTTGCAGCCCCATGTAATTTGATGATACAGGAAATGCTCTGCACTTCTGGTGAGCCTTGTTAGCTTGGTTGGCTGTAGGACATAACAGACCAGACTTGCATCACCTCCTCCCATTTCTGCTTCAAACTTTCCCCTTGACATTTGGCAAGCTTAATAAAAACACGGATGAGAGACCAGTGTAGGCTGTTCTGAATGGAAGAATGGTTACTAATGTAATCATCATTGAGAAACAAGAAGCTGGGTAAGCCTAGGTTGAGCCAGGCAATCACAGTTCATGGGAATTGGGGTAGTGGTGGTGTGGGCTATGGCGGAAAGGACATAAAGGATAAACAGTCAAATGGATGCAGTTAGAAGTAAAAATAGAAGATACCTGAATTTGAGGTTTTAGGATCCAAGAATGTGGAGACAATTCAGGGAGAGTGTTACTTTGTTTGAAACTGAAGTATTACTATGTACAGTGGGCCCTTGGTATCTGCTGCAGTTTGGTTCCAGGATCCTCCGTGGATACCAAATTCTGTGGATGCTCAAGTCCCATTAAATATAATGACATAGTAAAATGGTATTCTTTATATAAAACAGCAAAATCCAGGTTTGCTTTTTAGAATGTATACATTTTAAAAATATTTTCAAGCCTTGGATGCTTGAATCTGTGGATAATAAAAATCAGTGGATATGGAGAGCTGACTGTATTGTGTGTGGAATCAGCCTAAGACTCGGTGTTTATTCTATTTGTTATAGAATAAACATTTACTGGTTTTATTTTCAACCTCTCTGTCTGAATATTTCAATTTGAGAACAGATAAGAAGTATTTGATCACACACTATTACATGGAGCCTACTGATTGGCACATGTACTCATCCAGTATAGTGGTCACCTTGAGGCCTAAATACCAAATCCAGAGAAGGATCTTAAAAGTAAAAGGGCAAAGTGGGGGATAGGAGTCCAAAGGCTGGAACTGTGGGGCCAACCTGGATTGGGGGTCTATCACAAGCATCAGTAGCATCAGCAGCAGCTTTCCCCAAGAAGGTAACCACTATAGACAATGTTGACTGGGAATGATGAAAGCTGTAGTTCAGCACCTCTGGAAAGCACAAGGCTGAAGAAGGACGGACTACAAAGTAAGGCAGGCTGTTAGTCTGAAGCTGAGCCATGAACAGATTTCTGATTATATTAAATGCAGTTTCAAACTTCATGCTGCATTCACATGGCATTTTAGTGGCTGAAATTATGCTGGGGGTATGCTGTGCCCATGCACTTGCATGCACATCCAGTCTCATTGAACCAGTACTGTCAATGTTTCAATACATACACAGAAGTCAGAGTTGCAGAAATAACCCACCATGAGCTGTTGCCATGGCTTTGGGTACAATTAGGTTAAAAGACAAGAAAAGGATGTTTTCTGTGCCCCCCCTCCCCAGTTCAAGCAGCTTTAAGGATTCTGTCCCTTAGGAAGAATCATAATGGTGTTATGGAGATCACAAGAAATGAGATAGATACAGCTCTCTTGGGGAACAGTAGAAATTATATGGGGTGAACCAGGGTCTTCCAGTATGGGGGACATGAAGGTTGGATAAGGACCACAGCAATGCCTTGAGGAAAGAGGCAATGTTTGTAGCCTGGAAGTGATCCATGCAATAATACTACAGAAGTATCGAGCAGAGTCTGCTAAAGTCAAACTGCAGGTTCCTGGTTTAGGCCCAGGGCCAAATTGGGGTGAGTGGGTAGGGCATGGAGAAATGCAGACCCCAAAATCTCTTTAGATGTGCAAGAATCCATTCGTCCGCCTCTGTGAGTCAGTTCTGGGCTCCTAGTAAGTACCATGCTGGAAGCTGAGTGGCATAATATGATTTGCTGGTACATGACTGAACTGGTTTGTTATGGGCTTCAGAGTAGTGGAAGATGGGTAGCAGGCAGAAGCTCGATAGGTGAAACGTTCCTCATCACTCCTTCTCAGATGGGGAATTGAGAGACTTACTGCCCCTCACATAATTGTTAAAAACACTGGAGTCCTATCAAGAAAGGGATAGCGGTTTTAACTCTCACTGAAAAGAGCACAGGAGTGTGCTGTTTTTTTTAAAGCAAAGTTCTTGCTTATATGAATTTAACCTATTGCATGTAAATCTTTCCCCACCCCCAAAATGAGAGAGTGCATCTCTAGGCCTGGCAGTATGACTCTGGTATTAATTTGCCTTTCATGAATGCAGAGACATGGTTTTTTAAATTGTACCAGAAAGAAAAAAACAAAGAAGCAAAGTGGAAGTGGTGAGTTTCTCATGGTGTTCTATTGGTTATTTTAGTTCCAATTTCTCCTGTCAGGAGACACTTTGGGGAGCTGGGCAGGCAATCTTAGGATGGAAGTTTTTAATCTCTTCCACTCCTTTATTGCCTCAAGGGAAAGTAGTCAGTATTATCATGCCAGGCTGACCAACATACTAATGAAAAACAGATTTCTGAACAAGCTAATTTCCATTCTATACCTTCTGCTTTATACTTTCTGCATTTGTAGGGTTGCCAGAGTGAAAACTGGATAGAGTGCTTGCACCTTTAAAGGTTGTGTGGAATCAGTGGCATCACTAAGGGGATGCAGTTATGCGAACCACACTGGGCGGCACGATTATTGGGGATGACACTGAAATTACGGTCTATAAAATGTTGTGTAATTATAACCACAAATACATTTTTCATAAATCCAGCTTGCATGTTATATAAAATTGGCCCTCAGTAAACACAAATTTTGCATCAATGGATTCCACTATCCATAGCTTGAAAATATATTTTTTAAAAAGTTCCAAAATAGAAAACTTTGATTTTGTCATTTGGTATAAAGGGCACCATTTTATATAACAGGACTTGAGCATCCACAGATTTTGGTATCCATAGGAAGTCCTGGAACCAAACTGCAGTGGATACCAATGGCTAATTTACTTTTTGAACCTTCTAATGAACACATGCTTTAGCCCTGAACAGGAGACTTGTAAGTGAACTACAGAAAGAAAGAGGAGAGAGTCTTGGAAGAGCATCTGAACCTTTTCGGGGAGATGTGGGGAGCGAGGCGGAACCCTGACAGTGACCCCTTTTACGCACATGAATGTGTGCATGTGCACACACACTCTTCACACACAGAGATTTTGTCCTCATGGAAGGTGTGGCTTCATTTGAAAGGCTGGGGCTGACTCCATGAGTTACTTCACTGAGTAACACCAACCTTAGTGATGCCAATGCATGGGAGAGGGAATTTCAGCAGGTGCTGTTTATGACACAATGAAATAACAAGCACTACCTGATGAAATTACCTCTTCTACACAACCACGGAAGGTACAGGAGCCCTCTCCACTCTTCACTCTGGCAACCCTAATGAACACTGTCACCACCACCTTCTACCTATTTGCACTTCTTGCTATCAGGACTCCCTAGCACTAATCTAGTTAATTCCCACCCTCCAATAAATTCTGGTATGATTACTGTTGCCCAAGCCTCTTTATTCCTTCTCTCTGCTCCCACACCACACATCCAGGCCATCATTTCTACCTGATCTGGTTTCCAAATCCCAGGCTCTCCACTATGGATTTTACTGTCATGGTTTCTGGCAAATGACACCAGTGTTAAATTAAGTTCTAGGCAGCATTGGCCTTCCCTTCCCAGCAGCTCATGAGGGATTTGTCTTTAAGGCTACTTGGTTTGCTCCTGTATAGAGATTTTGTAGCACCTTTGAGACTAAGGGGGGTTGCAGACTGCCAGAAATAGTGCAAATTGAGTCCACTTTATGGGTTAGGGTTAGTGCTAAGGAATCATGGGAATTGTGGGGTTTTTTTTCTGAGACATTGAGCCTTCTCTGTCAGAGAGCTCTGGTGCCACAATAAAATACAGTTCCTATGATTCCCTAACCCTAACCCTTAAAGTGGACTCCATTTGCACTATTTCTGGCAGTCTGCAACCCCCCTAACTGGGAAAAAAGAGGTTTGTAGCATGAGCTTTCGTAGACTTTAGTCTACTTCTTCAGATGCTTATGGTAGGTTGAAAGTCAGGGACAGATAGGAGTGCAGGAGTTTAACTGAACAAAACTGAAAAGGGATGTTGGTTACTGCAGACCCAGCCAGCATGGCTACAACCCATGAGCTCTACATGATACGTAGTTTGCAAAGGCCCCCCCCCCCCCCCCACATGTTTGCTCTTTGTCTATCTTGACTCTTTTCCAACCCTGACAGTGCTTATTCTGCTGTCCAGATCTGCCGTCCAGCGTTTACTCTGAATGGGATTTGGATTTGCAGCGTTGTTGTTTGCCAGCAGAGAGCAGTACCACCATACTAAGACTTTAAATGGCCAATTTGCTAAAAATTAAATTTCCTGTTGAATATTGGATTTTACTTACACGCTTGCATATAGCACAAACAGCCTGTTTCTCTCTCCATCTTTTCCACCCCCACACCCCTGTCTCTCACGCACAACACACACATTCAAACAACTTTGTTGCTTTTTGGCCCCCATCATTCCCTATGTGACAATTGGCTGGGATGTGTCAGCCTCAGCCTTTGAACATGTTGTCCAGAATGCCAGATGGGAACAGACATTCCTCCTCAGGGCAGAATCTCAATACAGATTAGTTACCCTTTGATACACTTTAACCAGTCTCTCATGCTCACAATCAAGGTGATTAAAGAGTGCTAAAGGGCTGGCTTTCCCCCACTTTTTGAACATGGTTGAGGTAAAATTCTAATCTATGTGAGGACAAAACCAGGATAATGTTGATAGCTATCCTACATTAATGTCCATGGAGAACAAGAGTGTGACCTTATGTTCACGGAGCTAGAGTTGGGAGAGAAAAGTGAGCTGTCTAGGGACGTTATCACACGGGGCAAATCTGCTGGTTAATCCACACAAATCTCAAACAAAAACTGGATTTGTGCCTCACATTTTCTCACGATGTCACACAGAAACTGGACAGAAACTGGTGTTATCCGAGATCTTTTGAAATTCAGTAGTTTTGAGGAAATACAATTGCGAAATTATGTAATTTCGCATTTACCGTAATGTGAAAAGCAAATGCGCATTTGGAAGCATTTCCCTGCATTTCCCCATGGTTCCACAGGGTTTCCCATGGGTCCTCGAGGCAGCATCTCCTTATTATGTTTTCTTCAGGTTTTGCTTGGGCGACAAACATGCCGGCCAGACATGAGCTTCTCCGCTTCGTCTTTCTAAATATACCTGTCTTTTACTAGAAATATCGGGCCGTGGCTGATGTGGGGTTTGTGATAGAACGCAAGTGATGAAAACAACATCCTCCAGCCGCGGCAAGCATAGCTATATCTGCGCATGTGCTAGAAAATCATTTCTAGTACATTTACGGGCTTTTCTAACTTGTGTGTGAACGTTAAATGCAGTGTTAGCATGTGCGCAATTAATGTAATTACGTGTGAAAGCCATTTGCGGAATCAAGATTTATTTTCTGTTTATTTTCGGGATGTCTCATTTCCACTTTCTTGTCCCTTTGTGGCCCACGTGTGATAACATCCTAGGAGAGGGAGTGGGAGGGATGTTGTCCTTGTTGTGACTGTTGTGGTTGTATGCCTTCAAACCCAACTTCAGATTATGGCAATCCTATCATAGGGTGTTTTTTTTTTTCTTGGTATGATTTGCTCATAGGAGATTGGGCATTGGCCATAGGCTGGGAAGGAGTGATTTGTGCAAGGTCACCCAGTGGATTTCTGTGGCGGAGTGGAGATTTGAACCCTGGACTCCTGGAGTCCTTATCCAACACTGAAACCACAACACTACATTGTCTTTCTCAATCTCTCTCTCTTCCCATCCCACCCTTGACTGTCAGGGAATGCCTCAAGGTCCGGCCTGGCCTGGAAATATCCAGTACAGGGGTAGGCAACCTTTCCTCTTTAAGGGCCGAGGGACTTCAGCTCCCAGAAACTTCAGCCATGTTGGCCAATAGTCCCATGTTGGCCAATAGCTCCTGGGATTCTGGGAGCTGAAGTCCCTCGGCCCTTAAAGGGGAAACGTTGCCTACCCCTGGTCTAGTAGAAGAGCACAGAGTAAAGGACACAAACTGAGCCTGGAGGAGAAAGGAGGGATACTAGACTCAGAGTCTTCCCAGCAGAGGGCATTCCAGCATGTGGGGAGAGGTACCCCCCTGAAATGTAGAAGGAGAGAAAGAGAGAGATGCCCTTGTCTAACGTCTGGAGGAGAGGGTGTCCTTGGGACTGAGTGCTGTGTTGGCTGCTGCTCAGAGACAGTGCGTGCTGCCCCATCTGAGACTAGTACCTCTGGGACAGGCATCCCTCCGCATGCTAAGTGGCCAACTTGTGTGAGGGGATTGACTGGACAGTACATCTGCAAGAGCAGGGGGTACATCTGCAAGAGCAGGTAGAGCAGGGCGAAAGGAGCACAGTCCTGACCCTTTCCATCTGATCCATGTAACCCTCATATTTCACAGACTCCCCTTTTGCAGCTCTGCCAAAATATTTCTCATCCCCAAGCTCCTTCTAAGATCAAGAGACTCAGAATAGGAGTGAGGGGGCTGCCAAGATCTTGGCAGGCCCCAATATATGGGCATTCTCCCTGACAGCAAAAACCCATTGATAGTACATTGCCAAATCTGCTGCTTGAAGCAGCTACGTCACTGTGCCTAATGGTAGGGACTGTCCTAGCTTTGCACGCATGTGTGTGCTGCCATACAGGTCTGTTCTAATCCCTACCTGAGGATTTAAGGCAGGGGTAGGCAACCTTTCCCCTTTAAGGGCCGAGGGACTTCAGCTCCCTGAATCCCAGGAGCTATTGGCCAACATGGGACTATTGGCCAACATGGCTGAGGCTTCTGGGAGCTGAAGTCCCTCGGCCCTTAAAGGGGACAGGTTGCCTATCCCTGAATTTTAAGGTCTTGGATAAGCAGGAAAATCTTGCTCCATTGCCAGACACCCAAGAAGTGTGTGTGTGTAGGACGATAATTATGGTGACTCCTTCCCTCATTGACATAGGAGTAATCCTCTCAGGCCCCACCACCAAGCTTTTTCTAATCCTGTATACTGACCACTAGGAGCCACTGAGAGTTCAGCAGTGGGATCTCTCCCCAACTTAGAGTCTTGCCTTCCTGTTTCTCTCTCTTTCTCAAATGTGGCCTAGGACTGAATCCAGCAGATCTCCATTCAAACCCCTTCCCAGTTATAGACCCACTGGCTGCCCATGGACGCTGCTCCCTATTCTCTCTCAGTTTTTCAGTCTCTCCCTCTCCCTCCCTCTTTTTCAGTTTTGGTCTCAGTTTCCCAGTTTGAGACACCAGCTATTCATAGCCAACCTCCTATGAATGTCACAAGCATGAATGAGATGAAATTAGATGAATGAACTAAAGATCACAATGCACACACTGCATGGTGACAAAGAGAGAGGGAAGTCACCCGCAACTATAAATAACATGGGTCCATGAGTTATGGTGTGAGACTTCTGCAGGGCACATTAGACAGCAATGGAGAGACTGGGGCTCTCTGACCTTAGGCAGGCCTCTCAGGCCTCATCTGTGGTTGAGAAGAGCTGCCAGGGGGCTGCTCAGTCGGAAGGGGGTGTAACTTGGCATTTCCTCCCCAGTTGCCTCTTCCTCTGTAAACAGTGTTAGCTTTTGCCCTGGGTTTGCTATGTTATTCACTAAAATCCCCAATGTGTATGGATCCTTGTAGGGGCAGCAAGGAAGCCTCAATATCACATCAGCCCCTGGCCCTAGAAGCCCACATGCATTGGCAGCTGTCAGTTCTCAGGTCAGAGTGAATCCACTCTGGGTTTCATCCCAGATTTGGAAGGAGTGATCTGAGGTGCTGAACCTTAACTCCCAACTAAGTTCAGCCCTTTAATGGCACTGTTAAAGTTCAGACTTAAAACCTAGAGCATATTCCCTGGCTGTGAAGCCACCAAGTAGCATTGCCCTCCAGATGGCTCTGGCTCTCCATGCTATGACTTAGATGTGGTTCTTGCTGTCTTCTCACCACTTTCTGTGCTGTGGCCAGTGTGCAGGGCTGAAAGGAAAACCAACAGCCCAGGGAATAAACTGCTATATGAAGATGGTGGGGGATAAAAGCCCTTCTTCAAGCAGGGTCATAAGACTCACTGGGAACACCTCAATGTGGGATTTCAGAAGATGGAACTTGAGGGAACTTCATATTTTCCCATACTCATTCCCCTCCTGATGAAGCCTCCTATCAGCTCACTTCTGTTCCAGGAGAACGCTAATAATATTCTCCTTAATAATCAGAGAGGAATTCATTATGATTCTGTCCCTCCTGGCAAAACTTAGCTCTCCTTCTTGCTGCTCTTTGGAGCTGTTACACATTTCCAACATGATGTAAAACATGTTTTTGTGGGCATCAGCATGAAATGACAGAGGGGCATTGGGGTGGGAGGAAGTTGATGGAACACATAGGGCTTTTTTATAGCTGTGTAAGTGGAACCAGTTTGTGCAATATTAAGCAGATATTTGTGTTGATCAGAAATCATGACCACATACATGAACGTAAGTGAGGAACAAGGTTTCAAATCCCTCTTTGCACATGACTATGGATATATTGTCCTCTCTCACCTGAACTTACCTCACCAGGTTGTTAGGGGGATAAATTGGGAATGACTATGTTTGCCATGTTCACAGTCAAAGAAGAAAGCAAAAAGACAATTTGGCCAAAAAGGAAAAGAAACAATTGATGACAAGCGAAACACTGCAAGCAGTTAAAGAAAGATGGGAAGCAAAAGCAAAGGGTGACAGGAATAAAATTAAAACCATGAATGCTACGGTTCAGTGATTAGTGAGCAAGGATCAGGAAAATTTCTACAACAATCAATGCAGAAAGTAGAAGCTGAAAACAAAAAAAAGGAAGAACAAGAGATTTTTTTTTCCTACAAGATTTGGAAATTCAAAGAGAAATTTAAACCAAGGGTTGGAATAAGATCAGAAGGGGAACATAATATATGGCCAAGATGAATTTTTTAAAAATGATAGAAACAAAGCACAAAAAAGCTACATTAAAAATGCAAAAGAGTAAATGACACTTGGGAACACAAGATGAATCCCAAATTCTGGAAAGTGAAATGAAAGCCCCACTCAAAATAATTGGGAAGATGAGTCACCAGGAACAAATGACATATCAACAGAACTGCTAAGATTCAAGTATAGTTCTAACTAAAACCTGCCAACAAATATGGAAAACAACATTCTGTAGCAAAGACATCTACCATATATGGAGGGAGAAATCCCAGAGGTGCAAGCCAGGTTCAGGAAAGAAAGAGGCACAAGGGATCACATTGCTAACATATGTTGGATAATGAAGAGCACAAGGGAATTCCAAAAAAAAAAAAAAGTTTGCATGTGCTTTATTGACTACAGTGAAGCCTTTTACTACACAAACCATGGAAAACTATGGAATGCATTCAAAGAAATGGGATGCTACTACATTTGATCATCTTGATGCATAACCTTTACTCAGGACAAGAGACTGTCATTAGAAAAGAGTACATAGAAACAGAATGATTCCAAGTAGGAAAAGATGTCAGGCAAGGCTGCATACTATCATCCTATTTATTCAACCCGTATACAGAAACATTGTACACAGAGCAGGCCTAGACTCAGAGGCAGGAGTATTAACAACCTAAGATATGCAGATGACACAATACTATTTGCAGAAACCAACAAAAACCTGGAGCAATTACTGAAGAAGGGTAAGGAGGAAAGTGCCAAAGTAGGCTTGATGTTGAAAATTAAGAAAACAAAAATAATAACCATGGAAGATCTACAGGAATCCATTATAGATAATGAGAAAACTGAAATAGTCAGAGTTCCCATGCCTTGGTTCAAACATTAATAAGAACGGAGACTACAGTCAAAAAATTAGAAGAAGGCTAGGACTGGGAAGGGCAGCTATGAAAGAACTGGACAAGAACCTAAAGCGCAAAGATATAACTTTGAACACAACTGTGAGGATTGTCCAAGCCATCATATTCCCCATCACCATGTACACATGTGAGAGCTTGACAGTGAAGCAAGTTGCTAGAAAGAAAATAAACTCTTTTGAGATGTGGTGCTGGAGAAGAGTGCTGAGGATGCCATGGACAGCAAAGAAGACAAACAAATGTGTTCTTGTACAGATCAAGCCTGAACTATCCTTGGAAGCCATGATGATTAAACTGAGGCTGTCATATTTTGGCCACATCATGAGAAGGCATGAATCATCAGAAAAAAACAACAATGCTAGGTAAGGTAAAAGGAAGCAAGAAAGAGAAGGAGACCATGGATGGACTCATTCAGAAAGCCCATGGACCTGAGCCTGCAGAACTGAGCAGAGCAATGGAAGACAGGGAGTCTTGGAGAACTCATAATAATAATAATAATAATAATAATAATAATAATAATAATAATAATAATAATAATAAATTTTTATTTATAGCCCGCCCCTCTGCTCGGCAATCGGGGCGGGTTACAACACGTTAAAAGAGAACAAAGTTAAAAACATTCCCTCACTCAACAACCCTCCTCCCCTTAAAACAGAATTAAACATAAAAGGAATTAAAATACAGCAAAATCAACAACAAAGATGGAAGCTTTTGCTTCCCATCTTTCTTTAACTGCTTGTAGTGTTTCGTTTGTCATCAATTGTTTCTATCCACAAGGTCGCCATGAGTTGGGATCGACTTAAGGGTGGCTAACAACAAACAACAATGTTCACAACCCTGAGCTCCCCAAAGAAAGCTGGTGTACAAATGGGTAAGTACAGAAACATTTGCAGTCAAATATTTAAGGAAATATGTGTATTTCTCTCCCTGTCATTCTCTCTCTCTCTCTCTCTCATCCTTCATAGATACTCTCTTTTTTTGCTATGTTTCCTATGTATACTTTCTTTGTGAATTTGGCCTATGCAAAAAGCACTTTCTAGACTATTGGGTTCAAGAAATAAAAGGAATGATAGGTGCCAGTATTCCACCAGGCACACCTGTGCTACAATAAGTTTTCCCAAACAGCAATCCTCCTAAGCATCAAGCCTTCAGAGTTGAATTGCATTAACAAAACGTGCCTAGCCTGTGCTCTACAGGACCAGAATCAAGTCTCCAAGGGATGTGGAAGCCTGGCATGGCCAGAAGCTCAGCCTATGCTTTCCTGTCGGCACGTGGAAGCCAGGCCCTGGCACATGACCTCCTCCTCCTGCTTCTACCCCCACAGGCTGAGGGTGTTTCTCACACACAACAAACTGCACAAGGCTGACTATGAGTAGGAGTTTGGAGCGGCTTTAATTACTGCTAGATCAATAAGCTCTGCTCAGCAAAACAGAATCCAATAGCCAGCCCCCATCCACCCAGAGGAGGGCTGCTGAAGCAGCTGCTAACTGGAGTTGAAGGATTGAAGAAGTCAATGGGGTCCCTGTCTTCATTTGGCGTAGACCCCATAGTCTCCATTCGGGCCAGGGCAGTGGAATTAGCAGGGAATCCGAAGGGGGTATGTGTGAGATGCTCAACCAGGTTAGCCAGTCATGTTCCCCTGCATCCAGGGGCACCTATGGAAATTGGGCACCAGCACCAAATTGAATGATATAATCTGTTTACAGATTCCACAATGGCCCAACTTCCTTCTGGCAAGGTATGTTTCGCAACAATGCTTCCCAACCTCCAGTCATCCCAATATCTTGGACTTCAACTCCTAGAAGCCTCAGTCAGTGTAGCCAATGGTTAGGCATTCTGGGAGTTGTAATCCAAAGCAAATGGACACCCAAAGTTTGAGAACGACTGCTTTACGGAGCCACCTCCACCTGCCACTAAATTCTTGATCTTCCCCCTCATTACTGGTGGAGGCTGAACAACAAAGATGTCGGGTATCTGGAGGGCTTTAGGAATTGCAGACCTACCCCCTAACCATTTTGGGGTGTGTGGATGTGCACGCAGAAAGAATATCCTTCCTTTGTCCTGAGTTCTCTGTGGCAGGAAAAAT
>CM034701.1:129638075-129723531 GCA_020142125.1 Phrynosoma platyrhinos | reverse complement strand
TGTTGTTGTTGTTGTTGTTGTTGTTGTTGTGTACCTCCAAGTCCTTTTTGACCTATGGCAACCCTAAGGCAAAAATATCTTGGGGTTGGGAAGATATGTTCAGAAGGGGTTTGCCATTGCCATCCTCTGAGGCTGAGAGTGTGTGACTTGCCCAAGGTCGTGCAGTGGGTTTTTACACTCGAGTGGTGAATTGAACTCTGATCTCCAGAGTCATAGGACGTTATCACACGGGGGCAAATCTGCTGGTTAATCCACACAAATCCCAAACAGAAATTGGATTTGTGCCCCGCGTTTTCATACGATGTCGCACAGAAACTGGACAGAAAGTGGACAGAAACTGATGTTAACCGAGATCTTTTAAAATTCGGTTGTTATGCAAAATTAGGGTAATTTCGCATTTACCGTAATGTGAAAAGCAAATGTGAATTTGGGAGCATTTCCCTGCTTTTCCCATGGTTCCAGCGAGCATTCCTCTATCTGCGCATGTGCAAGAAGATCATTTCTAGTGCATTTACGGGCTTTTCTCACTTGTGTGTGAATGTTAAATGCGCTTACTGTAAATTCGCAATTAAGGTAATTACATGTGAAAGCCATTTGTGGAATCAAGTTTTATTTTCAGTTTATTTTCGAAATGCCTCATTTCCACTTTATTTTCGCTTTCTGGCCAACGTGTGATAATGTCCAATGTCATAGCACAATTCTCAGGCTGGTCCAGTTCTCATTTTATAAGTAGGGTCCTCAGGCTGAGAAACTAAAACTCACCCTGGACTGCTCAGGCTGAACTGGAGTTTGAATGCAAGGACTTAGTAGCTGGTGGAAGCTTTGCTCATTCACTTTCACATCTGGTTCTGTATCCCAGGTATAAAGCCCCCCTCCCCTTTTCAGAGTGAAGTTTCTCTAGTTTCTTTTCCTCTTCTGAATTATAACTGATTATGGCCTCTAGTTGCCTCTGCACGGAGCCTAGGAAATGGTGTTTTGTATCTCAATAAAGCACATCTCCATGTCCTACTCTCAATACTTAATTGATTGCCCACTGGGGAAAAGATGCATGAATTTTGGCAGATAGAAGAAAAGTGTTGTTTTAGGTTAGAGAGGTTCAAGTGATGAGTGAGTGGATGGGTGGAAACCAGTCTTGGGAATGTGCTATTGTTTATCAGAAAAAAACAGAGAAATTAAAACGGAGACCGTCTTCTTAGCAGTCAATCCCATGCTTCCAGGACTTTCTAAAATTGTAGCACTCTTCTAAGGTTTTAAATTTTCAGTACACATGTTCCACAATCTGGAATCACATGGGATATCTATTTTTGGTTCATTCATCACTCTTGTCCAGTTTCTAAATTCAAGTTCTGCCTCCTACATGTCCTGCCTCTGAAATCCTTGATTATTCCTTTCCTCAGTTTTAATACACTAGTTTTGACCCACAGTTTGGAAAGTTCAAGCATGGACTATTTCAAGACTGTTGCCAATAAGACAGCTGGAATTATACCCCCTCATTCCCATTTATGCTCTCCTAGTGGAGAAAAATTCTTTAATTTGAAAAAACAAGGCAATAAATCCATGGTACTTTCTCCACACTATGCATCACATGGCACATTTATAGGACTTTGATACCACTTTTAAACTAATATGGTTCCATCCTATGGACTCCACTCACTCATCACTTTGTTTGATTCTGAACAGAATGAAGAATGGAATTAGATGCTTTAAATCTGGGCACTACTGCACAGATGACACTGTCCAAAGTAACATAAAAACTGTGACTGAATTAAACATTTGGTTGGGGCCTACAAATCCTACTAGAAGAAGCATCCTTGTTCCCATTGTCTTGTCAAGGCTTTGGGCCTTTCCACCAGGCATCCGTTCTTCCTGCCAATGAGCAAGTCCACTGGGACTTGTAGCTCTTCATATTATAAACTCTGTCAAATAGAGCAAAACAAATGTCTCTCAGTCTCACACAATCCTAGTTTATCTGCACCCTCTGTTCTAGAAAGTGAGCTAGAGTGGGGAAGAATGTTGCTTGCGATTGCTGTAATGTTGCATCTGATTGCCCCCATCAAAACTCTTAAGATCTAGACCAGGGGTCAGCAACCTACGGCCCACGGGCCGGGTCCAGCCCCCCGAGGCCTTTGGACTGGCCCCCGCTGGCCCCCACCCCCGCCGCTGCTGCTACGCGCATCGTGGCCACCATTTTGTTTCTCAAAATGGCAGCCACGCCTTGTTTGCGTGAGCGCGTGCGCCGCCATCCCACCACCACCATTGGCCCACGGAAGACCCAGGGATCCCTGGCCTGGCCCCAAGTAAGGGGAACTTGCCACCCCCTGATCTAAACAATTGATACACAGACACAAAGGAATGTGTGTATGTGCTTTCATGTTTCCTGTTGACTTATGTGGACTTATGGTGACCCTATTAATTTTGTTGAATTTTCTTAGGCAAGGACTACTTAGAGGTGGTTTTGCCAATTCCTTCCTCTGAAACATAGCCTACAACACCCAATATTCTTTGGCAGTCTCCCATCTAAGTACTAACAAGGACTGAACCTGCTTAGCTTCAAGATCAAATTGGATCCAGTAACTTTAGGGTACTTATACCCTCTACATTTCTGTAAATACACTCAGACACTGGAGACCAGGGTTTGATTCCGAGCCTGGCTATGAAACTCACTGGGTGACCTTGGGCAAGTTACATGCTCTCAGCTTCATGGGAAGGTTCGGTTTAGGGTCACCAGAAGTCAGAAACAACTTGAGGGCACACCACACACACACACACACACACACAATCTATAGCAGTGATGATGAAAATGTTGCCTGTGGGCAATCCCAAACCCTCCAAGATATTCCCAAGCCTCCAGGTGCCTTCAAATTATCTTTTTCTGGGATGTTTCCCCCACAATTCAACAAAATATACTAAAAGCAACTTCAAAACTGTGGAGTGGTTTCTCTCTCATCATTTTCAGACCCCTAGTGAAAATCCCCAAAACAAAATAAAATTGAAAACTGGAAAGAATATCATGTCACTTCCAGCTTTGATGTCTCTCCGTCAGTGCAGCGTGGAGTGAAAAATGCCTCCAGCTATGGTGGTAGTTGTCCAAATTGATCTAGATGTTATCTTCATTTCTTTCATCATAGAAATGGGAATTTCAGCCTGGCCAGATCCTGTTGCACCAGGACCATTTAAATTCAACCACTGTGTCATTTCTTAATACCTTGTTGTTTTCTCATGAGTTTTGCAAACAACACCTCCCAAGTAATCATGACCTTAGCTGTAAAATAAATTGAGAACCGATGTCAAACGGGAGTTGGATTGGTGGGGATGGATTCTGTACAGATGACCCACATCCATAGGCTGATTTCATTTAAACAAGAACCAGTTTCCTTTGGATGCTGACTGCTGTTTTAGTGGGAAGGGGGTTTAGATCACCTTCCATTGCCCTCAGATCCCTCATTTTAAGTTAACCTGGCAAGTGAACACAGCACAGTAGACAACACACTTCCACACCTGATCTCCCAAAGTCCCAGAGACAGTTCCATATTCTCCTGGCACAGAGAATAAGAGATGTCCGTGCGTGGAAAGGCAGACAGATGGAGAGTGCAAAGCTGATGTCAAAGTAATAAGCATCCCTGAGCAGGAAGACATGGGGAAAGTGCTCTCATGGGGAGATTTAGTGGGGTGGGGTGGCATGGTGGTGATGTGGTAGTGGAGGAGGTGGCTATGAAGTGGAGGCTTGGGACCTGGAGGGAGGGAGGGAGGAACAAGAGAGCTGGAAAGCAGCTGCATCAGCTTGGTGGCCCCATGAGACTGGGCCATGTCGCTGCGCCTATGCCTGGGTGTCTCTCACCCCAGCAGCTGCAGGATTAGCTTTGACAGGGACATACTTTCCAGCTTGTTCACTTTGGTAGCTCCATGACAGGCAGTCTCATGGGGACAAAGAGTCCAGTTGTTTCTATCTGGCTAGAGTGTCTCTATGCGACGGACCCCTTGACTTGGAACCCATAGGTTATATATAGCAAATTCCCCTCTTCCACAGTGGCCACTTTCCAGTGGCCAGCCTCCTTTTCTGTTAAATGGCTAGTGAAGTCTCCTGGAATGAGAGTGGGGGAAGATCTTTTTTTTTTTTTTAAAGGAATATGTTCAGCATTTGGTTTTCCCTTCCCATTGCTGCTGCTGCCATCACGTTCATACTCTGTCCCCCACCCTCAGAGCCACAAAGAGGCGGTGGTTGAAAGTGCTGGTTAATCTGGGACTCTTAATGGATATATAAAAGCAGGATCAATGTTCCCCTTCCAACCTAATCAGTCAAAGCATCCTTCAAAGCCTGACTTTGCTGGCAATTCTGGCCTCTGCTAGCCACGAGGTATCCTCTGAGCTCCCTGGTTCAGCTTTGTCAGGGCGCTCTTCAAGGCTCTGTGTCTCTTTTGATCCAGGCAGAAGGGCTCTCACCCTTTACTCTTGTATGTGTCCTTTGGCGGGTGGGGGGAGGCTTCATCTCTAGCCTGCTCTCAGGTTGCCTTTGGGCTAAAAAGGGAAAAAGGGCCCTGAGTTAACATTTTTCAAGGTGCAACTGCATATTGACTTTCTCAGCTTTGCAAATCAAGACAATTAGCATGTACCCACACTATACAATTTGAGCATAAGGATTCTACTTGAACTGCCAAGGCTCCATCCTATGGCATCTTAGGGTTTGTAGTTTTGTGAGGTATTTAGAAATCACTGCCAGAGAACTCTAGTGCCTCACCAAATTACAAACTCCAGAATTCTGTAGGATGGAGCAATGGTAGTTAAAGTGGAGTCAAAATGTTATAATTATACAGTGTGGATACACATATCTTTAGCGAAGAGTCTAGCGGTACCTTTATTAAAGGCTGACAACTTTATTGGACATAAGTCTTTTATGGTCTGGAGCCAGTGGGTTGCAGGCCATGAAAGCTTGTCTAGTAAAACTTGCTAGCCATTAAAATATGTTGTGTTTGTATAAGTTTTTTTTATGTTTAATATATGTCATTTTTGTTAGGTTTGAATGGATATTGGTGTTTGGGATGAAACGATTCGTGTTTTATATATTGAGGAAAACAATAAAGATTATAGAAAAAATGCCACTAGAGTCTTCATTGTAGTAGTTGTTGTGACAGACCAACTCAGCTACCTCAGGGGAAATAAAAGCCTGATCTTGTTGTTAGTCCCAACTAGAGTAGAACCATTAGATGTTCTACATGTTGATTCACCAACAACAATCGATTTAATAGGGCCTTCTCTACACTATATGAGTAAAGCAGTTTGACACCACCTTAGCTGCCATGGCTCAATGTTATGGAATTCTGAGATTTGTAGTTTTGTGAGATATTTAGCCATCTCTATCAGAAAGCTCTAGTCTAGTGTCACAACAAACTACAACTCCCAGAATTCCATAGCATTGAGCCATGGCCATTAAAATGGTGTCAAACTGTACTATTTCTGTAGTATAGAGGCAGCAACTTTAGTTGAGACGAATCAACAGGATGCCAGCCAATATTTTTATGGACATACATTATACATAAACTCACAAAATGTTTAAAACATACTATTCCTACTGGCATAGCCATGTTAATCTGTGTCAGGAACAACTGCAACCAAGATGCCACCAATCCCCATGCCCTCCAACATTTCACATATAATAAACAGAACATGTGGTTCACAATATCAAAGTATGATCATGATGACAAAAATTATTAAGGAGGAAGAATACGCAAGCTAGGAGAGGTTGCTGTGGTTTGCTTTTACCTGACCCAGTTACCAGGAAGGGCAAGATTTTCCCCTCTCCTCTCCTTCCTGCCAAGTTAACTGAGTCCAACTACTTATGTGCTTTGAATTCAGTTTGCATCAAATTGCCTTTTTTTGTTTTGTTTAAAAAATGGTTTATTTTATTGTATTTATGTTTGTCTTAATTGTTATTTTAACTTTACACCAGTTTAATTTAGTTTTAAGGGGATGGGAGGGTTAGGGATTGGGATGAAGGATTGTTTTAATTTGTTGACTGTCTTAAATTGTGGTACGCCGCCCCAGTTGCTGAGGAGAGGGGCGGGATAAAAATAAAATTTATTATTATATTATTATTTATTAAGGAGAACAAGGAGGGAGAAGAAAAGTCGGAGGAGAGACAAACCGAGATATTTTAAAAGCAGATGACAAAAGTGGGATGAGAAGGATTAATTTTTTCTGTCTCTGTCTCTGTCTCTGCCAAACTGGAGCAGCTGGAGGCTTGCCTTTCCCTTGGCTCTAGAAGAGGCTGCAAAATTGCCATTTTGTATTTTTTATTTTACACTTCCAAGAAGCTGGGGTGCCATCAGGGCAGGACTTTGGTGCAGAAGTCCAGAAACAGCCTCAGAATGAAGAAGAGCATCCCTACCCCCACAAACAACAGGGCTGGCTTATCACATTTGGAAGTGAGTGAAGGAATACACATTATCATCTAAATACAGGCCTGGGGGTAGGATAAGAGCATTAAGTCCAGAGTCTGAAATTACTTATGTGTCTCAGTAAGAAAATGGTGCTGAAAATGGTTTTGAGCATGAGGAGTGATTCCATCCCAACTCTACAGAGCCAACAATTCTACAAGCCCTTAAAATGCATAATTTTGCAATCTCTTCCTCTGGTTTCAGAGACCCAACTCAATTACAGGTGGAAAAAATATAACCTTTTAATCCTGCCGCTGTAGCAAACCTTCCAAACTATACTGTGACTGAGTGATTTGTGCTGCAATCCCATACACATTTACCTGAGGGTAATTCTCAGTGAACTCAGTAGGACTTACTTCTGAGTAGCTATGCATAGCTGAATATTGCACTATAAAACCATGTGTCTGCGTGTCTACATCAATATGTGCAAGGGGTGCATGCAAGCATACCTAATTGGAAAGAGAAACTCTCTTTAGAGATGTGCTCACCACATTTTCTTTGCATGTGTAGTCCTCTTCCACTGCTAGGTGGAGTTTGGGGGAAGCTGGCCTGATATGTTCACAAGAGAAGCTGGATACACACTGGTGTGAAACTGGTAACATTATGAACCTGCTCCCCCTTGAAGCTTATTCAGTGGGAGAGGAGGATAAAGAACTGTGTGATTTGAGCTTCATTTCTCCAACAAGTGCCCTCCTAATGTGTTATATTACATCCCCATCATCCCTAGTTGGCGTGGCTATAAGCTGAGGATAATGGGGATTGTGATTCAAGACCTCTGGAAGATTCCAGGTTGGAGAGAATAGCACACACATTCCTTGAAGTATGTGCATGTCATAATGGATATCTCACTGTGTTGTTGTTGAAGTTTGCAATCTTCTTTAGAAAGTAACACATATTTTGTTTCTTTTTACCTTTTTTTAATGTATTCTGGGGGGTTCCATTGGTCTTCTTAGAGATGTGAAAATGTTCTCTTCCTTTATATCACTAGAGAAGACTGGGAAAGTTAGGGGGCTTGGAAATATAACTCCCACTATCCCCAAACTAATAAGGAAGTTGTAATTCAAAAAAGTAAGGTTTCCATGCTTTGTGATGGACTGCTCATTAGTACTCACTCCGCCACTCCAGCAAATTTTCTTTGCCTCCAGTTTTCTCTTTTCTTTCCCATTGCCATACAATTGCTGAAGCACTGAAGCCAGTTACTCCTTTGGAAAACTTTGTAAGACAGGCTAAGGACAGTAGATCTTCCTCACTGACTAAACATGACCAGAGGAATTGGCTACTGCTACATGATCTTTCCTAACAACAGTGAAACCTCTGCACCAGCTTCTCAAGCAATACACTTACATGGTGCCTATCATATGCCGCAGCACCTAAGGGTCTTGGATGGAAAATATATTTAATTTTTTTTTAAGTAAAGCTCTCTGAGATTTGCATAGCTAGTCCTGCTGTTCAGATAAGCTAATATACTCTTTGATCCTATACAGCTAATTTCCATATGTTGCAAAGGCTTTAGGGAGGGGGAGAGCAAGCATAAAGCTGGCTTTAATACTTCAGTCAAATCATTTTTAGCAGTCTTGTTTTTGCAAAAGCGTAGATTAGGACAACATGTTTCCCTTTTTTGCAACTTTTGTTTTCACTCTAATTACAGACAATGCACTTAATGAAGTTGCTGCAGCTATATCAGGATGCTTTTTCTGTGTTCAGTTGAAGCCTGTTGCTTCGATGCTGCCTCCCGATCTGCCCTAACTAGGGGCAAAATTAGACACACATACACTTCACAGAACAGGAGAAATGGTTGAGGGCTCTGATCCTGATTCTGGACGGTCTGTGCTTTCTCTTGCAAACTAATCCCATGGAAAATTGAGACAACAGAAAGAAACTCTTTGATATTTTTTGCATCGATGGCACACACAAAATTCAAAAGAAGCCAGCAACCCTAGTAATGCTTACTGGGAAGTGCATCCAATTGAACTCAGTGGGACTTCTGAATAAGCATGTTTGGAATGGGTCTGCCAGTGCTACTTGCCTCGACACATCACACAGCCTGTCTCTTCTACAAAGCTCTCAAGTACTACCCTGTGAACTTAGGCAGCCTTCAACTGCCCATCTTCTCAACCCCCTCTTACATTTTTTTTTACTGTGCACAGCAACTCTCAGCTTCCCTATGTGCTTCATTCTACTTGAGGCTTGCCACTCATTCCTTATTTCCTTGAAATTAGTATGTTTAAACAATTCCTGTAGTGGTGGAAAGAGGTGGGGAAGCAGTTGCATAAAGCAACATGAGTTCTTAAAGGAAGACACATTTACTGTATAAATATAAATAGCTTTTCTGGACTAGAGTCTACCTTATCATGTGTATTGGTAGTTCCAGATGAGACTTCTATTGTGCCATTGCACCCAGCAGGAGGTGGTGGTTTCCATGTCAGTGCGGCAGAGAACTTGATCTGGGTTTTACTCCAAACTTTAATGCTTTAAGTGCTGAATCTTGCCTCCCAATGTGTTCAGCATCTTGGATGACCCATTTAAAGTTCAGACTCAAGCTAGGAGTGAATTCACTGTCCTGCTGACATGGTAGCTGCCAGTCACTAGTGATCACAGAGCCACATTTGGGGATGTTTATGGAAAGTCCAATAGAAAAGCATTCCACGCTTCTGCTGATGGGCTCCAGCAACCCCATGAAGCCAATGGTAGAAATGGGCTGCTAAACAACTATAGTGGGCCCTTGGTATCTGCTGAGGTTTGGTTCCAGGATCCCCTTTGGATACCAAAATCCATAAATAAGTCCCATTATATACAATGTAAGTAAAATGGTGTCCCTTATATAAAATGGCAAAAATCAAATCTTGCTTTTTGGAATTTATATTTTTAAAAATATTTTCAAGCCATAGATATCTGTGGATAAAAAATCTGTGGATACAGAGGGACAATTATAATTCTATCCCCACTATCCTGGTCAATGTACAAACTCCCCATAACTGTCTAAATGGGAAGCCTCTGGGCTGGGGTGCACCACTCCAGAGCAAAGCCAATGGAAAACGGACTCCCAAGGGTTATATAGGGGGGGATGCACACGGACTAAAAGGGTTGTTTTGGGGTTGACCTGAAGGCATGGTCTTTAGATGATGCACGCTGGAAAAGTGTCCCCTACCTGCCTCTTCCAGTGAAAGTGCAAATGAAAAAAAATCAAAGTGCATAAGTGTGAATTGTATCCCCCTTCATTAGCTATAAGAACTGTCCACTGAGTTTAGTTACAGAGGAAAAATCACTCACATGGGTCCATTCTCAGCTTTCATATCTTTTCAGAGCCTCAGACTGAAAAGCTAATGCAAAACAAGTTTCAAACAAGATCACTATTACAAATGAACCCTTTCTGTGCCACTGGGTAGCTATTAATATTTGGTCATAATGATAACAAGGTGGATAATTAACCCATCTGCTTGTTAACAGAGGCTCAATTCAGCAGAGAGATGCTGCATTATTATCTTCATTTTTATGTTTCAAATGTTTTAAAAACTGATTTAAATTAGACTGTTAAAAATAGGGTTGCTTATTTAATTTTGCAAAAACGTTTGTACTCTAAATGGCATTAGCTGCATTTTGTTTTAACCTATGCTGTAAGGCACCTTGGGTCCCATAGTGAGAGAAAGATGGATAATTAATTCATTCATTAAAAACATACGTACATACATGACAACGTTTATTAGCAGGAAAATAGCTTCACAGTACCTTTTAACTGTGACTGATAGCAGTCCTCTCTCTAGCTTCCAGATTAGTTACTTAGAACGTTATCACACGTGGGCCAGAAAGCGATAATAAAGTGGAAATGAGGCATTCCGAAAATAAACGGAAAATAAACCTTGATTCCGCAAATGGCTTTCACACGTAATTACCTTAATTGTGAATTTACAGTAAGCGCATTTAACGTTCACACATAAGTGAGAAAAGCCCATAAATGTACTAGAAATGAGCTTCTTGCACATGCGCAGATAGAGGAATGCTCGCTGGAACAATGGGAAAAGCAGGGAAATGCTCTCAAATTTGCATTTGCTTTTCACATTATGGTAAATGCGAAACCAAACAACCAAATTCCAAAAGATCTCGTTAACACCAGTTTCTGTCTACTTTCTGTCCAGTTTCTGTGCGATGTCGTGTGAAAACACAGGGCACAAATCCAGTTTCTATTTGGGATTTGTGTGGATTAACCAGCAGATTTGCCCCCGTGTGATAACGTCCTTAGTTAAATATACTTTGTTGTTATTGAAATTCCACCCAACATCAAGCTGAGCCTGGAACAATCCATACTACATATTCACTATCTTGATACCACTGAGCAACAGCACAAAGGACTACTTACCCACCATGTCACTTTCTGTACTGGTTGGAAGGCATGCTCCTATGTCATAAGAGGCTATGTTGATGGCAGCAACACTGCTGGTAGGGTCTCTCATGTCAGACAGGCTTTTGTTGAGGAGCTGGATTGAATGTGCCAAAGAACTGTCCACCAGATGTCTACTAGAATTTCAGTAACTTCCACCCTGCAATCAACTTGAGCCTGGAAAAATCCATATAACAAATTCATATTCTTGATACCACTATGCAACTGCACAATGGGTGTTTAAGTGTCATGCTCTGTCAAAAACCCATTAATCACTATACATACTGTACTTGCTTCCAGTTTCTACCTAGAACATACTATTAAATCTATTGTTTACAGCGAAGACCTCTGATACAACTGCATATGCCCAGACCCACAACACCGAGACTCAAAAACTTTGGATTTACAACAGACATTTCTCAAACTACAATACCCAACAAGGTGAAGGCACAAATCAACAAGTTAAGATTAATATCCAGAACCATCAGTAAACAGACCAAAGACAAACCAAAACCACAAAGTGACAGAACACCTCTAGTTGTCACCTACTTTCCCCATCTGAGACCACTCAAAGGCATCGTCAATGAGCTACAACCAATTCTGGAAAATAACACAGCCTTCTCACAAGTTCTGGGAGACAGGCCTTTATTGGTCTACCCTACAGTCTCCAAATCTTAAACAACTCACTCACAACAGGATACATAACATAGATGGTGATACACAGTCAAGACCCTGCCACAAACCCAGATGCCATTTCTCTCCCCACATCTTCTCTGGAAAGAATATTACAGTGGCCAATAACATCACCCACATCAGAGATACATACATGCTCTTCCTCCAATGCTATACATGCCCTCCTATGCTAGCAATACCCCTCTACATTCTACATTGGACAATCTCTATGCAAGAGGATTAATGGACACAAATCTGATATTAGAAATGACATTACACCAAAACAAGTTGCAGAATATTTTAACCTTCTGGATATACAGTAAAACATTTACTGGTCACTGTCTTTGAACAAGGAAATTACAAGGAAGTCTAGAAAGAGAAATAGCTGAATTGAATTATATTCACAAATTCCAGTCCATTAGCACAGGTATGAACAAAGACAATGGCTTCATGGCATACTACAAATATTAACACAAGAATCCTCATTACTGCACATATAACAAAAGGAATCTTCTCAGTGTGAGTTCTGAATCCAGGGAAACTGACTTTTGCTAACAGATGTATTGCATTCACACATCAACACTAACTGACCACTATAAAGATCTGAAATACCTGTATCACCTTGCCCAGCCATTTGAAAATTTAGGGCAACAGACATGATTTGCATTTTTCTGGATCCTATTACATTCTATCCCATTCCCACAACTGTACACGTATGCTTTATAACCTGAGGATTTAATACCACTCAGTACTGCATCTGAAGAGATGGGTTTATATCTACAAAAGCTCATGCTGGAAAATAAACCAATTAGTCTTAAATGTGCTGCCACATTCCTTTTTCCCCTCTCCCCCACTATCCCTCCTTTCTATGCTACAAGAGGCTATAATGGCTACTTCTGTGAGACCTATGTTACATTATGACTGTTACTTAATGGGGGGTAACTTCTATCCTTTAGGGATCTACTGATCAGAGCTAAGTTAAATATACTTGTGTAGCTCATGTAGATGTCTGGCCATGATTGTTTCCAAGTCAGCGAGGCATTCAATCCATTTTGGGGGTTTGCTCAATTTTTAAAGAAGCCTTCCAAAATTCTGAACCTATCCCTAAAATACGTTCCACATTTCAGACATCTCCTTTCAAGATGAGACTAAAACCCATAATGGATTCACCACCCCATTGAACAGAAAACCATCAGCTGTCATTCACTGCCAGTAAGTAATTATTTATAACTAGTTACTTCCACACTCTACTTGAGATAAGGAACAGGTTGCAAACCTAAGAGATATAATAATAATAATAATAATAATAATAATAATAATAATAATAATAATAATAATAATAATAGCTTTCCTTTCCTCTCTTACATGTCTGGTTGTCATTGTACAAAACCTCTTCAAATTGTGCACAAAAGAAAAGGGGCATATATGTGCATAGCAAAATGGTGGGAAAATCATGGTCCTCCAGTTGTCATTAGGCTACAACTACCATAATCACTGATTGGCTGGGGCTATTGGAGTCCATCAATAAGTGGAGAACACAAATTCCTTACCAACCCTCACCAATGGCTCTTCTAGATTAGCGCAGCCATGTCAGTTTCTGCCAGTAGCATATTACAGAACTGGAGGAAATGATAAACAGAATGAGGACCTCCCATTTTTTGCAAAAGAAACAGACATTCCATTGGCTGGTTCATGGATAGTGAAGCTCCTGAGTACCTAACCTGCTTAGACTCTCATCATCTTTACACTGCTGTGCAATAGTTTTGGGTAGCAATCTTGCATAGTTGAAATGCCTTTGGTTTTAATGGGATTTTGGCAACCCAGCCACGTCCAGAGCTGTACCTTTATGAACTCATTTGTATTATTGGCCATCATGGGTTTCAGGGCCCTTTCAAGCTATCAATCCTTAGCATGGAGGATAAAAATGGCTCAGATGTTACCCATTTGTTGCTGAGAGGCCAGACTTCTTCCCTCAAGGCTACACTTCTGTTGTAGGGATATTGCATTTCCCAAGCAATCAAACCTTAATGTTTCTCAATAGGAGTACTTGGCTTCCACCTCCCTGTTAACAGCAGATCCTTTGCTGCAGCGACTGCTGCTATGTGGCACAACATCTCATACAAAATGTAGGCCTGTGACTCTGACAACATCACTTTTCTTCTCCTGTATGATTTTAAACTAAAGCATCTTTTGCCTGATGAAGAAGCCAGTGGGGCTTCAAAAGCTTGCATTATGTATTTTATACATTATGGTTGGCCAATAAAGGTATCACTCTTTTGTGCATTTGAGGTTTTGTTATATTTTGCTGCATGGTCAACATGGCTACTTTTGAATATGTTTCATAGTTTAGGGTACCTGCATATCTTTCTTCACAATGAAAAGGCCTCTGTTGAAGAGAAGCCCCCATTTCAGGGGTTTAGAGCAACTTTCTGTTTCCAGGATATGTGTCTGACTTCATCTACACTGCATAATTAACACAGTTTGACACCACTTTAACTGCCATGGCTCAATGCTATGGAATTAGTCTTCTCTGTCATAGCAATCTGGTGTCACAACAAACTACAACTCCCAGGATTCCATAGCATGGAGCCATGGGATTTAAAGTTGTGTTGAACTGCATTAATTCTCCAGTGTGGCAACAGCCTTTGTCATGTTTGACTCTGCAGAAACCACGAGGCACTGCAGCACTACCACATTTAGTGCCCTCACCATTACATACAGCAGTCATTGTCAGATTTCTCACCATTACTACAGATTACACCATATTACTTTCAGAAAATAGCAAAGATGAGGAACAACTATTGATGAAATTAAGGAAGAAAGTGCATAGGCAGGGTTGTAGTTGAATATTCAAAAATACTAAGAATACTAAGGGACTCTACAGACTGCCCAAAAGGGGTGGCTCCATGCCACCCCTGGGAGTGCTGGATTAGGGTCGCAGCAACCACATGCCACAGCCTCCTTTTTAGAGCAGCAAAAGCTTACCTTGCCATGGTGACAGCCCCTTTTCAGTGATCCTTTGGTGCAGCATGTATGAACGCTGTGTCAAGGGAGCGCCCTGATGCCACCCACCATCTGGGTGGGTGGCGTGGGGGTGGAGTTGGTGTGGCTGGTGTGCAGTTGCCATGCCCCCACTCCATCCCCAGGCTGGCCCTTGTGGTCAGTCTGTACAGCCCCTAAGTTGCTCATATCTGTCAACCACTGCAAGCAACTCTCTCTGGTGTAGGTAATGTACTTTGTACGTTAAAGCAAGAATAGCTGTGGGGAAAAGTTAGTGTAGGTGAAACACTCATGGATTAATCAGCCCTGGTGGTGCAGTGGTTAAATGCCTATACTGCAGCCACTCATTCATAAACCACAAGGTTGTGAGTTCAATACCAGCCAGGGCTGAGGCTCGACTCAGGCCTGCATCCTTCTGAGGTCGCTAAAATGAGTACTCAGCTTGCTGGGGGCAATTAGCTTACAGTTGTAAACCACTTAGACACCCCATAGTGTGGTATGAAGCAGTACATAAATGAAGCTGCTTTGCTTTGCCTTGCTTGATGTCAGAAGAGGATCCCTCTCTCCAGCCTTGGCATCTCTAGGTGGGTGCAAGGAGTGCGAACTGCACCAAGTGACACCTAGTTGGGCCCTCCTCCCACTGCAGCAGATGGGCAGGCATACCCATCGTGGCTTAGCTGCCACTCTGGCTCTCTTCCCAGAAACCTTGGCCAAGCGATGGCCTGGTGACCCCCTGGATTGGAGGAACCTGTGGGAGCAGGGCAGGGCCAGGGCCAGGACTAGGGCCAGGTAGTGGTGCAGAGTTCCAAATGGAGAGGAGAGAACCCCCTGCACTTGTGCTCTATCATGCATGTGGTGCAGATGGGCCACTTCCATCCCCTGCTGCAGGATTGAGCCCAATAGATTGCTGCCTGCCTGCCCGCCCACCCAACCAGCCATCCCACCATCCTTGTGGCCAAATGGAGGGCCACAGTTCCTGAAGACAGACAGATTATTTGGGTACAATCCATGCAGAGAGAAAAGGCCTAAGCAGACTGCCAGAAATAGTGCACGTTAAATTGAGGCACTGCCCTGGCTCAGTCCTAGGGAATCATGAGAATTGTATTTTTTTCTGACATTGAGCCTTCTCTGTCAGAGAGCTCTGGCGCCACAATAAATTACAGTTCCCATGATTCCCTAGCACTGAGCCAGGGCAGTGCCTCAATTTAATGTGCACTATTTCTGGCAGTATGCTTAGGCCCAAAGTCTCTAGAAACCCTTCTCCCCATTTCTCTGGCAGTAGGGTGATGGAGGGTGGCAAGTGAGCAAAGCACCAAGAGGGGAGGGTGGGGCAGGCTGCCACCGCTTTCCCCCCTCAGCAGCCTCCCGCACCTGCTGTTGCCAACCCTAGTGATGCTACTGCTCTTTGGTACACTGGGCAAAATATAATGTCCTATGAATAGATTTTCACTGACAGCTTGGGAAAGTTACACTTTTAATCTACAATCCCCAGATTGTCTCTAAGAAGGGCAGCTACTGGGAGATTGTGGGTACTGCAATCCAAACAGTAATTTTTCTAGGTTCTGCTTGTATACATACAACAATTTCTTCTCCTCCTCCCCGTAGACCCTACACACACACACTATGCCCCAAAGCAGGGGTAGGCAACCTTTCCCCTTTAAGGGCCGAGGGACTTCAGCTCCCAGAAGCCTCAGCCATGTTGGCCAATAGCTCCTGGGATTCTGGGAGCTGAAGTCCCTCAGCCCTTAAAGGGGAAAGGTTGCCTACCCCTGCCCCAAAGGGTCTCCCAACCCTCCAGAACAGATTTTGAGGAAACAGGTTAGGAGAACTCAAACCACTGCTGATGGAAGCCTTTTTATGGACAGGTTAATTAAATACTGTTCCAATCGTAGCCAGCCAAGGATCTCTAAAATGTTTGTAAGCATGCATATCGTAAAAGGAAACCCTCCTTTGCTGTTTGTGCCTTCTGTATTCATACCCAAGATGGGCGGGGAGGGGGGGGGGAGAAAATAATACTTCTTTGGAGTTTGGCTTTTAGAATAAACTGCCTTGAGTTCTGATGAGGGGGTTATAAATAAAATTGTTGATTAAATTGTTAAAGATGATGGCAGAATCCCCCTACCAGCACAAGAATTCAGAGAACTATAGTTAAAGTGTTTCTTTGCAAGCTCTGATTCAAAGGGCCTGAAAGTTTCACTCAGCTATTAGCTATTAATAGAGCTATCCATCATTCTCTTGTTTAAACTAGGAGGATGAATCAGGCAGTCATCCAGATGCTATTGGACTGCAACTTCCTACCCAGCATAGTCAATGGTGAAGGATAATGGGAGTTGCAGATCTCAAGGCACATCTGGAGATGCAAAAGCCTCTCACCCAATTCTAACCTTTCTAAAAACCATTTAAATTATTGCAGTGTTCTATAATTGTATGCAGAATTTTGTTGCATTTTTCTTTGTTTAGTATTTTCCTTGCTTATTATTATTCTTTATTTTTCATTATATTGTTAAAAAGATATTTCTGATATAGGAATACTGTATTGTATATGGTATTGTACATGTTTTTATAGGTCTGTTTATACTAAATAAATGTAAAGACAAAATGTAGAAACTAGTGGCCCTTGCCTCATCCAGTAGCAGTGAGCCCCATTAGCAAATAATGCATTGGGTGATGACTTGTTTGCTTTTTAAATGCCAGTTCTGAACATTTTATCCGTTTTTATTATTGACTTTTAGCATCAGGAGAATGGAAATAACATCTTCCCATATCTATTCTTTAACCGTAACTGGATAAAGCTACATTATCTCCCATTTTTACTCAAAAGCCTAAATTCTTTATAGTCCTCCTAAGGACGATGCTCCAGCCCTCTTTTCTGCACCCTTACTTTTTCTATTGCAAACATAATTTCTAAAATGAGCGTACCATGGTGGTCTAGAAAAGGGCACTATCTGCCTTGTTTTCAGCTTCTTTTCAAATGGTTCCTAATTTCAACTTTTTTCCCCCACTTTAAAGCAGCAGAAATGGTGGGGAGATACACAGTATGAGACAGATGCTGCCTGCAGGCTTACAATCTAATTCAAGGAGGGACATATTAGAGACAAAAGAGAAAGAAGGCAAAAGGTAAAAAAGGGTCAGTCGGGAAAGTCAGGGTGAAAAGTACATGCTTTGCACTTGATAGTGGAGAAAGACAGACAGATATCAAATAGAAAGGCTTTCCAGAGATAGCTAGCCAGAAGGAAAAGGGTAGAGAGTGTTAATTACTGATTAGGCAAATGCAGAAGATTGGCTCTAATAGATGTTCAACTATATGAAGCACCTTCCTTGGTTGTAGACCTGGTTTTGGTTCCATGCAATGCTTTCCCAGTCTTTAAAGTGCATCTTTAAAGAGAGCCAGTGTAGTGGCTGGACTGTTAGACTAGGACTCTGGGAGATTAGATTTCGAATGCCAGTTCAGCCAGGGAGACCCACCAGGTGATTTGGGCAAGATGCATTTTCTCATCCTTAGAGGAAGGCAACAGCAAATCTTTGAATAAATCCTGTCAAGAAAACTCTGTCAGTGAATAGGATTGTCATAAATTTGATCTGACTTGAAAGCACTTAATAATAGGAGAACCTCTTATATATTTGCTCTTCATTGTTACCTGGATCCAGGACATCCAAAGGACTGTATCCTCCAATATATGTCTGCCCAGACTCTGAGAGAGATCTATCTTTCAGTCCCATCACCCATAGGAAATGTATGTGCGGGGGGGGGGGGGGGGAGGAATGAGGCACAGGGCCTTCTTAGTGGCTGCTCCCCTGCTCTGGAATACCTTTCCTAGGAGTTTATCACATGGGGAAAATCCCATGCAGAAACGGGATTTAAAAGGTGGGGGAAACCCGCAAAAGCGGGCAGATTTTCACACACATTGCTGTTAAAATGGGGTTAACACGAATGGAAAGTAGTCAGAAACTGCTTCTTTTTACTTTCGGGATTTTCTGAAAGTAAAAAGAAGCAGTTTCTGACTACTTTCCGTTTGGGTTAACCCTATTTTAACAGCGACATCATCTGAAAATCTGCCCACAGATTTGACACAGGAGAATCACCTGGAACCCTGTGTCCAGTTCTGGGCACCATAATTCAAAAAGGATGTTGACAAGGTATAACGTGTCCAGAGGAGGGTGACTAAAATGGTGAAGGGTCTGGAAACCATGCCTTATGAGGAGAGACTTAGGGAGCTGGGTATGTTTAGCCAGAAGAAGAGAAGGTTAAGAGCTGATATGCTAGCCCTGTTTAAATATTTGAAAGGATGTCATGCTCAGGATGGAACAAGTTTGTTTTCTGCTGCTCCAGAGACTAGGACCCGAAACAATGGATGCAAGCTCCAGGAAAAGAGATTCCACCTCAGTATTAGGAAGAATTTCCTGGCAGTACCTGCTGTTCAACAGTGGAATATGCTGCCTCAGATAATCTCCTTCTTTGAAGGTTTTTAAACAGGAGCTGGATGGCCATCTGTCGGGGGGTATTTTGTTTGTGTCTTCCTGCATGGTAGGGGGTTGGACTGGATGGCCCTTGAGGTCTCTTCCAACTCTATTATTCTAAGTAATAGAAATGTGTGATAAAATAATGAACAGCTCTCAGATTAGAGATAACACCAGATGTTTGTAGACCACATGTAGAACTCCTGATTCTTCATCCCTGCAACAGAGGAAAGGGCCTCAGCATAAGCACAGTACAGCTTTGTTTGAATTAGGACGTTATCACACGTGGCCCAGAAACTGAAAATAAAGTGGAAATGAGGCATCCCAAAAATAAACGGGAAATAAACCTTGTTTCCGCAAACGTCATTACCTTAATTGCGAATTTACAGTAAGTGCATTGAACGTCCACACACAAGAGAAAAACACCCGTAAATGTAGTAGAAATGAGCCTCTTGCACATGCGCAGATAGAGGAATGCTCGCTGGAACCATGGCAACAGCAGGGAAATGCTCCCCAATGCGCATTTGGCGATCACATTACGGTAAATGCATAATTACCGTAATTACATATTTGCATTTCCTCCAGACAAGTGAATTACAAAAGATCGTGTTTCTGTCCACTTTCTGTCCACTTTCTGTCCAGTTTCTGTGCGACGTCGTGTGAAAACACGGGGCAGCAATCCAGTTCCAGTCTGATTTTGTGTGGATTAACCAGCAGATTTGCGCCCGTGTGATAACATCCTTAGAGAGGAGAAGGTAGTGCATACCTGCCAACTGTTCAGTTTGGCAGGTACAGTCCCAATTAATCCTCTCTCATCCCACTTTTTCATCTGCTTTTAAAATATTCCACTGTCTTCCTCCCACTTTTTTTGTCCTCAGCTTACTTCAGTTGTTGAAGAATGAAGTCAAAATGCAAAAATAATTTACACTCAATTAACTCAGCAGGGGAGAAGAGAGAAGGGAACACAGCAGACAAAGGTAAAAGCAAATCGCTGCAGCCTCTCCTAGCTTGAGCATTCTTCCTCATTGATAACTCTTGTAGTCTTGACCACATTTTGATGTTCCTTGGCCACGTTTTCTGGTTTTCACATGTGAAATGTTGGAGGGTATGGAGGGTAAAGTATCCTAAAGGCACCAGATCCCATGTGATCTTGGAAGCTAAGTAGGGTCAGTCCTGGTTAGCACTTTGATGGGGGACCACCAACAAATGCCAGGTTCTGTAGGCTCTGTTTTAGAGGAAGGACCTGGCAAAACTACCTCTGAGTATTCCTTGCCTATGTAAGCCCTGAAAAATTCATGGGGTCGCCATAAGTCAACAGGCGGCTTGATGGCACATGCATCGAGGGTTAGAGATAGTGAGGCCTTAATGAAATCCAGGCGTCTCATCCCCTGATAGCCCATCACCAACAAAGTTTAGCTATATTTTTGTCCCCAGTAGCCTTGTGAAAATAGCAACTGGGGAGCTGGAAGAAAAACACAGCAGGGCCAGGCTTCTTTCTGCTCCCTCATCACCGCTGCTGCAGCTTCCAAGACTTGTGTGTAGAAGGAAGAAAAATGCAAAGGCATGAAATCTCTTCTTATCATCAGGATGAGTTCTTGGAAGCAGGGTGTTTCACAAATAAACTGTGTAAAAATATTTTCTTTTGTTGGTTTCTATTCAACCTGTGACATGCATACTAATTTCACCAGGTACCCCCCTGTGCCAGCATTAAGTGAAAGGGTAAGCAACTGTTCCCTCTTCACAGTATAATTATGCATACTTCAATCACTTCCCTTCTTTTCAGTCTATTTTCTAAGTTGCCATGCTACACATTTTATCTTTTCCTAGTAGGGATGGCAAATCGATTCCTATCCCATACTTCTCTGTGCTTCCCCCTCCTCCCTGCAACAGATTGCAGAGACTGGATAACCCAGGCTACACAGAATTTTCAGAGTGGATGCCCATCCATTGATATAAGGCTATTCACATTTTGAACTGTTGCTAATAATCCCAATTGTTCTGTTTCCACTATCAACCTCTGGAGCATTTTATGCTGATGTTTTCCAAGAACTATCCACAATAATAACTCTCCATACCCTCTGGGCCTTCAGAAAATCTTGCACAGTATGCCATTTTCAATGAAGGCTGTACTGCCTTCCTAAGGAAACATGGAGCGGGGAGGTGGATTTGAAGGGATGGCCATAAGAACAAAAGATAATAATAGTCGAAGGAAGAGAAGACTGAGCCAAAGTCAGCTAAAAAAACCACTTTGCTTCTGCAGTAGCCATTTTCTCCAAAATGGGCCTATTTCCTCAGTCATTGTTCACAAGGAGGATTCCAGGGTGACATGATAGTCAAAATGTTACATGAGGGTGTTTGCTGTCCTTCAGTCTGCTGTTTTTTCAGTCTTCTGCTTCCTCCTCTTCCTCTTCTTCTTTCAGTTCTGCCTGCCTCTAAGCTATTTGCCTGGTAGTTTTTGTTTTGTTTTACTCAAAATTTAGTTACTGTGCCTGCCTGTCCAGTAGCTAAGATTTCTTGTTGCTATTGGTCCTTTAATTGGTCAATTTCAGATTTTCCACTGCCACAAGTGGACCTTCAGATTCCTACTTGTCAAACAGCTTGTTAACAATGTTTGCTTGTTAATAATGTTTGTGTATTAAACTTTTACTTGGAATTCATAGTAAGGAAGTGACTGAGGACTTTATCACACAGGGGAAATCTATTGTTTATCCCAGGGGCAGGCAACCTTTCTGAGACCTGGGCTGGTCTCCCGTAGCCCAGGTCTCGGCTGAGCCAAGGGGGGGGGGGAATGGCGGCATGCGCGTGCACACACCCCCCCACCACGCGCAACCCACCTGTGCATGCGGCCGCCACTGTAGTGCACGCAGCCGCAGCCGCCACGGCCCATGTCGCGGCCGCCATTTTGGAAATCAAAATGCTGGCTGCGATGCATTTGCGCATGCACAAGAGTACTGCGCATGCGCAAATGCGTCACAACCACCATTTTGATTTCCAAAATGGCGATCGCAATGAGCGCGGCCGCAGAGCGGCAAAAATGTGCCGCGATGGCGTCGCGCAGTGGTGGCAGTGTGCGGCGGCAGTGGCGGCGGCAACCTTCGGCCTGGGCTGGTAAGTCCGGGGCCCAGGGCCTTAACCAGCCCCCGGGCCGTAGGTTGCCGGTCCCTGGTTTATCCCATACAAATCCAAAAAAACAAAAACAAAAACCCCAAACACGTAATTACGCGCAACGATTTCACACAATGTCACACAAAAACTGCTATTAAAGTGGTCAGAAAGTGGTGTTATCCCAGATCTTTTTACTTTCGGGGTTTTAGTCAAAATGCATTTTCGATATTACTGTAATTGCGCATTTACTCTAGTGTGAAAGTCAAATTCAGTTTCTTCACACAATAACACTTTTACTTTTTGGTTTGCTTAGGCAACAAACATGCCAGGCAGACATAAGCCTCTGCTTTCTCTTTCTGCTCATGTGCAAGTATGCCATTTCTAGTACATTTACGGATTTCTTTCACTTCTGTATGGAATGTAAAAACATCTTTTTGTCGCTTTTCACATTATTTTGCATTTATTCTTAATTACGTGTGAAATTCATTTGTGTGATCAAGCTCTATTTTCACTTTATTTTCCGGATGGTTTATTTACGCTTTATTATCTTTTTAAAGATGAAACTGGCCCCCGTGTAATAAAGTCCTGAGATATGTAGTCATCCAATCTGGCTGCTCCAGGAGTATTCTGGCCCCAGAGCTGCCCCAAATGCCCCCCCCATTACTTCCACACCCCATAGGGACACCAGATGGCTGCTACACACATGTCCCTGCTATACTGCCTGGCACCGCTGCTGATGCTGGCACAAGTCACTCCATCTGAGGTCAGAAATGAGGTACCCAATGTCAGTCACATGGCTAAATGCCTCCTCAGAGGGAGCAAAGAGGGGACAGGCTTGTTCTCTGCTGCCCCAGAAGGTAGGACTAGGTCTAATGGTTTGATGTTACAGGAGGAGGGTAGATATTGGTTGAACATTAGAAGGGCCTTCTTGACAATTAGAGCAGTTCGACAATGGAACCAATAGAGAGGTGATGCGGTGCCCTTCTCTGGAAATCTTCAGAAAGAGGCTGGACAGCTACCTGCTGTTGATGCTTTAGCTGGAGATCCTGCACTGAACAGTGGTTTGGGCTGAATGCCCCTTGAGGAATCTTCCTTTGACACTATGAAAAGCTAGGTGTAATACAGTCTATAAATTACAATACAGAAATAGAAAGTATGTGCTGTGTATTAGGAGCAACCATTCAGTTCTGCTGCGACTGAAGATAATATTGGGAATTCTATAAAAAGTCTTCATAGCCTAAGGACAGAAAAACAAAATAATTATCTTCCTGAATTTGTCCAACTTTGTTTCCCAGAGGTGGGGGAATGTATGGTTCTCCAGGTATTGTTTGACTTCAGATCCCATTATCCCCTAACACTGCTGGCTGGGGCCCATATGAGATGGAGTCCAACTTCTAAAGAATGGACAGACTTCCTATTCATTCTATGTGATCCCAGCAACATCCAGTCAACTTGGTTTCAAGGGGAGCTCACAGGTTGAACATGAAGAGGGGGGCTTTCCTGCTGTTTGACGCCTGGCATCTGATATCCAAGGGCAAAAACTGCCTCTGCTTATGGAAATTCCTGTTATCTATCATCACTCCCTTGTTTTTGATGTTCTGAATTGAATGTCTTTGCTGATGTAGCCAAAATGGTAATAACCATGCAGAAAGGGCAGCTTTGGTGAAATCCCTAGGTTTTCAGAAGTGTACATGTACATGTTCTCCTCCCTGATCTTACAGGAATGCTAGCAAAATAGTGGAAGGGACTGGGCATGCTCATTGGCCATGGGATACTAATTGACTGTTGTTAGAGGGTCAGGGGAATGAAAAATCAGGCATAATGAGGAGGAGGAATGAAAAAGAATGAGTGGACTCTGGAAGAATAGCACTCCACACTGCAACATTTTGTTGCAGGGTTTGTTTGTGAGCACTGGCCCTATGCCAATAGGCATGGGTGGGAAGATGGGCAAAGTGTAGCCAAGATCTGGTTTCATACTGGGCAAGTATAAAGCTGCACCAGAGTACTTACACTGGAAGTCCAAAATCATCATCATCTTTACTAGTTTTTCAACAGCAGCCAGTGTTCAGGCATACCCTGACAGCCAATGGGGGTGGGATGGGATGGAGTGAGATGTGGTGGGGTTGAGCTGTTTCCTTGTGCCATGTGGATGTTATTGTGCTGCCAGGGAAGAAGGAGATTTCCTGCATTTTGCCCATCTTCCCACCCATGCGTCTCGGCATCTGTTACCTGAGATATCCTCCTCACTGCCTAGATTTGCTGGCAGTCTTGGATGGTGAGGGCTACTCCTTTTGCTCTGTCTGAGCAATAGCAGCCAGAGATCACAAGGGTGCTGCTCGACTCCTACCCCCATCCCAGCCACTGATTGACCAGAGAGGTGTGCCTAGGTGACATCCATCTTCCTTTGCAGAACCAATGAAAAAGCATTGCCCATCGAGTATTGAACATCTCCTTACACAATGCAGAGAAAGATACTTATATTGGTGTAACCACCAGTGACCCTGGCTCAATTGAGCCACAAGTATTTCAGCGTACAAACCCCACTGTGCAGTCCTATGAGGACTAAGGTAGCCTGCTACCCTCAGGGACTGCAGAGGATGCCGTCCAATTGTCAGTGATGAAAAAAGCATACACTGCTAGCACAGTCAGCTTCTGTATCTGGGGTTGTGGGTGCGGTGGGGTTGGAGAGAGGGGGGGTGCCTGTGTTTTGCTTTGCCTCTGGCTGGGAGCAAAATCTCTGAGTAGCCCTGTTGGTTGTCATTGCTAACAGCCTCTGATAGGCATACCCTCCATGGGTTTGTCTAATCCTTTCTTTAAAGCTATGTAAGCGAGTTTTCCTATCACCACACCTTGTAGCGACGGAAGACTTACATTAATTACACGTTTCGTGACAACGCGCTTCCTTTTATTCAGCCTGGAGCCAACTGTCAATCGGCTTCATTGGGTGACTGCGAGTTCTGGTATTATGAGAGAAGGAGAATGGGGGGGGGGGGGAATATATATATATGTATATGTATATATATATATATATATATATATATATTCCACTCTCCAGATTGTAATTTGTTTTATAAAGCCTCTATTGCTCCCTCTCTCCTTAAAGCCATAATACTAAATGTGGCAGTTAAGCAGGATTCCTTGTAGAATTCGCATAGTGGGCCTTCCTTCGTTCCCAGGCAGGATTTGTACCGTCTTATTCACTGCTGGTTAAAGAGTGGGATTTTTTTCTTTTTACTTCTACTCTCACAATTGACAATCCTGGAAGCTGTAGTCCAAAAGGGGTCATTTTCTGAAGCTCTGGCCTCATGCGTGAAAGTTTAAGAGAGATCCAGACATTGTCATAATCAATTTGCAGTCCTCCCATGTGTTCCTTTTGCTTCTTCTGTCTTTTTTTCCTTATTGGAGAAAATCCATTAAAGAAAAGTGATAGAAGAGCTGCCCAGTAAGTGTTGGGTGCAGGAGGAGCCCTCAGTCTGGAAGCCAATCTCTCTCTGCCAGAATAAGTATGCGCAAGATGGGTACAGCATCAGCATATGCTCCTTCTTGCACACCTTTGGAAAAGCAGCTACCTGGGGTGCTTAATTATTCCACATCAATTGTGCTATTAGTAAGACACTCACACAGTGCTTTCTTTTTAGCTATTTTAAGAACAAAATGTTAATTTTGCATTCTAGATTTTGCACTTTTAAGAGAGACTTAGAACTAAAGATCAATTCTGGCCTCCATTCTCCTTTTGATTATTTTTATGCTTCTGCGCAAGTGTTGTAGTACAGCCAGGGGGCACAAGGTTGAAGCTCCTGGCATTATTGAATAGCAGGGATGGTGACATCATCTCCCATCTGCCCCAGACATCTGTCTTTCCTCTCAGATCAGTCACTGTCCTCTTAGCAGCTTTGTGTGTGTGTTTGTATGTTTGTGTATGTGACTGAGTGAGAATTTCCCTAGCAAACATATGTTGTGGTAAGCTATATTTGTTCTGAAGTGATGTGTTTTTGTGATGTCTTGGTCCTGGATAGGCAAGTGACAACCATTTATTTTACAAAAGACCTACTCCATAGAGAAAAGGAAAATGACTACCAATGACTTGTTGATATGGATTGGCATATTTGCCTCCATTTTTCGTTGCTGCTTGGTGGCATGGCTATGGGGGCTTCTTCTTACAGCTCACAGCACCACTTCATATCCAGTTCTGAATAATCCATCAATGCTCCAGAACATAAATATGTCACAGTTAAGGAGAATAATTTAAAATTTGAAATATTTGATCTCCTCTGCTTCATCTGAGGAATCACCAAGTATGAAGGCCTTCTCTGTGTAAACCCTGATCCAACCTATTTTTAGCAAGCAAATAAATAAATAAAGGGTTTTGTTTATTGAATGTTTGTTTGTTAAAATATTTATACACAGCAATATTTATGTGGTGCTTTCCAGCACTCAGCCGGGTCCCATTTTATGACCCTAACACAGATCCTAAGACTCTCAAAAACAGAATCAGTTGTAGTTCCCTTAGAAGACAGTTCCACAAACAAGGTGATGACACAAAATCATCATCATCATCATCATCATCATCATCATCATCATCATGTCACTGGCAAGGGTACCTTCTGTGGCAGGAGATAAGGGAAAAGAGATTCCTATATCACTGTGGAGTAGGACCTTGTGATATAGCTCAAGGATAGGCAACATCTGCAAAGATACCTTAAATAGACTTCAGAAGGCTTCACTCCTACACACACATGATTTAAGATTTTTGTGCCTTATTTTTAAAACTCAAAATGCCCCTTTCATCTTCTTGGAGGTGTAGGGTTCATTTTGTCATGGTCTTGGCATCTCTAAGCAAAAGAAAAGCAAATGCCATGGTCTAGGCTTCTCTAAGGAAAGAAAAGGGAGATAGGAACAAAACCAGATTCATTAATGTAACTGTATAATGACTAGTGCGTAAGGATAAAGACAACTACTATAATGACCAATACAGAAAAATAGAAAACAACAACATAAAAGAAAGAATGAGACACCTCTTTCACAAGATTTGGGAACTTAAGGCAAAGTTCAGACCATGGGCTCTAAGAGATCAAGAAGAAATTGAATGTAATACACAGAAGAGTTATATTAAAGAGATGAAAAAATGAATGACACATGGAACAAAGAACCATTTGAAGGTGAATTCCAAATTCTAACAAGCAAGGTGGATGTTGCACTCAGAAAAATTGAGGAAAATAAATCACCAGGAACAGATTATATTATAATTAAACTGCTATGGATCTCTTCTGGCAGGCCTTTCCTGACTAGGTAACCAGCCACCGAAAATAGTTATGTCTCTTCCTGATTTCCACTGTAGCTATCTCATATTATTTGTGATTTGTAATGTTTAAGTATGTTTTTATATTTTGTCTGTTTAATTGTATTTTAGGGGGGGTTATTGGGGGATGGAATTGTTTGCTTTATCTTGTAATCCACCTCGGTTGTATTTTACAGAGAGGTGGGATATAAATAATAATAATAATAATAATAATAATAATAATAATAACAATCCACACAGACAGAATCAACTCTAGTGTTCACTAATATATGTCAACAATATGGAAAACAGAATGGTGGCCAACAGATTGGAAAAAATCAATATACATCTCCATCCATAAAAAAGAATTCAGAAAAGACTGAAGCAACTGTTGATTCACAGCATTAATTTCCCATGTGTGCAAAATTCTGCTCAAAATTCTGCAACATAGACTCCAACATACATGGAGAGAGCAATCCCAGAAGTGCAAGTAGGGTTCAGGAAAGGATGAGGCACTAGGGACCACATTGTTATACAATGGCTAATGGAACACACCAAGGAAATCCAGGGTAGGGGGGGAATCATGCCCTGTGTAGAAGCTGGAGACACGGAGGTGGAAGCAGAGGAACCCAGCCTTGAGTCTGGCCCCAGTTCCTCAGTGTCTGTGCCAGCAGAGACTGCTGCCAATGAAGACAGTCAGGAACCTGGCACTAGTGCAGCAGAAGTTCCTGCCAGCTTGGGCACCAAGGAGAATGAAAGGGCAAACTTACTTGTGCCTTCATTCAGCCAGCAGGGGTCAGAAAGAGAGAAAGTGTGTTACTCCCAAATAATTTATGCAAAATGCCAAACAATCAAGGAGCAGCTGCCCAAGTGAGAGCTGGAGATTAAAGTCTGGGAAGGATGCCAGGACATTGTCAGAGGTTAACTGATGTGTTTGGCGAAAGCACCCTTGCCTTGAACTCTTGTGTTGCTTGACTGGACCTTTGGACCTTTGCCTGACGATTTTGCTTGTTCAAACCTTGAACTCTTGGACTGCTTGACTACCCTGCTTTCTGCTATTTAGAACTCTTGGTATGTTCTGATTTCTTGGCCTTATGATACTCTGAAATTTGAATTGTTTCAGAGGCTGTGTTCTTGTTGCTCCTTTGACTGGTTGTTACCTTGTAGCCAAAGACTCTGTAACTCTGTTGCTATCAGCTGCTGGCACCTTTCCTAGACATAGATTATAGCAAAGCATTTAACTGCATAGATCACAAAAAGCTAAGGATGGTTCTTAAAAACATGGGAATGCCACTGCATCTGCTAGTCCTGATGAGAAACCTGTACTTAGGACAAGAGGGTACTGTTAGAACAGAATATGGAGAAACAGAATATGGTTCCCAGTTGGCAAAGGGATCAGGCAAGGCTGCATTCTATCTTCCTATTTATTCCTATTTATTCAACTTGCACGCAGAAAAATTCATACAAACACCTAGGCTTAGAAGAAGAAGGAGTGAAGACAGGAAGAAGGAACACCAAAAATGTAAGACATGCAGATGACACCATACTACTAGCAGAAAACATCACAGACTTGGAACAATTACTAAGGAAGATCAAAGAAGAAAGTGCAAAGGCAGGTTTACTGCTGAACATAAAGGAAACAAAAATAAGGACCATAGAGGATCTACATAAATTCAACCTAGACAATGAGGAAATCAAAATAGTTAAAGAGTTAATGCACTTTGGATCAAACATTAATCAGAATGGAGACTCCCATCAAGAAATCAGAAGAAGACTAGGAATGGAAAGGGCAATTATGAAAAAACTAGACAAGATCCTAAAGAGTAAAGATATACAATTGACCACTAAAGTTAGAATAATCCAAGCCATTGTATTCCCAATTACTACATACAGATGTGAGAGCTGGACAGTTAAGAAAGTGGATAAGAAGAAAATTAACTCATTTGAGATGTGGCGCTGGAGAAGAGAGTTAAGGATACAGTGGATAGCCAAAAAGATATACAAATAGGTTCTTGGCAGATCAGGGTTGATCTCTCCCTGGAAGTCAAGATGATCAAATTGAGGCTGTCATACTTTGGTCGCATCATGAGAAGACAAGATAAGAATAATAAGGAAGGTAGAAGATAGGAGAGAGAGAGAGAGGAAGACCGCATGCCAGATGGATAGATTTAATCAAGGATGTCATGGGCCTGAATTTAAAGGATCTAAGCAGGGCAGTGGAGGATAGAGAGTCCTGGAGATGTCTCATCCTCCGGGTTGCCATAAGTTGGTCAACTGAAGGACAGTTAACAACAACAAGGCTTCTCTAAGCTGTTTTCAGCTTAGAATAGATGTTTTCAAAACCAGGAAGTGAACTGAAAATAACTTTTGGTCTGAAAGAAAAGCCCCCCCCCCTCCAGATATAAAACAAAATGGGAGATGGGAAGAGATCAGGGAGGCCACAGAGGGCAATTTTGAGTAAAATAAAAATACAATAAGGAAGGGTACTTTGGGGGTTTACACAAACACATAAAATTCTCTGATACAGTTGGTTCTTCAGATAAATAACCAACCAACCAACCTCTGACAGTCAAGATCAGTGTCCATTACTGTAACCTCCATTACTGTTGTGATAAGGGCTCCTCCTGGGCTGTTGTGATAAGGAAAGGAGGGATATAAAAATATAGGTTTCACCAGAATAGTTGCCTCATAGAAAGTGATTGGGAGGCTGAACTAGGTGGCACTGACATGTTGAGAATCTAACTAGTTGCCTGCACTAATTGTTTCTCACACATTCTTTATGCCAAATCTCACAACAGATAAAAGGAAAAATTAAAGATGGAGTTGGGTATATTTTGCACACCTACATAAATGCCAACATTTCAAAGATGAAACCTAGGACACATGTGGCCAAACAAAATTAGAGTATGGTCACGATGGTGAAACTTATTAATATGGAAGAACACACCTCTAGGAGAGGCTACACCAGTTTCTTTTGCCTGAGCCTACTGGGAAGGGCAAGATTGTGCCCTCTCCCCTCCCCCTGCTGAGTTAATTGAGTGCAAACTACTTTTGTACTTGGAACTCATTTTACTGCAGTTGAACCAAAGTGTGGGCAAAGGAGGGAAGTGGGGGAATGAGAGAGAAAGTGGGATATTTTAAAATTAGATGAAAAAGGGATTGCCAAATCGGAACACTTGGAGGGTATGCATCTGTGGTGAGAGGAGAAGAGCTTTAGAATAATTGTTGTAATCAGGCACTTGGCAGAGCCAGGAAAAGTTGCTTTTGAGGGGCTATGACCTTCAGAATTTCCCAAACTAGCATAGCCAAGGGATTCTGGCAGCCATCTTCCAAAACAGAAACTCTCCCTCCACACACACACACACACACACACACACACACACACACACTTCACTTACAAACGTTTCTGTTTTTAGTTCTCTGCTGATTAAAGAACAAGAAGGATCAGGGCATTCGAAGGAATGGTCTTCAGTCTGTGGATGGTAGCACAACAGATTCCACCAAGGCCCATGCAAAAAGGAGGACAAGGAAGCCTAAGTGAATTTGTATTAGTGGCAGCAGGATCGGCGTTAAAATTTCTGACTCTTTCCCCACATAGGTGCCTGAGAGAGGGGAGACTGTCTTGCATGCCCCCATCAAGATAAGACAAAAGTGATTCTGCTGATCAGTCAAGTATTCCCCCTTCCCCACCATCAAGGTGTGCACCAACCGTGTGGTATTTTCTGGCTGAGCCTCCTGGCTTGTCTTCCTGTACCGACACTCTTGCTACTTTGGCGTCATGGCACCTGGCTCCACTCCAAGTGCAATGATACCGGATTATGAGCTAGCTGTTACAAACGAGCCAGTAATTATCATAATCTGGTAATTGAGAAAAATCTAATTATGCAAAGCTAATGGATTTAAAGCCTTGCTGAAGGTGGGGTGGTGATGGGGGGGGGAAGAAATGCATCTCACTGAAGCTGAGCAATGTTATTTGGAGGCTTGTCTGATGGAGGAGCTTCATTCTGTGCCTCCCCCCCATTACTAGCATCTGCTGAGGAGGAGATGGGGAAGGCCTTCTGTACCAGTTTCTTAAGCAGCATAGCTGGATGCATTTCCTTATTTATTTATTTATTTATTTATTTATTTTGAAGATCTGTATGGGAATCAACCCACAAAGCAGTACAACCAACCACCCTTCTCCTTCTCATTCTGGAGCTGGCCCTACTGATAGGCAGAATGAGCTGCCTCCTTAGGCAACCAGTGTGGGATGTCATGAAGGGTTGTTGTAGTTGTAGTTGTGTGCCTTCAGGTCATTTCTGACTTATGGTGACCCTAAGGAGACTCTTTCAGAGGATTTTTTTTGGGGGGGGGGAGATTTCTTCAGAGGGGATTTGCCTTTGGCTTCCTCTGAGGCTGAGCAAGTGTGTCATAGAGGGGCAACAAATTATTATTATTATTATTATTATTATTATTATTATTATTATTATTATTATATAATGTATACTTGCTTTGCTTTTTAATTTTTTTACTGCAAGGAATTCAGAGAGAGATTTCTTGCCTTAGTTCCCAAAAAAATAAAAATAAAATCAAAACAACTTGGTGGCTTTGAAAATTATGCAGCATAACTTGGGTAGGGGCTTCGTTTGTCCTTCCACTTCAGGTAGCACAACATTTTGGGCTAGCCCTGCCTCACTCCCAGGAGTTCCTGGAAACCAGCAAATGTTGTCCTTTAGCATCTGCATCCATGGGGCATGATGGGGCATGAGTATGTATTAGCAGAGCTTGGAAAGTTACTTTTTGGATGACAGCATTCAAACTTCCCCAGTTAATATTCTATAAGATGTAATAGAAATATTTTTTATAATAGGAGTGGACAAATTGTAGCCCTCCAGATATCATTGGACTGCAACTCCCAGCAATCAAAGCAGCATAAGCAATGTGCAAAGGGATCTTGTAGAATCTTTGAGACTAGTTAAAGAAAGAAGTTGGTAGCATGAGCTTTCAAAGACTGCTACTTGCTCAGATGAGGGCATCATAGAATCATAGAGTTGGAAGAGACCACAAGGGCCATCCAGTCCAATCCCCTGCCATGCAGGAACTCAAATGCGCATTTGGCTATCACATTACAGTAAATGTGAAATTACTGTAATTTTGCAAATGCATCTCCTCAAAACAACCGAATTTCAAAAGATCTCGGATAACACCAGTTTCTGTCCACTTTCTGTCCAGTTTCTGTGCGACATTGTGTGGAAACACGGGGCACTAATCCAGTTTCTGTTTGGGTTTTGTGTGGATTAACCAGCAGATTTGCCCCCGTATGATAACGTCCTATGTCTTTGAATTTTGCCGGCATAGCTGTCCAAGAATATCTGGAAGGCTGCATTTCACCCACCCCTGCTTTATACATTCTGTGAGTGAGCAGAGACAGAGAAAGTAAGAGTCAGGGTGGCAGGATAAAACACAGCATTTTTAAAAATTGCCAGAAGTGAGCAGAGCCAACATTATTGACCCAGTGGGAAGATTGACCCCTTGGGGTTAAGAAAGCCCCCTCCCATGGGGCTACATTTAAGAATCCAGGTAGTCTGGACCTTCTCCTGATTTTCCTGATTTTTACATCTGCTCTGTAAAATGCTAACTCTCTTTAAATGCTTTTCCTCAAAAGCTTTTAGCTGTTCCTCCCTTTCTCTCCTAGGAGACGTTCCTTTACCCCCTGCCAGCTCCTGGTTCAAATCAATTACCCTTCACCTATCAAGTGAAAGCTTGTTTGTTCATTCAATTACATGTATGCCTGGTCCACTGTGAACTAAATCAAATATTCATTCAGTCTACCTTTCTTTATAACCTTTGCATTCTGAATAAGAGTTCCTTTGTTTCATGATTTCTGGGTCTCTCTAATTTGATCAGGTGAGACATGTATTTCTATTTACATTCTGCATTTGCACTGTGTTTAGAGATTATTAGACCATTCAAAAAATCTGAGTTTCCTCACACTTGCTTCCTACCCAGATCTGTGAGCTTTCTTATGATTAGGCTGAAAGCCTTTCCCTGAGACCAGGCCTTTTAGTAGGCAGAGAGGGGATGGCTACCTCAGGCAGAAGATATTGGGTGTCATGAAAGGGCAGCAAAGGTTATCTACGGTATTTAATTTGCAATTACTGCCAGGGAGGGAGAGATGTAGTATCTCATGTCAAAAATAATTTGGCCCCCATTGGGTCCTATTTGTACCTTGATGTAGGTGGGTGGCAACTCTTCTCTCCATTATTAGGGAATCCTACCCAGACTTTCTAGAACCACTACTGAATGACATTTTAGGTTAAATCCATTCTACCCTCAGATGTGACTACACTATTCATAATCTCCTATAAGGTTCACACACCTATTCCCCCCATTACATTTTTAAACATTTCATGTAGAAGATGGAGCCAGTTTATTTCCTGACGCTCTAGAGACTAGAACATGAACCAATAGAATCAAATGACAAGAAAAGAGAGTCCACATAAACATTAGCAAAAACTTTGCAACTGTAAAAGCTGCTCGACAGCAGAATAGATTTCCTCAGAGGGTGTTGGACTCTCCATCTTTGGAGGTCTTTTAACAGCGATTGGATGGGCATCTTTCAGGTGTGCTATCTGCTTGGCAGTGTGCATTGCTGCTTGGCAGGGAGTTTGACTACCATAGATGCCACTTGTGGTTTCTTCCAGCTCTAAGATTCTATCATTCTATGAAAAAAATGCCATAAATTGAACTGAGCAGGCTGCTGAGCACCAGAAACTCTAGGAGGCCAACCTCTGGGGCCCATTGTGAGCAGGCCCATAACCAGACTTAAATACCAGTGGTTGCTGTGAAGCAGGGGTAGGCAACCTTTCCCCTTTAAGGGTCAAGGGACTTCAGCTCCCAGAAGCCTCAGCCATGTTGGCCAATAGTCCCAATAGCTCCTAGGATTCTGGGAGCTGAAGTCCCTCGGCCCTTAAAGGGGAAGCCTGGCTCTCAGTGTCAAAACTGCTGAGCTTTCTCATTATCAGGGATGCTGTCATCACTTTGCCAGCCATCACCACTCCTCAGGCATCTTAGATGTAACTGGACACTATCCCTGTTATAATGAAAAGCATTTGAATTGGTGATTTGGTTCTGAATAGGCAATTAAGACCCATTATCTTAACAAAAGACCTGCTCCTGATGGCAATGAAAAAATGCTAAATTAAGTTTGTTGACTGGGATTTATACAACTGCCTGAATTTTTGCACTCTTCTTGTGGGGTGTGATTATGGGGACTGTCTGGCTGAGGGCCTGGATTTTGAAATTGTCTACTACTTCAGTGGATATGGGTGTACTTCGCTGGGGCCTAGGGTTGTCAGATGAACCACAGGCCAGGAATCTGTATCTTTTAAGATGGTCTGGAAGAGGGAATTTAAGCACATGGAGTTTGGGTGATGTTGAAACCTCCACTTCAGACAACTATTAAAGGTATAGGAGCCCTCTCACTATCTTCCCTGCCAATTTAACTGTTGTATATCTGAATCCTGGCCTCTCACTCTGGGGCTTAAAACCTCAAGAGTGCATCTGGCCCCTCAGAGAGAATCTGGGGAGAATAAATTCCCCCTCTCCTTGTGCCCAAGGGGATCTGAACAAGCTCAACCCTCTTTCCAATTCAGACCTCTTGCTCCTGTGACATGAACAGAGACAGAAAGAGAGAAAAAGAAGAGAGAGGTTGATAAAGGCCGACCAGCCAAGTCCTCCATTCTTCTTACAAGGCTGGAGATGGAGTGTTCCTGACTCTAAGTGCTGAAGGGAATCAATGATGCCTCAGGCTAATTAGCCGCCTCAGTCCCAAGAGGACAGAGATGGACTCGGCCTGTGGTTTGCTAGGGAGACATTTGCTCTCCCCCATCCGGTAGCAGCCCTTCCGGGATCCGGCTGGGCTAATTGCCCTGCATGAGCATGTTTACCGTCTTAACTCTCCCAAGAGGGAACAGAGCAGAGGCACCAGGCCAGACTTCTTTCCCCGCCCAGGGCTGTGAGCAGGATGCTGCCAGTAGCAAACGCAGAGGCCAGATGGAGAGGGACCCTGCCCTGATCAGCAGCCTTCCAGACCTTAAAGGCTCCACTTAACTGCAGACCTTGGACCCCAGCTGGGCCTGGGCCTCTTCTCTCTCTTGTCAGGAGCTTGTCCCATTATGCCAGAGACTGCCTGGCCTGAGGACATGCCTCTGTGGTCCCATCTCTTTGTCCTGCCCTCGGCAGTCCGACATGTTGATGAGGTTCCTCAGGCGCTGCATCCATTTCAGGTGGCTCCATCAGCTCCCAGCCTAGAAGAGTTTGCCCATCGGTCAACGCTCCATGGCATCAACCACATCATCCATCGCAGGCGCTACACATCCCGCAACTTCCTGTGGACCCTGGCTTTCCTGGGTTCCCTGGGTATCCTCATCCATGTCTACACTGAACGTGTGTCCTTCTATTTTCAGTACCCCCATAACACTGCAGTGGAGGAAGAGAATATCAACGGCATGACTTTCCCAGCTGTCACCCTCTGCAACATCAACCCAGTTCGCTTCTCCCAGCTCTCTGGCCATGACCTCTACTGGGCTGGAGAGTTGTTGGGCTTCCTGGATAGCTCAGATAGGATTGTTGCATCGGAAAGTGCAGACCCAGAAGTTGTGGAGATGCTGAGCCAGAAGCTGGAGCAGAGCAAGGGAGAAAGGAACCTCCCCTTTGACTTCAAGGAGTTCCACAGGCGGGCTGGGCACCAGATGGAGCAGATGCTGGTGGAATGCAAGTTCAGCAATGAGACGTGTGATGCTGGGGATTTCAAAACAGTGAGTCATCTCATATGGGCTATGCTCTGTACAGGGCTTTGAAAAATGGAGGCAATGGCCCATAGGGCTTGTGTGATGGGTAGGGTGTGAATCTGTGGTAAGCTGCTGATAAAGGAGGGTTGGCTAATGGTAGTCTGTCCCAGGGCCAGGCTTCTGCTCCTTGGGACTCTCCAATATGGACTGCAAAAAATGCTGATCCAATCCAGAACTGGCGAGAAGATCAACCACTTCTGGGTTTGAAAAATGGGTGGTGTTTTTTTTTTATATTAGACCATACACAAGAATCCCGCAACCTTAAAGGGGTTGAATAACCACTCTTGAAGGCTTCTAGGAGAAATAATCCACTCCTGGGGAGTAGCAGGGGAAAGGCAGTCAGGGCAATCTGGAGTTTACACTTTTCCCATCTCTGTGCAAAAGCTAACCGTTTTTAAAATAATTGAAATGCTCTTGCAAAAGAACTATCCTCTTTGGCTTTGTTATTTGGAGAAGTTACAGAATGGGCCATACTTGCTGGGGCATGGGAGATGTTGTCCAACAAAGTACTTTTTCCCAGCTGTGCTCTTTAATCTCTCCAGAAGCAAGCATGACTCTCAAAAGATGGGACCAGCTTTATTTGGGATTCCAGTTCTCCTGCCTGTCCATGCTTCTGTTGTGGGCAAGTTGCTCTGTAGCCGGAGGCAACCTGCTGTATTCAGCCACCTTTTCCATGATTGCTGGCTGATGAACGGCCATGCCTGGTTCTTGACACTCGGAGGAAGTGTCTCTCTAGCTTGGCTCCGATGCCAAAGTAAACACATATAATGCATCACTCCATGCCTCCCTCTCCATTTTCTGCACTGGCAACATGAACACTGCCATTTAGGCAATCAGGCAGAGAGACTCCAGGCTTCTATGTCTTATCATTGGTCCAAAGTACACTGTAGAAATAATCCAGTTTGAGACCGCTTCAACTGCCCTGGCTCAATGGTAGGGATTTCTGTTAACTGTAGTTTTGTGAGACATTTAACTTCTCTGTCACAGTGCTCTGGTGCCACAATAAACTACAATTCCCAGGATTCCCTAGCACTGAGCCAGGGCAAATCTCAAAGTGGATTGTTTCTGGAGGGTGTTTTGGACCATTATCACGTATCCTGTGCTTACTCTTGGGGAGAACCTGTATTACTTTTGCTCATCTGACTGTGAAGCAACAGTTAATAGTACATTCATTGGTAGTGGTAGAGGGAACAAGTCTGGTCCCATGGTGCCAGTTTTGATCTGTTTTCCACAATGATGAAATCTGTTCTGGTCTGATAATATGAATACCTTTGGATCTGGAGTTTTGCTCATCTGGATAAGTAATACAGGTTGATTGTCAGAGAATAGACTGTTTGATCCTGAAAGTTTTTGTAGTGGAGGGAACAACTGGTTGCTTTGGCTGTGTAGTAAGCCAGGGTCTACCCACATTATATATGAATTTTCTGTTTATTAGTGCAAAGCAAAAATTTATGCTCAAAGCTTGGGCTCACAGATGGGGAACCATTTCCTTTCATCCTAGCTAGAATGAACCAGGCCAAGTGTTCAGACACACCCTGGAGTTGTGGCTTCTGATCAGATCCATGGATGCCTCTCATCTTTACTAGCAACATCTGCCTTGCTGCTAAGAGACCTTTGGTACCTACCAACTTTGGTACAAGTCATGAAATGCTTTAGAGGTCTTCCTGGACACCATTTTATTCTCTGTGCTGGCTCCTCGACTCCTCTGTGCTTTATTCTGCTTTAAGAGGGCCTATCAAAGAGTGGGACATTAACTGTTAAAAGGGGGACAGCAGAGGGGATTGCAAAGCCTTCTAATTGGAATTGAAATATAAACCCCAAATGACAAGATGCATGGAAAAGCAGGGTTTGGAGAAATTAAGTCCAAAACACACTGCAGAAATAATCCACTTTGAGACCACTTAAACTGCTAATCCACTTTGAGACCACATAAACTGCCCTGGCTCAGTGCTAGAGAATCCTGGGAATTGTAGTTTATTGTGCCACCAGAGCTTTCTAACAGAGAAGGCTAAAAGTCACACAAAACTACAGTTCCCTTAATATGCTAGCATTGAGCCAGGGCACTTAAAAGTGGAGTATTTCTGCAGTGTGTTTTAGACCTAAGTTTTGTAGACTACAACATCCTGAATCTGCCAGCCAGTATTACATATCCCCCAACTGTCTCAATTTGGCAGGGGCACTCCTGTTATCCCACTTTTTCAGCTGCTTTTAAAATATTCCAGTTTCCCTCTTCTCCCACTTACTCCTTTGTCCTCAGCTTACTTACTGCAAATGAGTTTAAAGTGCAAAACTAGTTTAAACTCAGTTAATGCTGCAGGATGGAGAGGAAGGGAAGGGGCATCAGTATCTTGCCCTTCCTAGAAGGCTCATCCTAAAGTAAACTGCTTCATCCTGTCCTGGCTTGTGATCTATGAAATACTGGAAAGTATGGTATGGGCAATAGCCATGTTGACCATGGGATTCTGGGAGTTGGTAGCCTCCCCACCATAATGTTTCCAGGTTTGGGGGCAAAGGAGTAGCCAACATGGCCAGTAAAGGCCAATTCAGTTTAAACAATCTTATTTCTGATCCAGGCAGGATATTTTCAGGGTAAGGTAAAGCCATTTCCTCCACCCTGTGATAGAAACAGGTGTAGAGCCCAAGGAAGATGCCCTGTGATGAATCTCTTTGGTTTGCCTGTTGCTCCTGCCAGGTTCAGCTCTTGGAAAAAAACTCCATATTGCCACCTGTGTTCTATACTTCAGTGTTGACACCAGAGCGAGGAAGTTTCTGTTTCTTTGGATAAATGGCATCTTCTGCCTGCTGCTAGCCTTGACTTCCCCCTTCCCATCTGGATGAGACTCCCACCTACAGTCCAAATAAAAAAGAATTAAGTGCCTGCAGAAGGGAGGGGAGAAAAACTTGATCTGGCTCGGCAGGTAGCCTGTACGTGATTCTGAACAGCCATTCCATTATCACTGCTTGCAAAGCTACAAATGCTATTAATGCTTCTAAGCTCTGCCAGTCCTACGTCTCCCCAGCCTCCTGCCACCAGCACTCCAGGTCATCTGGATGTCACAGGTGGGAGTGGTGGCATAGTCTACTCAGTCATTTCAAAACAAAACACCTCATTTTGGCACTGGCTTTTGGTGAAAAAAGACACTCCTTTAAACAGGAATTTCCATGCTGCATCTCCCAGCTTCATATTGATTCCCTCTCACTTTTACAACATGTTTAATAGACATACTTATCCTCTAATGCCAAATGTTGGTTTTAATTATTTATCTTGCTCCCCCTCCCTATTCTTTAAGTGGAAAAAAGAAAAATGTAGCGTTAATGTTTATTCACCTTTGTTTACTGATTCACTGGTTTTTAAAAGGAAAAATGCCTCTTTAAAAGAACTGGAAAACCATTATAGGGATGAGAAGAGGTGGAGTTGTGATACCACTAATCTCAACAAGCCAGTGCTATGCACAGTTAGCCACTGCTAAGAACTGGCAAAACTTATCCCATAAGATAAATCTTGAATGAGGAAGTGTACATTTCTATACAAAATGATGAGAATGCTTCCTCAGCCAAGCTGACCACTCGAATGATGTGACCAGTTGGCACCTTGAACATATAAAAACTTGGATATGGGACCCAGAGCATCATCCTATCCATTGCTTGCATGACTTCAATGTACTGTCATGACCATTCTTCTTAAAAGTAATTTTGCAGGCACTGATGAATAGGACTTATGGAGTTCAGTGAGGCTTACTCCAAACAGGGAAGGGCACATATTGGTGATTAAAAAGACCTCAAAGTCCCAGATTTTGTTCCTATTCTTTCCATGTTTTGTTTATCCCAGAATATTTTCTGTGATCTTTCAGTACAATTGTAGATTTTAAAATAAAAAGCTTCCCTGTTAGGGTCGCCATTTGTCCCAGAAAACCTGGAAAATCCTGGATTGAAGGGACTAAAAAATGCCCCAGCCAGGTGGGCCAGTTGAAGCAGTAAATCTAGGATTTCTCTTTCATCTCAGGCTGATGGATAGATTAAAATACGGCAGTGGTGATGACGCAAGAAGACTGGCACTGGCAGGAGCCTCATCCTGCCCTGTATGCTCGCTCCAGTTGCTACTGCACAAGCATAGCATAGCAGTGCCACCTTATTCTTCCATCCCCTCCTCACTTCTCCTGACAGGCCCAGAAGGTGGGAAAGAAAGGGAGGCACACAGAGATGGCCTTGTGCTGAGTGATGATTGTAGGGCTAGGCAGCACAGTGGAACTTCCTTCCTGAACAGCCTCAAGAGAGTAAAGGGAGTCTCCCTGCTTGGAAGTCTCCCTGGACGTTATCACACGGGGTCTAAAGCAGCCCCATACCTGCATCATCGCTACATCATCCCTGCCTCATTCCGGCTCCTTGGATCCTGGGATCAGACGACGTCGCGGCAAACCCCGCCCATATTTACGTCATCGCTGCATCATCCCTGCATCATTGCAGCTCTTTTGATTTCCGGGCATCTTCAGGAATTACGGCTGCCGCGACCAGAATCAATCCTGCACCATTCTGGTATGTAGCTGCTTTCAGGGGTCCATTCTGGAATGGTGCAGGATTGATTCCAGGCAGCTTTTCTTGCCGCTTTTGAGACCCCTGGTGTGATAACGTCCCCTGTCTTCACACCAGCTAGTGGAGGAAAAGAGGAAAAAACACTGCTTAGATTGGTACTGCTACTGAGGTTGAAACATAATGGTAGAAAAAGTGCAATGATTAATGTGTTGAATATGCATAATCCGGGACTTTTCAACCAGTTTGGATGTGCCCAGAGTTAAAAACAGAGCTGGCTTGGCCATTTAGGGAGTCAAAGCTGGAAAGAGTTACTTTTTGTAGCTCTCATTTGAGAGTTTGTTTTTTATTGTGATGCCCTGTTATAGGAGACTATTGCTTGGCATTTTAAATCAAATTAAGCCTCCCGAGCTGCAGCCAGGAGGCAGGACAGAGGTGGGGATTATCGCATGCTAAATCACCCCCGAATCGCCAGCCGCCATCAGCCCGGGTCCCAGGCAGTCTCAGCTGGCGCTTTTTAGAAATCGGAATGCTTTCCGGCTTCTAAAAAGTGCCGAATGAGCCTGGCTGGGCCCCGGGCTGATGGTGGCCAAGGATTTGGTGGCAATTTAGCATGTGATAATCCCCGCCTCCTGGCCGCAACCCAGGAGGCTTGATTCGATTTAAAATGCAAGCGATAAGCTCCATACACACAGCTCAATAAAGAACCTTGGGGCAAAAAAAGGGCAGCAAATCCATATTGCCATCCTTTCCCTTATATCAAGCCCTAATGGGATCTGATGTCTGTAATAATGAGAGAGGACAGAGATCTTCTCTTCGCTCTATCTTTACTGCCCCCCATATGGAAAGAGCTGGTTTGAGGGTGAAGTTGAGCAGTGATGCATTTTTGGACTATCTCCCAGAATATCACAGCATATGCTGGCTAGGGGATCATGGGAGTTGAGATCCAAAAAACCCCCCACACCTTTCTATGCTTTCTCTGTGGACACAGGAAGGTGAATTGCAACGACATGGAGTTATTTTATCAGTGAACAGTGCTGGTATGTCAGCACTCTAGTCCTTTCTGTTTTGTGCCCTGCCTTGGGGTTGTTTTTCTATCCCATCTGCTACCCTCTCCCTTCTCCACCCTGCCTTTGCATCAAAAGAGTGATGGCCTTTGCACGCTGCTCACTTTCCCACTTGGGGTGCAATAGAGCATGGGGGCAGTGCCGTGTGCACACAAAGGCCCTGTTCCCAGATTTTTCCATATGGTAAGGCTCAGCATAGGGCAGCAGAGACGGTGGTGGGAGTTACTAGGAGCTGGAGTTGCAAGAGCCCCAGTGGCTGGTGGTTGGTGTGTGCTCAGTGGCTCGGAGCTCTGCACAGGAAGGGCCTTAATTCAGTGTGACGGCTCCACTCATTGCGATAATGAGAACAAAGTGAGGCTGCCGAGTGGCAGCACAGCGCACAGGTGTCAAGCGGCTGGCGCTCCTCGCATCTAAGCATTTCAGAGAAAGGCAAAGGCTGAGGGTGGAGGCGAGAGAGGAAGGGGGGGGGGAGAGAAAGTGGCACTTTTTGGCCATCAGCCTCTGTGCCAGGAACCCCTCTAAACCTCCTTCATCTTTGAGCCTGGGCTCTAGGGTATTCCCCCTCTGGACACAATCATTGCCAGTTCTGCCCTCCGATTCCAAAGATGTTAAGGAGTGTAATTTCACTGGTAGGCTCCAGCCAGCCCCAAAGAAACAAAGGCTGCCGGTGCCACCTGACCCCATGCAGGCATGGCAATGTTGTGTTTTAGCACCCCAGATGGAACCGCTCAGCAGCATGTCAGAAACCTGTTGACATGCTGTGTTTGGATTCAGACATACGGGCATGGCCTGTCTCACAGTGTTAGCCTGGGTATGTTTCCTGGATCATGCCACTGAGACCATTGCCAACAGTGATGGCTCTGCTAGGGAAGAAAAATGGGAGCAAGAGGGGTAAGCCATTTAATGCTGCCAAGTCTGCCATGTGGGATATAGGTCAGAGGGGCAGAAATGCGGTGGGATGGGACACATAGAATGTGTTCCTCTGAACTCCTCACACCTGTATGATGATAATGTTTATCTTTGTTTATGTTGCCAGCTAGCATGCAGGAATATATGTGTGTAAGCCCTCCTTTTACCCCACCTCATTGCACACAATCTGGCACTTGTCAGGTTTCTGAAAAAGGAACTCTCCTCATTGTTCCCCCTCTTCCCACTGGCTCCTCAGAGCAGCTGCCAAAGGGAAGGATCCATGCCTGAAGTCTGTCATAACCCAAAGAAAGGAGTCCCACATCCTGCCCCTCCTTCCTCCCTCCCTCCCTGCCTGCCTGCCTACCCTGAGTCAATGGGGCGAGGATTATGAGCCATAAAGCCAGTGATCAATGGATGCTGATGGGAATGTTTCCGGTGAATAAAACTGGCACAGGGGAGGGGAGAAAAAGGGGAGGCCAAATGAGGGAGGAAGGTAAACATTTCTCACAGTTCCACTAACAAGCAGCAATGGGAGGTGGCAGGATCTTTGGGCAACACAGGATTAGCGCTGAGGATGGGATGGAGACCCAAACTAGTGCCTCTTTGTTTGTCTGTGTGTTTTTTGGAGTGGGAGTGAGGAACAAAGACTAACAAGTGGGTGTGAGCAGCTGATTTTACTTGTTTGGGCTGCTCTTGTACAGTGTTTCGAAAAACTACTGTTTGGATTGCATCACCCAGAATCCTCAAGTCCCACAAGGCGGGGGGATTCTGAGACTTGCTGTCCAAAAGGGAACTTTTCCAAGCTCAGCTCTGGTACCATGTGCCAAGGTTTGTAAGACACAGAAAACAACCAGACCCACCCAATGAAATTGCTTTGGGGGCGTTGGAGATTTATTTTCAAGGAGCTTCCTTACTATGTGCAAGTATAATTCAAAGATATAGCCATGTTAGTCCGTAGAATCAGTATGTAGAGAGATCTTGTAGCACCTTTGAGACTAACTGAAAGAAAATTTTTATAATATTGCTGTCTGGAATCATCACACTCCTGTTGTTGATTGTGGAGTCTTGTAGTAGCAAGACAAGTTTATTCTCCTATGTGCAGTATGTAGGAGTCCCAGGGCAAAGAAGAATCAGCATGAAGCTTTTCCGCACCTACTATGCACGAAAGTATGATCTTGGTATCTCCCCTGCCAGGTAAGTCATTCAGTGTGAACCAGAGTGACATAGTGGTTTGAGCTATGACTCTGAAGACCTGGGTTTGATTCTTGCTTGGCCATGAAACCCATTGGGTGACCTTGGGCAAGTGACAGACTCTCAGCCTCAGGGGAAAGCAATGGTAAACCTCCTCTGAACAAATCTTGCCAAGGAAACTCTATGACATGGATAGGCAACCTAAGGCCCGGGGGCTGGATGTGGCCCCTCTGAGGCCTTTGGACCGGCCCCAGGCTGGTCCTGCCGCCGCCACCGCTGGCGCCGCCTGCCATGATGATATTGATTATTGTTGTTATTACTTGTTCTTGGGGTTTTCTTGGCAAAATCTCCACAGGGGTTTAGCCATGGCTTTTCTGGGTCTGAGACAGTGTGCATGCATATTTTTTTAAATTTTTTATTTTTTAAAAAAAAAATATTTATTTATTTTTGGTGCTTCGCCCCCGCCCCCCCAATTGTCTGAGAGACAGCAACCCGGCCCCCGGCTCAAAAAGGTTGCCTACCCCTGCTCTATGATATGGCCTTAGGGTCACCATAAGTCAGAAATCACTTGAAGTCACACAGCACTCATGCACATGATTATTCAATACTGTCCTTATTGGCTCAACTCCATTCTTACTCTCTATTATTACAAGCCCTTCCAGCACATGCGGGGTTGGCTCTACCATTAGGCAAGATGAAGCAGATGCCTCAGGCAGCAGATACAGGGAAGCAGTAGCAAGATGCTGTATGTGTGGCAGTGCCATGCGACCTGTGCTGAGCATCATGAACTTACTCTTTCACTTGAAGGTTGGGGCAGTGGGAGCTGTGCCATCTCCATGGTTGCAATATGATTCAGCCATCAGTTGGGCTGGCCTTTGCACATGGAGTGGAACAGGAGCTTCTCTCTGATTGGTCCTTTTCCTCCAAATCTTCAGATGGAAGGCTTCAACTTGCCCCCTTTGGGGTGTTCAGTTTCTCACACCAGATGCCTGAATCACAAACAAGCTCTTTAATTTTAAGGAAAGGGTGGGGAAACATTGGGACTCCCAGCGTTTAGCATTTTAGCTCTCAGAAATCTCAGCCAGCCATAAGGGGATCAGGGAGATGTAGTCCAAAACATCTAGAATAGAGGTGGGCACAATGTGTCCCATGAGTCACACACAACCCCTGGACTCCACTTTTTTGGCCCTTAAAGCCTCTCACCACTCACCCCAAGCTCCCCAGTTCCCCACTGTTTTTTAAAAAATTGGGGATGCTTTTGAGTAATTTTGGCTCTCAAATCACATAAAGTCTCCTAAATGTGTGAAACATGAAAATACCCTCCCTCCAGAAGCACCCCATTAATCCATACTACCCCCAATTACCTCTGTTTTCCCCTGCAGTCTTTACAAAATGACAACAGAAAGTGACAACCTGTCACTTCCTGTCCTAATTTTGAGTGGGACTGCAGAGGAAAACAAAGGTATTTGCTGTTTTGGAAAGTATTCTAGATTCTTGAAGGACAAAGGTTTGCTTTGGAGTATCCTAGCTCCAAAACTGCACCAACCTCCTTCCCCCCTCCCATTACTGTTCTGATGCCAGGTGGTTGTTTGCACTCATATCCCCCTCTGTTACCTGAACATTGCTTGCTCTGAGGTCAGAATGAGGTGCTCAGCATTGGGCACATGGCTTGGCATTTCGTTCTGACTGCAGAACAAGTTACAGGTGACAGCAATGGGCATGCTGAGCAGCAGAGTGGGATGCATTTTAAATAACTGTCCAGCATCAGAACAGATGGCTTTGGATCTTCCAGGAAGATCTAGATCAAACAGCGATTTATTTTAGTCTGTATTAAGAGGGGTATACCCAGGGTTTGGTGTGACAGACTTGAGGTTTGGGAGGTACAGCCTCCAATAACCTCACAGAGAGAATAGGGGAAGGCCATTTTATTTGGTCCATGCAGACAGTCCTTGTCCAACGCTCAAACCACTATACCAGGGGTCGGCAACCTTTGTTGCCGGGGGGGGCCAGGGGGCAGGGAAACGGCGTGGGGGGGGGCAGGCGGGCGTTTGCACGTTTGCACGCGCGCACTTGCCCCCACGCGCGCATGCATGCACACGACGATGCCATTGTGTGCATGTGCACGTGATACAGCCACCATTTTGGAAGCCCCCCTGCGCGATGGGGCTTCCATGGGCCTTGGAAAGGCTCCCCTGTGCCCGTGGTGGGCGAATTCGCCCACTGCTGCCACAGTGTGGCCTTCCCAAGGCCCTACGGTGGCTGCGGAGCTGCCATGGGGCCTTCCAAAATGGCGCCCACATCGTGCATGCATGCGCACACAATGCGGGCGCCATTTTGAAGGCCCCCCATGCAGGGGGCTTCCTGGTCCTTGGAAAGGCCCCCCTGCGTCCATGGTGAGCAAATTTGCCCGGCATAGCTGCGATGTGGGAGCCATTTTGGAAGACGGCTGCGCAGCCGCGGTGGACCCTTCCAAAATGGCACCCAATGCTGTGTGCATACACACGAGAGCGTAGGAGCCATTTTCGAAACCAGGACTCCGCAGGCTGCACCCGGCCTGCGGGCTGTAGGTTGCCGACCCCTGCACTATACCATGTTGGCTCTTTGCCTTTCCTTAGCACTGCCTCTATTCCTTGGGAATTAGCAGCAGTGTACTTGCTCCAAATCCAGTGTCCTTTAAGATCCATACAAAAAATTAGAACAAGATTTGTTAGCTCACCAGAGATAGAATTCACCCAAACTGACCAGTTCATCTCATTCCCCTGCTGCTAAATCAGGTTGCACTCCATACTCAGTTATGGTCAACAACAACAACAACAAATTTATGATAATGAAAACAGTTAAGCAAGGTAAAGAGGAAATTGAATAGCTAGCATGGCAAAATGAAATCTAAATGTGGCTTTAGTCTACACTCGGTTCTTAAATTTCATACAGCAGTTACTTCCTGGTATGGCATGGGGGGGGGTTGTGGTCTTTTGGAGTCTAAATGCCATTTCTAAGACAACGTGGTGCTCTAAATACTCTGGTAGTATCCATTAGCTTTGTAGTCTCTTCCTTCGTGGCTTTGAAAAAGGGATTTTCTGGTCTTTCCCCTGACCCAATGACTGGTTCAGTCCAGTCTTTCCTGGCTTCAACCAAATGCATATCTCAGCTTTCTGTAGGGTGAAACTTACCACAGTCAGTTCATCCTTGCATATTTGTTATATTGAATGTCAGATAAATACCGTAACAGTCACGATTCTACATCAAGGAAATGAAGTGTAATTTTATTCTCATGGAGTTATGAGTTGGTTGTGCAATACCACCTCATTAGAGAATTGCAACATTGTTTAACCAAAGCACAGTAGGATTCACACAAGGACATCGTGGACATCCATGTGCACATTTGCTGTCATACTCAATGGCAGCCAATGCACAAATCCACCTCGGCAACCTTGAACAACATGTGGCCATTCTACATCAGACAAAAATGCCCTGTTGTTTCCATAGGTAAACTTAACACATGCACAAGACACCATAAGAATTCTGGCCACTGTGTTCACAGTAATAACATGTGCAGGGCAGCTGTGTTCACCTTTTTGCAGCAAAACAACAGCATTTGGGGGATCTTAAAGACTAATAGATTTATTGTTGTATAAGCTTTCATGGATCAGAAAGTGCTCCGCTGCTCCTCTGCTGCAGAAAGTGTCTTCTCAGTTGGTAGGGCTGGAGAAGACTCTAGGAATGTTAGTCCCAAATGGTAACTTTCCTAGGCTCTGTATACTGTACATTGAGCTCAAGTCTGATAGTGTCAAATCTGTAAATGTATTCCAGCTCCACAGCTTCATGCCAGAGGCAGCTGTTGAAACCTTTTTGTTGAATTATGGCAGCTTTCAAGTCTTTTGCGGCATGTCCAGAGAGGCTGCAATGTTCAACAATGCTCCCTTTTGTGTGTATTTTGCTTAACAAGCTGTGTGTGACACAGGCCCTTGAGCCATTGCTGACTCTTAGCTTGCTCCCTTCTCCAATGCTTCTGCCTCCCCCTAACATGGCACTAATGAGCAGAAAGGAACTGGTGGCAGCATTCACAAATCCCCTGAAATCCCAACACAGTTTGCTTAAGAACCACTCAAGAGGCGTCATCATGAACTGTAATCTAGTAAATTGTTGGTTTATCTCCCTGACAGATCCTGCCTGTTTGCAATGCTGGACTATAATTTCCTACCCAGGGATTTCTGGGAATTGTAGTCTAAAAAAGTATCTTTTCTAAGCTTTACCTGCCTTCCGTATAGCCTTAGTAGTGCCAACATGGTTCAGGTGGCCAACGACCTCCACTCTGTTTCTTCATCAGTTTTGTGCTCCAACAAAGCTGCATATACTTTTCACAGGATTTGCATCAATGAAGCCTTGACTGCCTGTTTCACGCTGTCTTCCTGCTAAAGAAGAAAGTTCCCAGCAGAATAGAAAGAGATGAGCGACCACACTCATACCTAACTATGGAAGATATGACTGAAATGGGCCACCCATCCTGCCTGAGGCATTGGGAACTCCTTGTAGGGAGGGCCACGAGGTGCAAACTTTTAATCCCATAAAAACATCAGCAGCAGTAGTATCAGCTTTTCTCATTTTCCCCAGCACCACCGCGCATCACACCATAATCTTTGTCTCAGGCTTCATGCAACTGCTTTTACAACCCCCAGGCACTAGGTGAAAGAGAGAAAGATGGGAGTTAGGCACGACTCTGCCAGTTTAGCCAGCAGGAGACAGCTTAGCAGAATAATTTCTTGGGAGGAGGAAGGAATGAACAATTTGCTCAGGCTGCAGGGAGTGCTGGGGAGGCAGTCACAGTGGGAGACTTTTACAGTGCCCCTTTTCACTGAGGATACCAAGCAGGGTACATGCCACTACACCCTGCTGTCAAGTTACAACTGAGAGAGGCCTGGTTCATTCAGTGCAAAGCCTTCATCTGCACGCAGGTCTTTAGAGTAGCTTATGTGGGAGCCGGCTCTGAATAGGTGCATCATAACTGTGCTAGACCTACCATTAGGCAGAGTGAGGCAACAGATTTAGCATGTCATGAAAGGGCAGTAAAGTATTAGTTATTGATTATCCTCCTCCTCTTGGTTTTAGTGCCATGGAAAAGGGATTTTTCTGCTTGATATGCCAAAGTAACTTGACTGAATTTGAATACTATGTACAATTGGTTTAAGTAGCTGGGGTCTAATCTGCACTGCAGATTTAATGCAGTTTGACACTGCTTTAACTGTCATGACTCAATGCTATAGAATCCTAGTATTTGTAATTTGTTGTGGCACCAGAACTCTATGATAGAGAAGGCTAAATATCTCACAGAACCACAAACCCTAGAATTCCATTGCATTGAGCTGCCATGTCAAACTGCAATATTTCTGCAGTGCAGATTAGACATGGGAGGTACCATTTGCTGCTCTGCCTCAAGCAGCAGAATATCCTAAGACCATCCTACAATTTCTACACATGTTCAGCCCTTAAACTTGTTCAGGAACTATATATCACCACCTGGGCCATAAATGACCTTTTGCATCTTCATCTGAAGCTTCTTGTTTGTCCTCCCTTGCTGATGTGAATAAGTGTGAGCTGCTTAGTCTGCAGACAGTGACTCTTTCCACTACGTAATCCTGTAGGCTGGATATCATAGAATGTTATAAGGTGGGTCTGAGGGGTGGATGGTCCTGCCTAGTTAGTCTGTTGGTTCTGCCTAACTCTATGATACCAACTCAGGCTCAGCTTGGAATCTGGATGATGTGGGGACATCTTGTTTTCTGGGCTAGCTGCAGCTCAGAAGATGGCTGTAACATCCAGGTCAAGACATTTTTTACAGCTTGAAGCCAACTAAACTGGGACTTGAATCTTATATCAGCAATGGGATGGGGTCCCCTGATGTATACGTGAGGTCAGTAGGCTGTTTTATAGGTGCTGGACAGGTTATGAGGCTTGGCATACAAACATCTGTCCTTATAGAGAGGATTTTAGCTGGAAGCTTAAGAGGGGTGTCAAGGGCAGGGACTACCATCTAATACCTGAAACAGTCACCTCACTCTGCCTCATAGCTTTCATCATTCTCCTCCTATAAGTTTTGAACCCTCCAGATAATGAGAAATAGGAGAGATGCCCCTATTCCTTTTGGAGATCAGGCCCAATATTTGTACAGATGTGCTCCCAGCCTGCCATGAGGCCTTCCCCAAAGCATGTCCAGGCTCTGACAGGTAAATACCAGACTATTTTTAGTAGATCCCCTGCTGTGTGCTGCAGCTGTTCCTTTCCTTCAGATGAACAGATTTACCTCAATTTCACATCCCAGTGAGGCACGAGCCTAATCTCCCTGAAATTAACCTTTCCTGCTTCCCAGAATGCCATTCCCCTGGGCCAGGCCACTCGGGATCAAAGACTAATCTTCCGGTAATGAGCCAGAACTAGCGCTGACTGTCACCATATTTGTTGGGCCATGCCTGACAACTTCACCTTCACCAAAGAAGTTAATGCTTTGACCATTATCTGAGCCCTCGGGAGAGAGAAAGTGAGTGAGTGAGTCATTTGGTCTAGGAGGATACCGGACCTTCATTCTTCATGGACAGGTGGGTGCTTTGTAGTTAAAGGCACTAGGGAGGAGCATGATGCAGTTGTTATCATGATTGGCTAGGTCCCAGTAGTTGTTCACCTCAATCTGACTGCTGCTCTCTACAACCCAGGAATAATGTGAGCAGAACATAAACACTGGTCAAATGGGAAACCCCTTTGTTTAATTCCTGACAGTGAGAATTCAACCTTCAGTCAAAAGCGTAAAGTTTATAACCTACCCAGGCTTTGCCCCTCTGGATTAGGTACTACCATTGGCTATATTACTGACCTTCTGGACACCAGCACAAGTGATATATACATTGTATGGTTGTACACATGATGCATACAACCTTCTTCTTTGAAAGCTGAGTGTGATTGTAACATCTCTAAGGTTTCTGTTACGATACATTTGTTGGAATTTAGTTTTTGGTAATTTGTATATTAAGCAAAGCAGCAGCGTGTCCCCAGTTTATCTGAGCTTTTGGTAATAAACAGGATACTCTAGTAAGATAAAATAAGACTCACTTTATTGCTACAAATAATCCATCTAATAGTCAGGAAAACACAGTCAGTAGAAAACAAAGATATAGCCATATTAGTCTGTAGAATCAGTATGTAGACTTGTAGTACCTTTGAGACTAACTGAAAGAAGTTGTCAGCATGAGCTTTCATAGACTTCAGTCTACTTCCTCAGATACTTTTGGTGGAGTAGAAGCCAGTATATATGCCCTTGGTGTGTGAGAATGTCAATTTAAATTCAAAATTTTCTGCTGTTCCAGAGAACAGGACCTGGAACAATGGATGCAAGCTACAGGAAAAGAGATTCCACCTCAGCATTAGAAGGAACTTCCTGACAGTGCGAGCTGTTCGAGAGTAGTGGAGTCTCCTTCTTTGGAGGTCTTTAAACAGAGGCTGGATGGCCATCTGTCGAGGATGCTTTGATTTTGAGTTCCTGCATGGCAGGGGGTTGGACTGGATGGCCCTAGTGGTCTCTTCCAACTCTATGATTCTATGATTCTGTGAATCCTTTGTGTATGGAAATGAAATAGCAAGTCCAGTTTTAACAGCGGTCGTTTGTGGACAAAGACATAGCCATTGTGTATGGAAATGAGGTGGCAAGACCAGTTTGGCCTTGGAAACTAGCCTGCAGGTGGGGAGGATAGATGAGTGTAGGATGTCTCCCTGAGGATGGGGTCAGATAGTGTTGAAATGAGTGTAGTGAGTCAAGAAGCCATTGTCCCTGTTCAATCCATTGCTGAGGGACTGTAGTTTATGGATGAACTCCAATTCTGCTGTTTCTCTTTCCAATCTACCTTTGTAGTTCTTTTGTTCATGGACCGCTGTTCTGAGATCTGAGACAGAATGCCCATGGAGATTGAAATGTTTGTTGCTACAAACCTAAATGCCAACTCTGCCCACACATTTATCCAAGAAATGTCATCACAAGACTTAATGGTATCACAACATTAGGGGGACCTTCACGTGTTCATCCTCCAATGTGATTTATGCCATACTGTCATCAATGCCCATCAGCACTCTACATCAGGCAAACAGGCCAGTCCCTATGCCAGAGGATAAATGGACATAAATCAGACATTATGAATGGGAATACCCTAAAACCAGTGGCAGAATATTTCAGTCTCCCACCATCCATCTCTGATGCCTTCCTTCTTCCACTTTTTCTTCTTCCTCTTCCTTTTCCGATGTGATCTCTGGGACTGAAGCCGGGGCAATGAGGCCCCAGGCTGGCTGGCTTGCAAGAGAGCTGGCAGGGCAAGGAGGAGGCAAGGGAGACAAAGTGCCACCACTGCCACTGCCATGGATGGAGAGGGTCCCCTAGAGGGTTCTAGTGAGCAGTGGCGAGGCAAGGGGCGCCCCAGTGGGCAGCCCAACAGGAGGAGGCCTTCCCGCCATGCCACCACCCCTCCTCTGTTGTTGTTGCGTGCCTTCAAGTAATTTCCAATTTTTGAAACTCCACCTGTCATAGGGTTTTCCTGGCAAGGTTTGTTCAGAAGGAATCCCTCCACCGTCACATCATTCCTCCTCTTCTTCACGCCCCCCTGTCATTATCATCTCTCCATGGCAGCCGTTCTCCCTCTCCCACCCCCCCACCCCCAGATCAGTGTGAACAACAAAGAGGAGTAAACAGCCGCAGAGAGATTTGATAACTAAAATAACCTGGTTTCCACATCAGGTTATTTTGTAGCAGGAATGAGTCCTTAGATTGCCATCCTGGTACTGTCTGTGGTGTTGAACACAACGAATTATGCCATAGGCAAATGTCATAATACATTTGTTAGTCTTTAAGGTGCCACAGGCCTCGGTGTTATTTTTAATCTCTTTTTAGGATGCTAAATTATCCATTTCCTAAGGTTCTGACCAGATGAAGACAAACATGAATTGTTAAAACATGTGCTCCAACTTTCTGCTCAAAAGGAAACACAGCATGGTTCACAATAAGAGAAAAGATACTATAGATGAATAGAACAAAAATCAAATGGGCATTAAAGCAACCAACAAATCAAGATCGCTGACCCACAGTATGGGTAGGATTAGAGGAGGGGCACCAAGACTGCTTGAAAGCCTATTGAAATAATGATACTTTGACCAGGTTGCTTAAACTTAAGAGAGGCAGAACTCAGGGGCTTCTGTTAGAAAGGGATTCCACAGTTAGGGTGCTGCTTTTGAGAGATATCCCTGTTCCTTCCAGTGTCAACCTTATCTCCAGGTTTTTTTCTTGTGGGGGAAGGCAGGGGAGCATGGAGCAAGACTTCAGCCACTTATTTTAATAAATGAAAGGGTTGCATATAACTGATTGACACCGCTGAGGGCTTTGAAGATTAAAACTAGGATCCTGAAACTTGCCTGGAGATCTGTCAGCCAAGGCAAGCTCATCAGGGCTGTGTAATGTGCTGTTCTTTGCTTTCCCGATCCACAGCTTGCCAGACAGCTGTAGTTTGTACCAGCTGCAATTTCCAAACACTTTTCAAAGACAGTCCCATAGAGAGGGCATTGAAAGAATCAATCTGGGAACCCATGAAGGCATAGTCAGGTAGCCATCTTTGGTGGAAGTGCAGCTGCAGCTGAGAGCCAGCATGGTCTAGTAGTCTGAGCGTACAACTTGGGCTATAGAGATCAGGTTTCAATTCCCTGTTCAGCCATGGAAACCTGCCAAGTGATCTTGGGTGAAACACACTCTCGACCCCAGAAATCCCTGTGAAGGGTTTGCCTTCGGATCACTGTAAATCAGAAACAGCTGGAAGGCATACTACAAGAAACAACAAAAGCAGCTGCAGATGGTAGATCTGCTGAAGCAGGCTTCTTTGTTTTTAATTCTAGGATGCTGGGCATTTCATGAGTGTAGTACAGAGACTGGCAACCTACGGCCCGCGGGCTGGTTCCGGCCCAGGTCCCCGCACTTACCGGCCCAGGTGGACCCCTGCTGCTGCCGCCGCCGTGCATTTTGATCACCGTGTGGCCGCGACCACCATTTTGTTCTCCAAAATGGCGGCTGCGACTCATTTGCGCATGCACAGTACTCCTGCGCATGCACAAACGTGCCACAACCGTCATTTTGGAAATCAAAATGGCAGCCACGACATACACGGTGGTGGCTGCGGCAGCACGGGCAGCAGTGGTGGCAGCAGTGCACGTGGGGGGTGCGTGCGTGGCGGCGGGGGGTGCACGTGCGTGCCACCATTCCCCCCCCCTTGGCCCGGCGGAAGGGATGACTTCGGGGGACCGGCCCCCTGCTCAAAAAGATTGCCTACCCCTGTTGTAGTACATAGTGCCCAAACCTGACTGTAGGATGCTAGCATGCTTGTATACTACTATGTCAGTTGTGCTTTTTGCATCGCTGGGCCACAAATGGGGTGGGCTTGGATTATTGGACTGATGTGATCGCAGGACAGGATCTGCTTCAGTCATTAGTATATTAGGAGAGCAGCCATTCTTTATTTTTAGCACCAGCTCTGCAAATCTGCAGAACTGTTTCAGTCACCTCTGCCCCTTCCTCTCCCCTTCCCCTCCCTCTTTCCCTCCCGTTTTTTAATTTAGCTCTCCTGTTGGCTCCTATTTATAGATAATAATTGGAGTGTCCTTCTAGTTCATGTAGTGGCTGAGATGCTAAGCAAGTCCTGGGTTCAAATATTGCCTCCACCATAAACCTGCTATATAGTGGTTTGCTTAGGAATGTTTTCTCAGCTTCCACACTCTATCAGTGGCAGAAAATGCTAACTTCTTTTACCGGACTGCTGTTAATGGTCATATTGAGATAATTGACATGTAGCATCTGAACTTGTAGAAGGCATTAATTAACATTAAGCAGTATTTGTTCCTACTATTATTGTTTATTATGATAATCACCCAGGCTTTGCCTCTTAAACATAGGAGGGAGGACTTGTGAGCCAATGCGCCGTCATGATTACAGTGTTGGACCAGGACTTGGGAGACCCACCTTCAAATCAAGAAGGAGACATTAAACTTGCTGGACATCCTTGATCTCTCTCTTTCAGCTTGATTCACACCACAGGGTTGCTGTGAGGATGAAGTAGTCTGGGTAAGGAGAGCAATATATACTGCTTTGAACATTTGTAAGCAAACCACTATGTAGCAGTTTTATGGTAGAGGCAATATTTGAACCCAGGACTTGCTTAGCATCTTAGCCACTACATGAACTAGGACACTCCAATTATTATCTATAAATAGGGGCCAACATGAGAGCTAAATTAAAAAGGAGGGAAGGGAAGGGGAAGGGGAAGGGAAGAGGGGGGGAGAGAGAGAGAAAGAGAGATTCAGTCATATATACATACTGCTTTGAACTCTGTTTCTAAATAAATAACTGGTTACATATAACTGGTTCCTTTCCCCAGTATTTACAGCATACTAAAAGAAAATACCATTATGGTTGTAATACAGTGAGTGACAACGTTTGTCCTTTTAGAGTCAGGTCTGGTGGATGTAACTCTGGCCCTTCCTTGTCTAATGATAATGGATACTTTTCAAGTTATGCAACCCAAGGATGTGGACAGGATCTGTGGAAAGGTGAGAGTTACGATACTACAAGTATAATAGACTCTTGCCCCTTCCTGGCCAGAAAGGGACTGACTGAGTGGGAGTGATTAACATCTCCTTACAGCTAGGACCTAAATACTTTAAAGGTATCAGATTTCTTTTGATCTTGGAAACTAAGCAGGGGCAGCCCTGGTTAGTACTTGGATGGGATACCCCAATGAATACCAGGTGCTGTAGGCTATATTTCAGATATAGGGATTGGTGAAACCACCTTTTGAGTATTCCTTGCCTAAAAGAACCTGTTAAGGCATGTGCATGCAAGTGTGCACGCACACACACACACACACACACACACACAGGCAAACACAGTGATTCAGGGTCCCAGTACGTCTCAAGGAGGCTGTTGTAAAACTTCTCCTCAACCAACCAAAAAAAAAAAAAACCAACAAAAAAACCCTTCCCTGGTTCCCACTATATTAGATAACTGTTGGCTAGTCTTCAATTAGGCAAGCACTGGAGCATGAGGTAGTCTCTTCGATCCAGGCTTTCCTGGATGAAACAAATTATCTAGATCCATTTCAGTCTAGCATCAGGCCTCATTATAGGATGGAGATGGTTTTGATTGCCATCGTAAGTGATTTACACTGCAAATTGAACTGGGGAAGTATCTCCATGTTAGTTCTTCTAGAACTCTTGGTGTCTATAGATGCCATCAACCATGGTGTCCTTCTGGGTTGATTCACTTGGAACATGAGAATGGGGGCACTTTTTTTACAGTGGCTTCAGTCCTTCCTTGAGGGCCATACTAACAAGGTGCTGGGGATTCCTTTTCAATTCCTTGTCCAATGGCCTGAGGGGTTCCTTAACTTTCTCTTTTGTCCTCTATGCTATCTACATGAAATTGATGGGAAACGTGTCCAGAGCTTTGGGATCAATTATCACCAATATTCTGATGACACCCAGCTCTATCATTCCTTTCTACTTAATTCTAAGGAAGCTGTTTGCAAGCTAAATCAATGTCTGGTGTTTATAATGGACTGAACAAGAGAACAAATTGAGGCTTGATCCAGATGAGACTGAGGTATTCCTGGTCATGCAAATGCTAGGTCTAGGAATAGAGATTTAGCCTGTGTTCCTTCCTGAAGGCACCAGATCATAGTTTGGGTGTACTCCTGGATTTAGACTTGAGCCTGGAGGCCCAGATTTCAGCAATAACCTGGAGTGCATTGCGCAGTTACAGCTAGTGTGCCAATTGTGCCTCTTCCTTGAGATCTCTAACCATGGTCACACACGTCTTGGTTACATCCCATTTGGATTACTCTAATGTATACTAAATGGGGCTCCCTTTAAAAATTTCCCAGCCATGCAGAAGAGGCAAGATAAAACAAGCAAATGGATAAGAATATAATTGTCATGAATTCTGTTTGCATTCAGCAGAGAGACAGAGCCACCTAAAAGCCTCAGCTCTGTAATACTCTCTGCCCCTGTCTTCCTCTTTTTTCCTCACTGCCAGGAAGTGCCAACCAACTCCCCACCAGCTGGAAACTAACTCAACAAAATTGCTTCCATCCTTCATGCCACCCCAGGAATGCAGCTGGTTGTAAGACATTCCTGCACCCATTCTGGCACCCGTCTCCTCCTGTATCATTCTTGTTCTCTGTTCTTAATATGCCCAGAAGCTTGTTTTCTTTGCCTCCTATCCCACCCACCTTGGTCCCCCTGTCATTGGCAGACTGAGAATGGACAGAGGCACAGATGTGGAAGAAGAGAAGGTTTTGAACCCTGCACCCTCAAACTCACAAAAAACAAGAGGAGTCACTATGCAGAGTTCTGCTCAGATACTCTCCCTGCCCAAAATAACTAACTAACTAATTAACTAACTAACTAAATAACTCCCTCTCCCCCTCCCAACAGAGTAGATCTGGTACAAAGATCACTAGAACCCACTGGCATTTGAGGCTATGAGCATCCTCCCACCAGCCATATACAAGTAAAACACAGGGGAAGACATGGTGTAATATACTGATTGTTTTGATTATTATCTCCTTTCGTCAGTGGCTGAAGAATATCAGTCTCGTCCAGATCCTGAAAAAAGTTACTTTCTGGGGGCTATCATTTGCATATGCCTTCTTTCCCCCCCCCCCGCCCCCCATGGCCATTAGTCTCATCTAGACATTCAGATGCTGACTGAAGATGGTGGAATAATAGAAACCATGACTAAAGGAATCCACAACTAAAGGAATCCATAACTAAAGCACTCTTGAAAGAGGTCCATTCAAACTCTGTTTAAAGACCTTCAAAGAAGGAGAGTCCACCACCCTCCATGGCAGCCCATTCCACTCTTAAACATTTCTTTCATAACAGACATTCTTCCTAATGTTTTGGTAGAATCTTTTATCTTCCAATTTGAATTCAAGTTGCCGTGTAACATATCTAGAGGGTATCAGGTTTGGGAAAGACATTTTAGAGCATACAGTTCATTCACACAGAGCACTGGGCCTCATCAGGATTCTTTAGTTTCATCATCACCCTGCATCAAATGAAAAGTGCTCTTAGACAGTGACTCTCAAGTTTTGGACCTCAGATATTTTTGATTTCTATTTCTAGAAGCCTCAGCCAGCATGCCCAATGCATTCTGAGATCTGAAATTCAAAAGATGTAGGAGGACCAAGGTTCAGGAACAACTGCCCTAGAGAACACCAGCTTATCCTGCAGCTGCATATGGCAAGGGGAAGCGGTACAGGTAGGCAAAACTGTAGTGTGATGGGCAGTGGATCTGATAGGGTTGGAGGAAGTCTCAATAAATTTCTAAGCAACCCTGCATATTTTGAAAAACACCATGGAGAAGAGTGGTGGCATCACTAGGGTGTGTGTGTGCGGACCGCACCAGGTGACACCCTAATGGGGGGTGACACCACTTCTCCTCAAATACCTACCTTTTGGCAGAAATGGACTGTGGCATTCACCTGCTTCCCTTTAAATTGCTTTAAGAGATGGTGGGAGTGGGGATGAAGCTCAGTTCAGTGGGATTTTAAATTTTTGATTTTTTTTTTAAAGAATGAAATTTTTAATTTTTAAAATTCCTTTTGCATTTTCTTTAAAAACATTACATTTTAACCAAATCTTCACTCTGTATATGTAAATACATTTAGGATGTGAGCATACTATTGTAATTTGAAGGTGTAATTTTGATTTTTCTGATTGTTTTATGTCACAACTACAGTGGGTTCTTGTTATCCGCTGGGGTTTGGTTCCAGGATCCCCCGTAGATAACAAAATCAGGGGATGCTCAAGTCCCACTAAATATAATGGAAGAGCAAAATGATGAGCCTTATATCAAATGGAAAATCAAGGTTTGTTCTTTGGAATTTATACTTTTTTAATATTTTCAAGCCATGGATGCTTGAATCTGTGGATAAAAAAGCTAGTGGATAAGGAGGGCTGAGTGGATTAGCATTACATTCAGTGGTATATGGGAATTATGATTTACGAGTAACATTAGTGCAAAAAAAAGCATTACTAAAGAATCTGTATGGTGTGAAATGGGAGGTGGGGGTGGTATCATGACTTACTGCACCAGGTAACACCAACCCTAGGGACGCCACTGGAGAACAGTAAGGGGAAAGGAAAAGAAAGATGCTTTATTTGAAAGAAAAGGAATAGTAGTCCTTCATTACTTCTTGCTTGCTTGGCTTAAAAAGCCTTTTTAATTCTGAAAGGAGAAAAGTCATGCTGCGAGGGGGGCATAGCCAGCTGTTTGTGACCTCATTTGGGGAGCAGTGTTGTCAGGCAGTCCCTGACATGGAATTTGCTAGGATAAATAATAAAGTTGGCTATGCTATGAGCCCAGGGAGAGGGTTATTTATGGTCTGGCAGTGCTACTCTGGTGATAGGCCCCACTCCTCTTGCAGCAGTCCTTGCAAATATAAATGTAATAATTCAGTGCACACCCTGCCTGCCATGCCATCACCATTGCCACTGTGCAGACTACAAGTGGTGGGCATCCTCTACAGTGTACCCATACCTACCATCAGGAAATGGAGGGGAGCATTCCCAAATAAACACAAGGAGGAGAGATTGCCAGACAGTGGCATCTTAGCAGGCCTTTAATTCTGGCTGCATATAAAGCAGCCTCTCCTTTGAACTCCTGGGGATTTCTTCTTACTTGTTAGCGTCAGGTACATCAAATGGACTAGTGGCCATTTATAGGCTAACACATGCAAAATAAGTGTTTGCACAATTCAGGCTTAGGGCTAAGCTAAGAGTCTGGCCAGAAGGCTGCATTGGGGCAGGGATTTTGACCTTTACCTTGCATTGGTTCCCAGTGTTGTTGGCCTATAGTTCCCAGAAGCCCTGGTATTGGCCATATTGGCTGGGGCTTCCTGGAGTTGAAGTCCAACAACATCTGGTGACTGGTTTGGGAATGTGATGGAATTGAATCCCTTACAGATGTGGCATTTTATCATAGATTCATAGAATCATAAAGTTGGAAGAAACCACAAGGACCATCTAGTCCAGGGGTAGGCAACCTTTCCCCTTTAAGGGCTGAGGGACTTCAGCTCCCAGAAGCCTCAGCCATGTTGGCCAATAGTCCCATGTTGGCCAATAGCTCCTGGGATTCTGGGAGCTGAAGTCCCTCAGCCCTTAAAGGGGAAAGGTTGCCTACCCTTGATCTAGTCCAACCCCCTGCCATGCAGAAACTCACATTCAAAGCACTCCTGACAGATGGCCATCCAGTCTCTGTTTAAAAACCTCCAAAGAAGGAGACTCCACCACTCTCCGAGGGAGTGTGTCCTATTGCCAAACAGCTCTTACTGTCAGGAAGCTCCTCCCTATGTTTAGGTGGAATCTCTTTTCCTGTAGCTTGCATCCATTGTTCTGGGTCCTATTTTCTGGAGCAGCAGAAAACAAGCTTGCTCCATACTCAACATGATACAGGGCTATCGTATCACCTCTTAACCTTTACTTCTTCAGGCTAAACATGCCCAGCTCTCCAAGGGGCTGAACAGATAGTTCCTAAAGGGTGGCGTCCTGCTGCCCTTTTCCTTGCCAGATCGGGGCTGAAGCAACCACATGCTGCAGCCCCTATCCAGTGCTTTGCCTCTCTAAAAAGAGCTGGCAAATGCTGTTCCTTTTGGAGTGGCATAAAGCTACCCTTGCTGCCACGGCGGTGACTTTCAGTGCTCCTGACACTTCCTGCTGTCTGGGTGGGTGGGTGGCGTGACGGTGGCATCAGGGCAGAGTCAGGGTGGCTGCTGAACTTTGACCAACCTCCCCAGCCTAGCACTTTACTCTTGCCTGCTGAATTTTGTCTTCTCGACTGGCTAAAATGGAATGGATGAAGCCATTTTGTTTTGTCTGCCTTACTGGTTCCATTTTGAGACTGGGATAAGCTTCCAGGAAGGTAGGTTTCTTACAGACTGGTCCATTGGGGAGAAGAGTTACAGCCTTCCTCCAGTGTCCCAGGATCTGGGTTCCACACAGTTCACCCTCCTGTCCCCACTACCCAAGTGTCAACCCCAACTACATGTCTCTTAATCTAGAACCAGAGTTGAGCACTGTACATGTTGTTGAACTCCAGCATGGCTAGCTATAATGGGAGCTGTAAAACAATTGGAACTGGAGGGCACAGGTTCCCCAGTGAACCATCCTCTACCGTGGATCAAGGACAACTGAGCAGCTTGTTCCACAAAAGCCTCGGTGCTCTTTGGATGATCTCCAAAATGTCTGGTCTTCATCCATTCTCTGAACCTCTCCCATGATATAGGGCAATGACTTCACCTTATTACCTGTGTGCAGCCTCCAGTTCTTCCAGAATCAAATGCCACTGATCTGTACATAGTCCAAGGTGACCTTGGCCATGACTTTCCCATCTCTCTGGTGAATATGTTTTTTCCCTTGTTCTATTAATAGTTTTACCCCCTTAAATTATTGATCTGTATTTACAGCCAGAGGAAAGCACCAGGTGAACTCAGTGTTTTTTCTGTGAATAAATCTATTTTGACACAGGAAATACTTGAGGCTGAAGTGGTGGGGGCAAAGAGATGCAGCTCAGGAAACAACGTGCACAAGCTGAGCTTTAAGAGGAAGTTTAAAAAAGACCTGGGAAATTGGGCAGGGTGTATGCTGGGACTGAGCAGTATCCTGTGCATGTCTGAGGAGAAACCTATCTCAGGATCATCCTGGGTCTTTTGGAATTTGAGGGTGGGAGGAACCCTGAAAAAAATCCTTCCTTTTTTCTCCTGATCCCGAATATGCTTTGAACTAACTTCCCTACCAGCCTCTTCAGACTTTGGGGTCCCAGATGTTGTTGCACTACAAACTCCATCATCTCTAATTGTTGCCCATGCCGATTAGGGGAAATGGGACTTATATTCCAACAACATCTGGGGCCACATGGATGCAATAACCTAGTATGCAGGCAGAGAACCATTTGCCCTCTAGAGGTTGATGAACCCATACTGGCCTTCTTCACTGCTGGGCAGGTGTTTTGGGGCTAATGGGGAATCCATTAACATCTGAAGAATCACAGCCTCCCTGGCTTTGCCCTAGTACCTGTGGTTACAACTCCTCTGGTCAGGACCTAGCAGACATCCTACAGGTTGAGTCTCCTTTATATGAAATGCTTGGAACTAGAAGTGTTTTGAATTTTGGATTTTAGGGGAGGGATGAAATATTTGCACATACATAATGCAATACTTTGGAGATGGGACCCAAGTCTAAATATGATCTTCATTTATGTTTTGTATACACCTTATACACATAGCAATAGCAAGTACATTCCTATACTGCTTATCAGCGCACTTAAACACTCTCTAAACTGTTTACAATGTGTAAACTAATTGCCCCCAACAAGATGGGTACTCATTTTAGTGACCTATGGAAGGATGCAAGGCTGAGTGGACCCTTGAGCCCTGCCTGGGATCAAACTCACAGTACCAGCATTTTCAGATAGCCTGAAGGCAGTTTTATATACAATGTTTTAAATAATTTTGTTCAGGAAAAAAGCTTGCATATACTGAACCATCAGAAAGCAAAAGTGTCACTATATCAGCCACTCATGTGGACAATTTTGGATGTTAGAGTATTTTGGATTTCAGAATTTTGGATAAGGGAGACTCACTCTGTATTTTCTAGTGGACTATAGCTCACATTGTTCCTAACCATTGACCATGCTATCTGGAAAGGATAGGAAATGCAGTCCAACATATCTGGAAAGCAGCAGGTTAGGGAAGACTGTTTCTGTGATTAGATTTCATTAGCTGTAAGGAATCACTGTTTTTAACCAGAAATAAGTAGTATGATCTAGGCTGACATGGGTCAAGTCCCAGTAGTGGCAGTTCAAAGGGAACAGAAGCAGGTAACCTGGTTTGAGCTTAGTAAGAGGGGAGATTCCATTAAGGCAGGGGTAGGCAACCTTTTTGAGCCGGGGGCTGGTCCCACGAAGTCCTGTCTGCCGCTGGGCCGAGGGTGGGGATAGTGGCATGCGCGCGCACACCCCCGCGCAACCCCCCATGTGCACTGCCACTGCTGCTGCAGCGCAGCTGCCTCCACACATACCACGGATGCCATTTTGATTTCCAAAATGGTGGCCGTGACTCATTTGCGCATGCGCAGTACTCCTGCTCATGTGCAAATGCGTTGTGGCTGCATGGCAGCCAAAATGTGTGGCAGCGTTGGTGCGCGGCCGCGGCAGCAACCTTTCACCTGGGCCGGTAAATACGGGGACCTGGGCCTTAACCGGCCTGCGGGCCATAGGTTGCCGGTCCCTGCATTAAGGCATCAGCCAAAGATCTAAGAACACCACCCAGATTTGGAAACCATCAGGTTTTAGAGATAAGTACCAATGACATGTAAGTGTGGCATTCATGCCTTGCAGGTGGGCATTACCAATGACATGTAAGTGTGGCACTCGTGCCTTGCAGGTGGGCATCCTTGAAGCACTGGGACCACTGTGACAACAGAATGCTAGACTACATAGGCTTCATCTGTTCTTCCTTCCAGTGGACCAGGGGTTGGTACCCAGGTTCCAAAAGGCAGAAGTACAGTAGAAGAGAAGAGGCAATTAGCCAAACCAGGGCTTCCTTGGTCTGTTACTCACAGACTGAAGAATAACTTCTTGGATAGGGCTTCATAGCAGTTGGTGGTCAGGTATTGGCTTTGGATGTCAGCTGACAAAGGCCAGGGTTTTATTGGTCCATTGGCAGAAATAAATCTCCATTAGCATATGTACATTGATTTTCAGAGGATGAAGGCTATTTCTTCCTTCCTGAGTGTCCAAGGATTAGGGCCTCTGGGTGCAGCCCCACAGCCAGATGGTGGCAAGGATAGAGGAACACCCAAGACCCTCTGAATGTTTTTGTGCACCTGCAGCAAAAGCATTTTGCACAGAGTTACTGGGTATCTCTTGCACAACTCCTAAAATGAAGCAACTGGGGCTTATGCCAGCAGGATCCTGTCCATAATGCTGTGTCAATTGGCAGAACCAGTGTGGTGGTGTAGGTGGCACCTTTAATCTATAGAAGTAAAGTACAGTGCTCTCTTCTTATCCATAGGGGTTTGGTTCTAGGGCTTCCTGCGGATGGGGGAAAATACAGCTGGCCATGCCCCACTTTATTCAATGGCGGCAACTTGTGCATGGCCACACCAGTGCATCCAGCATGTACACACCACCACTGAACAAAAATGGGTTTGGCAATCCATGCACTCTCAAATCTGCAGATAGCTAGCCCACCAATATAATGGACCAAGTTGATACAGACCAGTGGTGTTATCTGATGAAAATGTGCACTGAGATATATGTGCACCACTACCCTCAAAAAACTCAGGAAGTCTAATTTCTAAGGCAAATGCTCCATCTTCTCAGTTGGCAGCTTCACACTGAATTTATGGCTGATGATGGATGCATGAATTTGGGTGCATGAATCACATACTGGAATTGTGGGTAGGGGAGTATAATATTAATGAAGAATTCTCAGAGGTTGGTAATGTAGCCATGCTTGCTGGGGGATTCTGAGAGTTGTAGTCCAAAACATGTAACTATCCTAAGCTCTGGGAACTTGGGTAAAGACTAATGGTTGCTTATAGGTAAAGGAACAGGACTGAAATTGTAAAGGAAAAGTTTCAGATCTTTTAACAATATTAGTGTTCTGTCAAAGGAGTGTCTTCATATCCTGGAACTGGAGACTGGAAATAGTGAGCCTCCACAGTCTCATACTCTCCCTTTGCTATCCTACTGAGATCCATCATCCTTCCCCATCTCCACTGCCTCAGCCACTGCTGCCACTATAGCTGCCACCCTCAGAAAAGGCCTAGCTTCTTCAGTTGGCCCCAGGGATGCTGCTATCTCGGCAGCTCAGACACAGCCTGGGCTCTGCATCCAGCTGCCTCCGGGAACATCTGTGTTGGGTTCACATTGGTGAATTATTTAAAGCTTTCTCTGGTGCGGCGTAAAGATAATAAAGCCAGAAATGAAAGAATCGATAGCAAGAGCTGAGGCAGGGATGGGGACCGTTTCCCTAGAGGCTTCTGGTGCAGGTGGAGGCAGATTTGGAAAGAGGATAGGGAATAGATTACTGGACTGGCACAATCTCCTGTCTGGGGACAGGAAGATTCTCTCTCATCCATCTCTGCCTCTTCTCTTGCACAAAAAGATGGTCAAATGAGGAGAAACTTCTTCTATTCTTCTTCCAAACTGCTGATAAAACAGCTGAAAGAGTAGGGGGGCAGTTTGAAAGCACCCTCACTGCTATCTCCCTCCTTTCTGCTCCCTATCACTTTCCTTTCTTCAGTTTATCTTCCTGAGGTGAATTCTGATGGGTGGCTGGGTGGGGGGAGATTCTGTAGATTTCTATGTTTTATTTTGAATTTGTGGGAAATTGCCCCTGGAAGGCATATATTGTCTAGTACTTATGCCAACACCAACTTCCTTTCCTTTCCACTCACTGAAAAATTTGTGTAGCTGTGTGTTTTTTCTCCTAAAGTTTTAATATGAGTTTAGGGAAGAATTATAAATACAAATATATCTATGCTACTTTTTTAAAAAAGGATTGTTTGTAAAGTTGGATTGTGTGGGAAAGAGAAGGATGGCACAAAGGAATAAGCACAACTGACACCTGAGTCAATGTTCATTTTATTATGTATATGTATAATGTAAGGTTTAAAACTGGAAGCACGGCACATCTGAACAAGGTGTGCAAGCTAAAACCATGGGTTTTTCAAAAACAAGTCATTTCCAGATTATTCTGATCTCTTTTTTTGATAGAGTTACAGGCTTGATAGATGAAGGGAATGAAGATGTAGCATATCTTGATTTTAGAAAGGCTTTTAACAAATTTCCCCATTATATTCTCCCAAAGAAGCTAGTAAAATGTGGGTTAGACAATGCAACTGTTAGGTGCATTTGTAATTGGCTGAATGATTGAACTCAAAGGGTTCTCAATAATGACTTCTCTTCATCCTGAAGAGAAGTGACTAGTGGAGTGGCATAGTGATCTGTACTGGACCCTGTGCTATACAACATCTTTATCAATGACTTGGATGAAGGAATAGAGAGCATGCTGATTAAATTTGCAGATGATACCAAACTGGGAGGGATTGCTAATTGCCCAGAGGACCAGATTAAAATTCAAAATGACCTTGATAGATTAAAGGGCTGGGCTAAAGCTAACAAGATGAATTTCAACAGGGAGAAATGTAAGGTACTACACTTGGGCAGAAAAAAAATGAAATGCACAGATACAGGATGGGAGACACCTGGCTAGACAACAGTTCATGTGAAAGGAATCTAGGAGTTCAAGGGACATTGCAGACCGGCCCAAAGGGCCAGCCTGGGGGTGAAGTTGGGGCAGGGCAGCCACACACCGGCCGCCCCAACCCCACCCTCATGCCGTCCTGATACCATGTGGCCCTACCACTGTGGCGAAAGGGTGCTGAAGAGCTGTGGCGCTGGCTCTTGGGGCGGCCTTTTGCCACCCCTAAAAGGAGCTGCATTTTGCTGCTCTTTTAGGGGCGGCAAAAGGATCGGGGCCGTGGTGTGGGGTTGCTGTGGCCCTGATCCGCCACTCCCCAGGGTGGCTCTCTGCCTCCCCAAATGGGCTGTGTGCATCGACTCTTGGTAGACCACAAGATGAACTTGAGTCACCAGTGTGATGCAGCAGCCAAGAAAGCCAATGTGATTCTTGGTTACATCAACAGGAGTATAATGTCTAGATCAAGGAAAGTGAAAGTACCCCTGTATTCTGCTTTGGTCAGGCCTCACTGTATCCAGTTCTGGGCATTTCAATTCAAGGCTGTTGACAAGCTGGTGCCCAGAGGTTCGGCAACCAAAATGGAGAAAGGTCTAGAAGCCATGTCCTATAATGAGCAGCTTTGGGAGCTGGGAATGTTTAGCTCGATGAAAAGCAGGTTAAGAGGGGACATGATAGTCATGTTTAAATATTTTGAAGGGATGTCATATCAAAGAAGGAACAGGCTTGTTTTCCACAGCTCCAGAGACTAGAACAAGGAGCAATGGATTCAAACTTCAAATTTCAAAAGGAACTTCCTGATGGTCAGAGCAATTCAACAGTGGAATATGCTGCATCAAAGTCTGGTGGTCTCGTTTGGAAGTTTTTAAACAGAGGCTGGATGGCCGTCTGTCAGGGGTGCTTTGATTGTATATTCCTGCATGGTAGGGGTTGGATTGGATGTCCCTTGTGGTCTCTTCCAGCTCTATGATTCTATGATTCTATGAAGGATTCACTAGACAGAACTCTTGTTGATTTCTTGTGAATGTGTAAGTTCTCTTATGGAAACTTTTTATCCAATGTGCAAAACCCTTGTGTATTCTTGCCCATGCATATACATTTGCCCCTGCTATAATTGGTGATAATACTGTTTCAGTTTCACACTCACTTGTGCAATGCTGACATTCAAAACAAGGGTCACATGGCACAACTGATACATAACTCCTCATGTGAAGATGTATGCAGTAGTGTCATTTATGCAATGACGCTGCTGTGTAAATGTTGCATCCACCCCTAATTTATCTTGGTCATGATCTAAATAACATATGTTTCCCTGCCAGAAAGGCTTGGTTTGCAACCGTGGTGTCAGAGGGGGTGCAGACCACAGATCATCAGAAGGGGTTACACTGAAATGACTGTCTATAAAATTATTTTATATATAGTCATTTCAGTCTACAGCAACCCACTTCCTCCAACCTGGGAGGACCTGGTCTATCCCCACCCAAGCAGGCCCTATCTACTCCCTCACTATACAGCAAACATTCAGGGGTAGCTGTGTTGGCCATTTAGCAAATTCAAACAAAAATGCATCAGTGATACCTTTATTGGCCAGCAAAAATGCACAATATACTTGTTGCAAGCTTTTGAGGCTTTGACAATACTTCAAAAGCTTGCAACAAGTATATTGTGCATTTTGGTTGGCCAGTAAAGGTATCACTGATGGATTTTTGTTTGTACTCCCTCACTGTTGATCTTATGGCTGGAAGCCTCATTCTGGTTGAAGTCTTTGGCCATGTAGAACCACTTGACTTCTGAGCAACATTGTGAGTGGGGCTCTGTTGGGGAAGCAGTGGCAGCTCCAGGGAGAAGGAGAAAGTAAAGCTGCTTGACTTCAGGGCAACTTTGCAAGTGAGATTCGGTGGAGGATGCAGCAGCAGCCTAAAGAGATGGAGAAAGAAGAAAAATCTCTTTTTTCTCAGGGCTGCCACTATCTCCCAAACTGAGCCCTACTTGCAAAGTTGCTCCAAAGTCAAGTGGCTCTATGAGGCCAAAGGCTTCAAGCTGAATGAGGCTGCCTCCTCAATGATGAGGGGTAGCCTGATCTACCAACTTGGACCCGCTTGGTTGGGGTAGACGAGGAACTCCCAGGTCAGAGGAAGTGAGTTAGTATAGACTGGGCCTATTTATGTTTCTGTGGACATTATCACACGTGGGCCAGAAAGCGATAATAAAGTAGAAATGAGGCATTCCGAAAATAAACCAAAAATAAACCTTGATTCCGCAAATGGCTTTCACACGTAATTACCTTAATTGCGAAATTACAGTAAGCACATTTAAAATTCACACACAAGTGAGAAAAGCCCGTAAATGTACTAGAAATGAACTTCTTGCACATGCATAGATAGAGGAATGCTCGCTGTGGAACCATGGGAAAAAGCAGGGAAATGCTCCCAAATGTGCATTTGCTTTTCACATTACGGTAAATGTGAAATTACTGTAATTTCGCAAATGCATTTCCTCAAAACTACTGAATTTCAAAAGATCTCGGATAACACCAGTTTCTGTCCAGTTTCTGTGCGACGTCGTGTGAAATCGTGAGGCACAAATCCAGTTTCTGTTTGGGATTTGTGTGGATTAACCAGCAGATTTCCCTCGTGTGATAATGTCCTGTGTGTAGTTGTGACAAGGATCTTAATTTTACTCAGTTGCAAGGTGGGGCATCAGAGAGACTTAAGGTACATGAGGGTCAGGGGAGGAGGTGAAAAAGTAGAATATACTGCAAATCTGCAATTAGAAAGTAGGGGTTTTTCCACAATAACTTGAGTTACTGCACTGGGTGACACCAATCCTAGTGATGCCACAGGTTTACAATACTTGCTCACTACTATCACTGTCCTGTGCATTTCTTCACAGCAGCCCCTTGTAGATTATGACCAGTGGATCACCTGGCACAATGTCCAGCAAGCAGCAGTTCTACACAGCAGAGATTCAATAACTCCCAACACAAACCAGTGCTCTGAACTGCTCCTGATTTTCCTCTTAGCCATCCAGAATTTGATCTTCATCTTCAGAGCATTCTGACCCCTAACCCTACAAGATGCCAGCCAAGATGCAGGCAAAATGTCAGGAATAAATTCTTCTAGAGCATGGCCTCATAGCCTGAAAAAACCATAAAAAACTATAGGATGCCAGCTGTGAAAACCTTTGACTTCCCCTACAAGGAGATTTTGAGCCCACTATGCACTGTTAGCGTGTATATCTTAGCACTCAGCAATGAGATAGATAGACAGAGAAAACCATTTCTAGCCACAGAAATATTTACTCTTGTTCAGAGATGAAAGTGAGGAAAAGATAAAAAGTATCTGCTTCAGTCTTTCAATATCCTCCTTGGGGTGTATTTCTTCTCCTGAGTTCCAGGACTGCTCATATACCCTCCATCCATCCTGGTTTGGCAAGGACAGTCCCAATTTTCTGTCAGTTCACTTTTGAGATTCGAAAGCTTGCATTATGTATTTTGTGCATTTTGACTGGCCAATAAAGGTATCACTTTTTCTTTCTTTTTAAATTTTTTTTAAAAAATTATTGATTAAAATTCCATATAATTAATAACATATGCTATTATTTACAATTTCTTCTTCTAACTCAATAAAGCACATATTTTTTCCATGCTTCACTTTCTGTGCTGGGAATACGTTAGTGTTTTACTAAATCTTTTCAAACTTCGTTTACATACACACATTTATACAATACCCATCTTAAATCCACAGATGCTGTTCATCTTCCAGTGACTATACATTATAATTACCATTATTATTTAATTAGTCTTTAAATCCCCACATTACCATTATACCCCAATGTTTACTTATATATTCCATCACCTGCTCCCAACTTTGGACAAATTCCCCCTAGTTTTTTGTGGCTTTTTCAGGCTGTGTGGCCATGTTCTAGAAGAGTTTCTTTCTGACGTTTCGCCAGCATCTGTGGCTGGCATATTCAGAGAATACTGGAATGGAAGAGAGTGGGTATATCTATATTGTGAAACCCTGGGTAGGGAGTTACAACATAGTTAAATACACAATTGTTACATAAAATACACATATTAAAATGCAACTCTACACAATATTTATATTAAAATACATATGTATATTAAAATACATTAAACAATGATTAAATATAAAATTCATGTTTAAAATTCACGATTAAAACTGCCTGGGTAGGCCTACCGGAAGAGATAGGTCTTCAAATGTGTTTTAGATTCCGACAGCTGGTCTAGCTGTCAGATCTCTTCTGGCTGGTCATTCCACATCATGGGGCGGCCAATGAAAAGGTCCTCTGGGTGACGGCTGCCAGATGAGTTCTTGCAGGCTGTAGCATCTGCCCCCCCAGAGGACCTCAGTGTTCAGGGTGGATTGTACGGGAGAAGGCGATCTGTAGGCACCCTGGACCCAAACCATGTAGGGCTTTAAAGGTCAAGATTAACACTTTGTACTTTGCCCGGAAACTGATTGGCAGCCAATGGAGTGATTTGAGTATGGGTGTAATATGTTCACTCCTAGATGTTCCTGTAACCAGTCTGGCTGCCATATTTTGAATCAACTGGAGTTTCTGAACTTGGTACAAAGGTAGCCCAATGTAGAGTGCATTGCAGAAGTCCAACCTTGAGGTTACCAGTGCATGCACCACTATCTTTAGGTCCTACAAATCTAGGAAGAGGTACAGCTGGCGTATCAGCTGAAGCTGATAGTAAGCGCTCCTGACCATGGTATCTACCTGGGCTAACATTTGAAGAAATAGATCCAGGAGCACTCCCAAACTGCAGACACAGTCCTTCAGGGGGAGTGTAACCCCATCCAGAACTGGTTGACACACCTCCATTCCCAGATTCAGACCCTTGATGGCAAGCACCTCTGTTTTGTCTGGATTCAGTTTCAATTTGTTTTTCCTCATCCAGTCCATTACCTCCTCCAGGCATTCATTCAGAGGAGACATGCTATCTTTATCAAGCTATGGGGCTTGAATATTTGTGGTTTTCCATTTTCGCACGGGGGTCTGGAATAGATCCTCTGCAAAAACAGAGGGGCAACTGTACTTCTGTTTCTACCCCTATATAATAACCTTTTTCATCTTTAAATAGTTCTTTTGCTTGGATTAACATTTTTATATATGTTATACCACTCCTTTCTTTCTTTTCTGAGCTGTTGATACAAATTCTCTTCCTAATTTTTTGTTCCTTAAGAATTTTTCTTCCCTCTTCTTTAGTTTTGTTTCTTACAAACACATAATTTTATAATTAAATTTTTCTAAATAGTGGAAATTTTTACTTCTTTTCTGTGCAGAATTTAGGCTCTTAACATTTCATGATATCACTTTCATGATCAAATGTCAAAGATTTTTCTTTATTTCTCCCCTCTCCCTCCCTTCCTTTCCCTCCCTAACCCTAAAAGTGGACTCAATTTGCACTATTTGTGGCAGTCTGCAACCCCCCTTAGATAATTATCAACTCCTATTCTCCTTCTTCCTCTGCTGCTTTTTCTTCTTCTTCTTCAGATGGTTTGCTATTTTCTCTTTTTCTATCTCCCTTTGTTGTTCTCCAACCACCTTTTTCTATGTCTCTTTTATATCTGCCCCAAAAGTTGTTGGCTTTTTTCTATTGAGTACAGTTTAAACCATCTGCCTTCGAAGAGAAATGAGACCCCTTCTAACTTCTCCCATCTGTAAGAAATTCCATTTTTTCTTAATTGTGTGGTCAAAAAATTGTAATCTCTCCTTTTTCTGAGTATTCTAATTGGTATGTCTATAGATTTTTACAATGCTTTCTCCTATTTTCAATTCTTTTTCAAAGTCTCTTTGGAGGATCATATCCTGAATTTTCCTTCTGCCAAACTGAATTATAATATCCCTCAGAATTTTCTTTTCTGTTGCCCAGAGGAGCTCACTCAGAAAATTTTATTTCCTGTTCAGTCCTGTAATCTCTACCAAAAATGATACTATACGTTCATATACATCCTCATTTTGTTCTTCAGTTAGGGCCTTTGCAGAGTGCCAGAAATAATGCAGCTTGAGTCCACTTTAACTGTCCTGGCTCAGTGTTAGAGAATCATGGGAATTGTATTTTTTTCTGAGACATTGAGCCTTCTCTGTCAGAGAGCTCTGGTGCCACAATAAACTACAGTTCCCATGATGTCCTAGCACTGAACCAGGGCAGTTAAAGTGGCCTCAAGCTGCATTATTTCTGGCACTCTGCAAAGGCCCTTAGTCCTCTTAATTTCAAAGAATTTTCTTTCATCCTCAGATCAATAAGGTATCTTTCTTCTTGTGCTCTTATTTGTTCATCTGTTGTTCTTTCTTCCAGGACATTTACTTTCTCCTCCAAATTTTCCACTTTCACATCTATTTTCTTTAAATCATTTGAAATCTACTCCATTTTTTTTAACATCTCTCAGTTCCAACTTCATATCTGCTCTTAGATCTTTCATCTCCTTTTGCCACACTTCTGTAATCTTTTTTATTTCTTCAACAAAAAAAAGCTTGGTCAGGGTTCTTATTTGTTTTTTCTAAAGAAGGACTGTGTTGATTTTGGTTTTGTGTTGCATTTTGTTGTCTTGGTCTGATAGACATCATGGACATAGTTAATTTCCTAAATGTGATTTTTAGAACTTTGGTAATTTCTTTTAAAGATTTCAGTTGTTCTATAAATTATTCACTTATACAAAACAATTCAGTTCAATCATATATCTTTACAATTCAATTCAATTCAGCACCTCTACAATATCTACTTACTGTACTTCAAAATTCAATACTTAACCTTTGTTATTTGTCAATTGTTGGTCAGTTATTTCTTTTGGACACAATTGATTTAATTATTTTAGTACAATTGATTTACCCAATTTTGACCCAGTAATATGTTAAATATCTCAAATTCCTCTCCCCAATTTGATTAGAAAATTAATTGATTCAAGTCTAGCTCATAAGTTATCAATTATAAATTAATACTTTCAATTCTCTATATTCTTCCCCCACCCTAAGATTAACTATATATAGAGTCCTTGCCCCTCTGCTTTCACCTCAGATCTTTCCAAAGGTATCACTCTTTCGTGGATTTTGTATTTTGTTTTATTTTGCTATATAGCCAGTACAGCTAGCCCTGAACATCCTTTTACAATGTCCCAGTTTCTCTTGCCTCCTCCCACTTTCTCCCTTGTTTGTAGCTTACTTACTTCAGTTGCTGCAAACTGAATTAAAAGTACAAAACTAGTTTACTCTCAGTTAACTCCACAGGAAGGAGAGGAGAGGAGAGGAGCACATATTCAGATCAGATAGTGCTGCCTCAGCCATTCCCACTGAACAACCAGCCTTCCTAGATAAGGTAGGTAACAAACACTGGTCACATGCTGGACTCAACATCTATCTCCCGCTCTGTAGAAAAGACACCCAAACCAACTTGGAGATCCTGCTTTCTAGACACTTTGAGCTGGAACTTGACTGCCCTTTGTGCATCCCTTGGACTGTCTGAGTTTTCCCAACTGCTTCCTGATCCCTCATCTTCTTGATCTCTGGATTGCTCATTACCCACATGGCTTCTCTCCTCTCTCAGTGAATTTATTGTTGTGTGCCTTCAAATCATTTCTGACTAATGGCCACCCTAAGGAGAACCTATCACAGGGTTTTCTTGGCAAGATGTGTTCAGAAAGGGTTTGCCTTTGGCTTCCTTTGAGACCGAGAGAGTTTGACTTTCCCAAGATCACACTGTGTTTCCTTGGCTGAGTGGAGAGTCAAACCCTGGTTTTCCAGTGTCTTAGTCCAACACTCAAACCATTACACCACACTAGCTCAGCAATTTTCAATAGTGCTATTCAAATAAAAACACTATGTTAATGAACGTGTAAACTGTACACACACATTATTTTCAAGGGGGCACTCTTGTCCTGAGAGACAAGCTTGAGAACTGGAAAAGGGGTTCCAGGGCCTGACAACTGGCAGTCCCACTAGTGAGTGAGCATGTACATGTATCCAAAAGGGGCAGAGGTACCTGAATATAAATAATATAGAAGAAGCAGGAAATTGTGTGAACAGCCCCGCTGAAGAAGTCCCACATCTGCCCCCCCCCAGGCGAGAGGAGGGGGAGTGGAGGAAACAGATGTTAGAGCCATAAACCCATATTTACAACTGATTGTCAACACTTTTCATAACAAAAAATTCTAAACAGAAGCGACCTTCACATGTCAGGCACAGCATGAGCGTGTGCCATTGTTGACACTCCAGATGTCACAATGGTAACTATGTGAGTAAATCCAAATAATCTCTTGGAAATTGTTCAAATGAGTTCATGTAAGAAGGAGATTGTTTAACAGAACAGCTTATCAGCCTAGATTGAACTTTTCTCCCAATGTAGTAGTTTTCAAAGAAGTAGCTGTGTTTGAGATGAACTAGTTTTTATTTTAACATGAGTTTTCATGGATATAAAGCTATTGCTTCAGATGCAGTACAGAGTTATATCCAGGCCTCAGGATATCAAGCTTATTTACACAATTGCATGAGTTAGATGGAATGCCATAGGATTCAGAAAACTGCAAATCGTGGCCCTTGCCCTACATTTTCAATGATAAAGGTATTTCAGATCTTTACAGTGGTCAGTTAGTGCTGATGTGTTAAAGCAATAAATCTGCTTAGCGAAAGTCAGTTTCCTTGGTTCCCAAACTCTCTTTCAAAAAATTCCTTTTGTTACATGTGCAGTAGGAAGGGCTCTTGTATTAATATTTGTAGCATGCCATGAAGCCATTGTCTTTGTTCATACCTCTGCTAATAGAGTGGAATTTGTGATAATTCAGTCCAGCTGTTTCTCTTTCTAGAACTTCCTTTGTAATTTCCTTGTTCAAGGACTGTGACCAGTAATTCCCTTACTGCATGTCTAGAAGGTTAAAATGTTCTGCAACTGGTTTTTGGGTATTGCCATTTATAATATCAGATTTTTGTCTGTTAATCCTTCTGCATATAGACCATCCAGTGTAGAGGGTCATTGTTGGCATAGGATGGCATATATCATGTTAGAGAAAGAACAAGTGAACGCATCTCTGATGTTATGGGTGATATTATTGTGCCCCCCCCCCCCCCCCCCCCGCATTGGACAAACAGGGCAGCCTGTACACTAGGATAAATGGACACAAGTTGAACATTAAAAGTGGCAATACCCCAAAATCAGCTGTAGACTGTTTCAACCTTCCTGGACATACAGTACAGGATTTAAAGGCTACAGTCCTTGAACAAGGAAATTACAAAGAACAACTGGAAACAGCTGAATTGAATTTTATTAACAATCCACTAGCAGAAGTATGAACAAAGACAATGGCTTCAGGGCACACTGCATATATTAATTGCGTCCTCACTTCCACACATATAACAACAGGTAGATAGAATTTTAAACCATGGGAAACTTTTTTTCCTAAGTAGACTTATTGCTTTCATACATCAACACTAACTGATAACTGTAAAGATCTGAAAATGATCACTTTACACATCCCTTTAAAAATCTAGGGCAAGAGACATGATTTGCATCTTTCTGAATCCTATTACATTCTATCCCACTCTCACAACTGTATACATTTTTTTTTCTATTCTGAGACCTGGAAATCTCTTTGTACTGCATCTGAAGTGGATTTATATCCACAAAAGCTCCTGTTAAAATAAGAGCCAGCTGGTTACTACTACATTCCTTTTCCCCCTTCCCCCTCCCAGGCTCCTTTTTTATTCCTAATGTGACTATTCTGGCTTAAAAATTGGTAAAGGAACCACTCAAGTTTTCTTCTAAAAAGATACCCCTTGACTTGGATTTTTCTTACCCATGAAACTGTCTACTACCAGTCCCTGCTATCCATTTTGAGTAGCCTCAGTTCTACCTACAGGATTCTTAGAATTTCTCCAAATATGGGGTTTTGACATTTTCAAAACTTTCGATTACAGGATCACAGTAGGGCAAACCATAGGTGCACAAATAACCCTTTGTCTGAAATGGTGTGGTGCTGAAAATCACTTGTTGGCACATAGGAAGGTCTCTGAGGGCATTTAACCATGGCTAGTGCACCAAGAAAGCAGGCAGATCCCGGTCCAGTCTGTGGTTGGAACTACAGATTTGCTACTGAATTTGACATGAATTTACAAGTATCCCTATTCACCTTCCAGCTTCTCAGTTCTTATTCTAACATAAATTCTGAACAATATCATACCAAATATACCAGGGGCCGGCAACCTACGGCCCCCAGGCCAGTTCCGGCCCAGGGCCCCATGCTTACTGGCCCAGGCAGACCCCTGCCTCTGCTGCCGCCTGCCACCGCCGCCACGTGCTTTGGTCGCCGCACGGCCGTGCGTGCTGCAACCGCCATTTTGTTTTCCAAAATGGCGGCTGCGACATGCATGGAGGCGGAGGCAGCAGCAGCGCGCATGCCGCCATCCCCCCCCCAGGCCCGCCGGAAGGGACGACTTTGGGGGATGGGCCCCCAGCTCAAAAAGGTTGCCTACCCCTGAAATATACGTTGGAACGTTACTCAGAAATAGTCAGGGAAATGAGTTGAAGCTCTTAGGTCCTTAACAACTGTTTGTTAAGAATTCTGGGAACTGAAGTCCATATTTCCATGCTCCAATAACGTCCTGCTTATCCATGCATTGTATTTAACCTTTCCAAAGATACAGGAAAAAATGTCATTTCTTCTGGAGAATTAAGTCTTTCTATCTGGTGATAGGCTCTGCATTTCAGGTGACCAAGAACATCTGTAACTTTTCTTTATTCCTCCAAACCAGAGTTCTCTTTCCTAGGTGAACTTCCTTTTGGAAGCTCTGCATTTCAGGTGACCAAGAACATCTGTAACTTTTCTTTATTCCTCCAAACCACAGTTCTCTTTCCTAGGTGAACTTCCTTTTGGAAGCTTCCTTCCTACTGGAAACTGCTGCTTCTCTCAGCTGGTTCAGCTTAATTCGCTTTCAGCCTCTTCACAATGTGTGGACTCAAATTCTTCACCTTTGCTTCCCTTATAAGCAATCTTGAGTGGCAGAGCAAAAGTTCAGCTGGTAAGGAAGATTGGATGATGGAAAACTGCAGTCAGTGTTTGGCATCTCATGAGTGTGTGTGTGCATGTTGGACAGAGGGCACAGGGAAAGGATATTGTGCAGCAGTGGGCAACTCAGGGGTATTTCATGCAAAAGTTAACATCCTTTGGTGGCATGAAAAGGACCAATGAGTTGAAACTCAGCTAGTCCAGTGCTATTCAGAGTGGGGATCTGCAGAGTGGTGCCAGTCCATGAGCCCTTGGCTGTCAGCCTGCAACAAGTTTATAGGAATGTAAATGAACAAAGTAATACTATGGCACAAATATGACACTGGTCCCTAGCATAATGGAAAAATATTGCCTGTCTGCTGTATCTCTAATCTAGTCCATATATGAAGCCCTTCTAAACTAATTGGCTGCAACACAATTTGTAGTAGTAACGTGAAGCTCAATAGGCCTTTCAAAGTCTGTAAAAATGGCTCACGAAGATGTCTATCCACATCAAAAAGCATCAACATACTGTACTAAGAATATAACCAAATAGGCAAGTTATGCACTTGTGTGAGTTAATATGTCCTAGGCAATCACTCCTCTCTCACTATTGATACATTATTTAGCCATTCACTGGCCATGGGGGGCTGCTGGGAGTTGTAGTCTAAACATATAACTTATCCAAGCTCTGCATTAGATGTAATGATGGCTTTGGATGTCATTTAAAAGGTTTTTTAAACAAATAAGCTTAACGCACAGCACTTAAGGAACGGGAACGGAAAGGAAAGGAAAGGAACGGGGCAAAAATGCATTTTACTGCACGGGAGAATGCCACCGATGCTGCTGGGAGTCCCCAAGGCATTCCCCAGCTGTTCCTGGCAGCCAATTTTTGAAGGACAGTTCAAAATTGTCCTTCAAAAATCGGCTGTCAGGAATGGCTGGGGAATGCTTTGGGGACTCCTGGCTGCATTGGTGGCATTCTCCCATGCAGTAACGTGTGTTTTTGCCCTGCTCCCTTCCCTTCCATTCCCGTTCTTGTAAGTGCCATGTAATAAGCTTAAAAGTCAGTAGATAAGGGTGTCTGTTCAGTACTACTGTTTTTATGTGCTTTCAAGTAAACTTCAACTTAGGGTGAAGTTTACATTTTGCCTAATTTTCTTGGAAAGCAAACCTCTGAATATAAGTAGATGGGGAGTACAGCAAGTGTGTGTGTGTGTGTGTGTCAAAGAGCTATAAAGACTGGCTGACTAACTATAACCCACATGTTCTGCTTGTGGGCGTCCTGTAGACATTGAATTGACAACTGTGTATACAGAATGCTGGCACTTGGCCTGGTCCAGTAGGGCTCTTTCAATGTTCTGCCCTGCTTTAGATGTTGATGCTGAAACTTGTAATATTAAAACAAAACAAAATAAAATAAGAACCCCACAGAGTTTGCATTGGATGTCCAGCATTCCTTCTGGCACCCAAACTTCTGACTGTAGTGGACTTTCTCCCTCCTTCTGAGCAGGGTTTGGAGAGCACAGAGACTCCACCTCTTAGTGCTGGTCGCAGTTCCATCTGGCAAGAGATGTAAAATCCTCATAAATATTGTAATTTAATTATCACTAGGAAGCCAGCCTGGGATGCAACAACTGGGAGGAGGGGACAATGCAGGACTTTGGTTCTCTCAAAAATGACATGGGAGAAAGAGGGAGGGTAGAGGGAAACTAGAAGACTCTGCACTACAAATTGTCATGGCCTTCTTTGCATATGTAGACTTGTGCATTTAAAAACAAAAAAATCCCTTTCCATTCCTTTTAAATAATAGTATTAGTGATATACGTAGCCTCTGTGTGTGTGAGAGAGAGAGAGAAAGAGAGAGAGAGAGAGAATGAACAGTGCCTGGAAAGGTTACGTTTTGGCATTACTTTTCTCAGATTACACACCCCTCAGCTAGCATGACCACTGGCCATACTGTCTTGAGAATTCCAGGAGTTGTAGTAAAAAAAAAAAAACATTTCCAGGCTTTCTGGTTTTAAAAGTGACTGCTGATCTCAGTATCCTGGCTCCCAAGTGCTGTTGCTTCCAAAAGACAGGGCGCTCTCTTTTGCTTGCAATTGACACCATTTATTGAACATCCAGAACTTGCGGTAAAACTTAAAATCTAAGTCTATTGATGAAATGTTTTGGATTCAAAGTGGAAACAAGAGTGGTAGTAAGAAACAAAGACTGGGCTACACAGATAATTATGTTGTAAAAAAAATAATTAAAAATGCCACTGTCTGATTGTGCCACACTTGGGGCAAGGGAACGAGTCTGTCAACTGAAAAGATGCCTACTCCATCATCTTCCACAAAACATGTCCTACACAGATCAGGAGGGAGGGGAGAGGTACATGCAAGGGAGGTTTGTATGGACAGACTAGATACATGCAGCTGGTGGTCATGCAAGGGACATGGTCAACAGGACACACAGACAAATGTTACTTCAGGAGCCCCCCCAGTCATGCCAGGAAGTGGTGTGCAGGTTTTATGCACACCTGCACACCTGTGCAGAAGAGGTCACAAAAACCTCTTTCATGCAAACTACTACTGACTACTGACAGCAAGCGTACATGTGACAGAATGCATTTATTGTCATAATAGAGAACAGTTTCTAAGGCGCATGCATATGGTGACAATTAGGGTTAGGGTTAGGGTTCTAATACTCAAGCGCACCTGCATCAGTGCATCCACACCTGGAAGCATATGGTGATTTAAATTAAACCCTGCATCATAGGGCACATGCTCTGGATCGCCAACTCAGTTTCTGCGGCACATGCGGCAGTGCATTTATATGGCCATTTTAGATCTCTTGCGCCCTTTTTCTTACACACCGGTGTCGCTGCATACATATGCACATGCAAAGGTGCACATCTTTGCCAAAGAAGCAGAAAAAAACTGCTTCTTTTAGGAGCGGCTTTTCCTGGCATATGATGCCTAGAGGGCGCTTTCCTGCCAGCTTTTAGGCGTGCATCATCTAAATGCCACACCTTCAAGTCAGCCTCAAAGCACCCCTTTTTTGGCTGTCTGCATAGCCCCTAAAATAAGGAAAGCAAAAGGTTAAGGACACTTCACCCAGTCCCACCCCTCCCTCTGGCCAAACTTTATTTTTCATTTACAGCCTCTGTAATTTCATATTTGGAAAAGACCTGCCAGAGAAGAAGAATGGCCCTGGGCATTGCAGGTCATGGGCAAGTTTCCTCCTTGACCTTTGCAAACTGGGAGCCAAACTGGATCATCCAGGAAAAGGGATTTGCATGAGAATTCATATGGAGAGCATGAGCCTGAAGTTTAGGGGTAAATCAAGGAACTTTGGGGTATCTCAGGACCAACTCAGTGCTTTGGTAGTGTCATGCCCTGCTTCCAGTACATGGAAATAGCAATAGCAATACATTTCTATACCGCTTATCAGTGCACTTAAGCACTCCCTAAGCGGTTTACAATGTGTAAGCCAATTGCCCCCATCAATCTGATTGCTCATTTTAGCGACCTAGGAAGGATGCAAGCCTGAATGGAGCTTGAACTCCTTGGCTGGGATTGATCTTGCAAGTAGCTGCGGTACAGGCATTTAACCACTGCACCACCAAACCTCTCACCCAGAGACTGAAGCAGTAGACGTGCTGGGACCTGCTGCTGAACCAAAGCAGGAGAAAGTTCCAGAGCCACAAGTCTCAGATACAGACCAGAGTGCAATATTAGCTCTGGTAGGGAGTCCTGTCCATTCAGATGCAGAAGACCACTTACCCATACCTACCTTTGGGGAGCAGAGACAACAAAGGGAGGGCTTGGGAAGGTCTTAGAGGATGTAAGAAAGCAGCAATTAATTAAGCAGCAGTTGTGTTGAGCTGTTAATCTATAAATTCCCAGTCCTGCCTTCCAGGAGTTGACGGAGATTATTTGACCTACCTGGCTCCCTGTTACATTCCTGAACTTTGTGCTTGGCCTGAACTGTGTTGACTCTAAATACTTGGATATTGCTGAATGCACTTGCCATACCTGACTTGTGAATGAATGCTGGGACTTAAAGCTTGTCTTTACTAAAGTAAAATAAGTGCTGAACATTGCTCATTAGTTGCTAGTGTCTGCTAACAGCTGTGTAACAATCAGCCTTTGGCTGGTTGCCCAGGTTGAGTCTGGGATAGACAGGAACAGTATTATGGAAGACAGGCCCAGCATAAACATAAAAGGTGGGGAGAACAGCAGAATGTAACTTTTGCATCTGTAACTGCACTATGAACTGAATATAGCTTGCCATTATATGTGTATGCTTCTTTGCAGCTGATGCACACTGTCATTTTTCTATCTATTTTTCTTTTGTGATTTATCTAAAAAAAAATTCTGTCCAGTTGTTTATAAACAACTTCCCACCCACCCAACCCCATGGCTCTGTAAACTGCATGAAACTGATGTTTTGGATTATTTACTCCTTGGAGAATGTGCACAAGACCTGGCAGATAAAACCAACATCAAACCACTGGTCCATTGCAAAGATCCCCTCCAATAAATTATGCCTTTTAACTGTAGATGGATGATGTCTCTATAATAAGCATGCGAACTGGATGAAGAGGCTTGGAGAGACAAAGAAACTCCTGCAGGAAGCCTAATCGAACAGTGTGGATCTCCTTTTCTCTCCTTACTGACTGCTTTCTAATCTAAAAACTCTTGCTCCTCTTTTGCCACCTATTGCTCTGCTTCATAGAAAGGATTTTGAGAGCACTAGGTATCTGGGGGCATGTGTCTGTGTGTGGCAGCCATGCGCAGTACCCTGCACAGTACCCTGCACAGTACCCTGGCATTACTGCTAAGGGGGCAGCCAGAATATGATGCACTGTCAAGTGCAGGCAAATTGCTGTAGTCAAAGGAAGATGGGTTGAAGGATGAGGTGCAATTTTCTCTAGAACAAGGCAGGAAGATCTGTACTGGCTTCTTGCCTTCCATTCATATTTTTGCAGATGTTGAGGATCAGCCGCATTGTGCTGTGATAACATGGGCTGAAGGTAGCATTTCCCCATTAACACATATATCTACCCCAAGCTGCCTTAAACAAGCCACACTACTCCCCATCACCATGTATGGATATGAGAGCTGGACAGTGAAGAAAGGGGGATTGCAGACTGCCAGAAATAGTACAAATTGAGTCCACTTTTAGGGTTAAGGTTGGTGCTAGGGAATCATGGGAACTATGTTTTATTGTGACACCAGCACTCTGAAAGAGAAAGCTCAATGTCTCAGAAAAAAACAAAAACAATTCCCATGATTCCCTAGCACTAACCCTAACCCTAAAAATGAACTCAGTTTGCACTATTTCTGGCAGTCTGCAAAGGCCCAAAATCAATAGGAAGACAATCAACTCATTTGAAATGTGGTGCTAGAGGAGAGTACTGAGGACATCATGGATAGCCCAAAAGACAAACAGATCTTTGAACAGATCAAACCAGAAATCACCCTAGAAGCCAATATCACAAAGCTGAGGCTGTGATAGAGGTTTATCACATGGGGGCAAACTGTAAAAATCCCTTGCAGAAACGGGATTTGAAAACCAGAAAAACCCGCAAAAGTGGGTAGTTTTTCACACACACAACAGGGTTAATGTGACATTAACCCAAACAGAAAGAAGGCAAAACCCACCCCTTTTTACTTTCGGATTTTCTGAAAGTAAAAAGGAATGGGTTTTGTTTAGTTTCCGTTTGGTTAATGTCGTGTTAATTTTCATTAATGCTTGTCATATTTAAAAAACTACCTACTTTTGTGAGGGGGGTGTTTCATTTTAAATCCATTTTCTGCATGGGATCTGCCCTGTGTGATAAGCTTCATATTTTGGCCACATCATGAGAAGATATGACTCACTCAAAAAAACATTAATGCTTGGAAAGTTGGAAAACAGTAGAAAGAAGGTACACCACACATCAGATGGAAAGACTCAATCAGGGAGATCACTGGCATGAATATACAGGACTTGAGCAGAGCAGTGGAGGACAGGAGTGCTTGGAGATGTCTCATCCATGGGGTTGGGGTGACTCAAGGGCAGTGAACATCAACAAGACTTAAACAGGAATAGGGGACACTTCTTTTCTCCATGAGCACCAAAGCCTCTTTGGCTGTCAATCTCTCTACTTACATCTTTACCCCACAGTGGGACACCTAGACCTATCTCTATCTTTCCTTTGTTTTTACTGAGTTTGATGGACTGACTGACTGACAGATGGATTGCCAGCACTTATAAAAACTTTTTAGATATGGAGCTGTGAAAATGGCCTATACTCAATAACATATCAATTTACAATTTAAAAAATACAGCTTAAAACTGCACAAATAGTTCTTTAAAACTCTAGAGCATAGCATTTTGTAACAGATGAAGTGATATAAAATAAGACCACATCAAGCACCAAATAGAACAACAAATAAAGCAGCAGCAGGCACAAAATAAAAACAAATCACTTTACAGAAAAGCCTGAGAAAATGAAAATGGTTTCTCATGATGCCTGAAAACTAACAGTCAGGGTACCAGATGAGCCTCTCAGGCAGTGTTTACATAAATAGGATTACACCTCTGTAAAATATTATCCTTCCAGAGCTTAAAGAAGTTATTTTATTTTATTTTATTTTATTTTATTTTATTGGATTACAACTTCCAAATGTGGTCAATGGCCATTTTGGCTCAGTGATTCTAGGAGCTGGCCAAAAAAGTAACGCTCCCACACGCTAAAAGGGATGTGATCGCTTAGTGGTTAAGATGATTGGAAGATTGGAAGGTTGGCAGTTCGAGGCCAGGGTGCGGGTGCTGCATGACAAGGGGGGGATGCAGACGAGGGCGTCGGAGACGCCCTGGTCCGGACCGCCGCCAGAGTTCAGCCTCCGGACGGCAGCGCATCCCCGGCGAATCTAAAAGGACCGCCAAAATGGCGATCCTTTTAGATTCTGCCGAAAGTGCGCCCTAACAGCGGCGGGCGCACTTTCGGCGGCTCAAACGCCGCGGCGCGTTCGGCTGCCGCGGCGTGAGGGCAACCGGGAGTCGCCGGCCGTGCGGACGGCCGGCGCTTCCGGGTGCGCCCTCAGGAAGAGGAAGAGCCGCCGAACGTGCGGCGGCTCCTCCTCTTCCGGGCCTCGGCGACGGCGCAATTAGCCGTCTGCCGAGGCCCAAGGTGAGCTCCTCTCACTTGTCCCAGCTTCTGCCAACCTAGCAGTTCAAAAGCATGCAAATGCAAGTAGATAAATAGGTACCTGTCAGAACTATGCCTGCGTGCATGAGTTGTGCCAGAAGTTTGCTTGGGAATGTTGTAGGTTGTTGGAGATGATAGTTGAAATAGTATTGGGATAAGCTGTTAACTGTGTAGTTAGGTTTTGGGGATTGTAGATGGGGAATGGGAGTAGTGAGTTAGTTTTGAGAAAAGTCAGCTCTCTGGAATGCAAGGTCGGAGGGAGGAGGATGGTACTGCATGGACTGCTTGGTTGAAGGAAGGGGGGTGATGAGTGCGTGTTTTGGCTGGGCAATGATAGCTGGTGTGAGAATATAAAGAAAGGGGGGTTGACTGGAAGGGGGGGAAAGAGCTATGGGGATTAGAGGTAGGTGCTAGATTTGGCGGGGTGGAGTCCATCAGTTTAGGAGGGTTTAATTAGACAGTTGTTGGTGGGGGGGCAGTTCTGGCTTAAATGCTGACTGGTGAATTACTGACTGTTTCAATAAACTCCTCTAATTGCTGCAATTGGCTGCTTTAATGGCTACACAGAGTTCCTGAATTTTGCCAAGTCTGACAGTACCGCTTCTTAGTGGGAAGGTAACAGCGTTCGGTCCAGTCAGGCTGGCCACATGGCCACCAGAGCAGTCTCTGGACAACGCTGGCTCTTCTGCTTAGTAAGGGAGATCAGCACGCCCCCCTACAGATGGTTATGACTAGACATTCATGTCAAGGGACTCCCTTTACCTTTACCCCACACTCTGCCTCTTTTTGGTTACTGCTGTGTCAACTCAAGGATGGAAGGAGGCAGGAAAACCCTGCTCTTAAAATCTGGACAGGTTTGTCAGGGAGAAGATGATTCCTCAGACTTTCGAACTCAAAGCCACATAAGCTCTTAAGGTTAAAAAGCTGAAATGTGTGTCTAAGGAAATACTCCCTTCTGTGCTTTGTTCTAGGGCAAGTAAGGGAACATATTATACATAGCCACTTTTGACTAGGAGGAAGGCATTAGGCAAGGAAAGTACATCCTTCGTATTAGACGACTTTCTAAGCAGGAAAAGCTGGAGCTAAAGC
>CM034701.1:129620096-129637975 GCA_020142125.1 Phrynosoma platyrhinos | reverse complement strand
TCTTATACGCCCAGTCGTCTTATACGCCGGAAAATACGGTATATGTCAGAGTTCAACTGGGAAGTAAGACATCTGGGTATGGAAAGAAACCAGAGCCTGGAGTTTCTAGGAGGAACACTGACTGAAGGAGATAAAGCCTGATTCTGGAGAGTCAGGAGACACTGATGACTCCAATGCCTTGCCAGGTCTGCCATCCTTCTGATGCCAGCCACACATTCAGAGCTATGTGATCATTTGTAATTTTATAACATGCAGATGATTGGGTCCTCTAAACGCTGCTTTCACTGTTGCGTACTGGAATAAGGCAAACCCCCTGTTTTGAGCACCACAGCTCTTTGGTACTAAGGAATCTCAAAATCTGCCTGGCAGATTGGCCAGGGTTCAGGATGTGTCATAGGCAGAATCTGGAAACATTGCTTTTTTGACTACAACTCCCAGAATCCCCAAATAATTCTGGCAGTTGTAATAAGTTCACACACAGCCTCCACATTCTGGTAGCCCCCTCAGAAAGGACAGCAAGATGCTCAGAGGATCAAGTGCAGCTAGTTCTGCTGCCCAGAAGAATGAATGAAAGCTTCTGAGCCATCTTTACTAATTTGGGCATGAAAGGGAGCAATATGGGACCAGGAAAATCCAGCTTCATGCCATTAAGTAAAAGTCAAGAGAATCCACTAGTAAATTGCACTGATGTAATATTTTATCCTTCTCCATGGATGAATGTGCAGCCATGTTAGGACATAACCTCCATTTTAAGCCAGGAAAAAAACCACACTGCCTGCCTGCTAGAGTCAATGAGCTATCAGTCTCATAATATGTTTTTCTTCCTTGAATATCAGGAGAAATCAACATTCTTTGTTTTCTATTGGGAGGGAAACACCTTTTCAGACAGAGCAAATGTTTTGATTAATGAGTCCTTGAATTCCTTCCCTTCCATCCTGTTCCTCCTGGGAAATCAATTAAAATGGTAATTTCCTTTGTCATAATGGGGAGTGTGGTCAGCCCAGCCCCATGGCTGCTGAAGTCACCATGACAGCAAGGGCTGCTATTGGTCCTACAACCTGGCAGCGAGGTCATCTTCTCTTGTTCTACCCATGCCTACTTCTATCAATAAAACAGCGCTCAATGCCAACAAGCCTTACCCCCCCCCCCCAAGACACACACCTTTCCTTGTTACTTTTGGTTCTCTGGTGCTTCTCCCCCAGCACCTCCCAGAAAGGTGAGTAATAATAAAGTAATAATAATAAAGTTTATTTATATCCCGCATCAGGGCAGCTAACAAGAATAAAATATACATGCAACTGTAAAATCTAATTCCCCCCTAGTAAGGGGTTCAGGGTATGCTACCCAAGCTTTGCCTGACATTAGTCTTGCACAAATGGACTCTGAAATTCCTAGACATTGACAATTAATCATTTGCAGCAAAGCTTTCATTTCCAAACTGTCCATCCTTTATAATAGCCTGATTCCCTTTGACCAAATGTACGTTTCTGATTAGGAAAGATACTCATTCTGCCTGGGTGATTTATAATGTGCTCATGCCCAAACCCCTATGGAGCCTGGCCATTTAGCCTTCAGCAATATTAAAATGGGAATGGTGGTGGGTAGGGGCCTAGGGGGTGGGGTGGGGTGGGGTGGGGGAATGTCATTAAGCTGGGATGGGAGAGAAAACCTCTGGCTGATTCCAATACTAACCTCACTGCCTGGACCAGCAGGGTGCTCTGGTGTGCTGTCTTGGGTCACTCTTTGTTCTTTGTAGGAAGAAAATCAGCTCATGTGAAATGTGGTGCTGGAGAAGATACAAATGCCATGAACTGCTAAAAAGACTAATAAATGGGTCCTAGCACAAATCAAGTCCAAACTCTCTCTAGAAGCCAAGATGACTAAACTGAGACCATCTTATTTTGGATACAGTATGAGAAGACTTGATTCATTAGAAAAAAGAAAGATGCTTGGTAAAGTAGAAGGCAGTAGGATAAGAGGAAGACTGCATTCAAGACAGAGAGACTCACAAGAAACCTACGGTCCTGAGTCTGCAAACCTGAGCAGGGTTGTTGATAATAGGGTGATGTGAGGTCTCTTATTCATGGGGTCGCCACAAGTCAAAGTTGACTTGACAGCAGTTAACAACGCCCTTTAATTTATACACTTCACCAGTTTTGCCAATCTAACATTCCCCTTCCAGGTTGCTATTTGCTTGCAGGTTAAACATATAGGACACAGCTATTGTACCCTAAATATTTTCTTCACTGGGACAAGTATTTGCTTGGAGGAAATTTGGACTGGAAAAAAAAAGAAAAAGAAACACAGGGAGGAAGGGAGGGAGAGAGAGATTGAGAGAACCTTAATCAGATTTGGTGGCCCTACAGCTGCTTTAAACTTTTAAAAAATTAGAGATCCAATTATAGATCTCCCAATGTCGCATCTAGTTTGGGCCTAAGATCCTATTAACTGGTGATGCGAGGAAGTGAACCAAAGACCTTCTTCATGCAAGGTATGAAGCCTACCACTGAATTCTTTAATAAACTGGGGTTCAAACCCGTGCAGATACAAATTGGTTCTTAAACCCAGTGACAGAACTGCATTCCTATTTTGGTATCCTAAGGATAGCTGTGTGTATCTGAAGGGCAGAAACACAGATGAAATGGGGAGAAAAAGAAGTAGTTGTGGAAATGAATTTATCTGAAATGGGGACAAGGCTTGGATCCAGGAGTTTAAGCACAGAGGTATTTTCAAAGTGTGCAATCAATTGCCCCTTCTCTAAATGGATTTTAATGCTGCATTGCAAATGCACGTGGATTGCATGAGCAAAGAGCCTGGATTACCTTTTAGGTAACATAAAGTCTCTGTTTAGTTGTAAATCAACATTTTTTTAATGTTTATATCAACCAATTAGTATGCATGTTTGTTTAGGAAATAGCTGGAGTACAAATGGGAACCCTGATTTAAATCAATGATTTAATTCCATCTCTTCTCTTGGTGATTTAAATTAGGGACTTAAATTGCTTTGATTTAAATCAGTGCAGAGCAATAACACCAGGCCAGGACAGCAGGCTAGTCTAGAGCTATGGGGACACAGAGATGATGGGGAAAGTGGAAAACATTGGGATCTTGCTTTTAAGTACAAGCTTGTTCAACAAAGTTAATTGGGACCTGTTACAATATGTTCCAGAAGTGGGAATGACAGATGGAATGAACACACCGGGACGTCTTCTGCGTCCCACTGCACCTGATATATTATATATGCCTGTTCACACCCGCACACTCAAACATGGAGCTTCCTGGAGTATGTCAACCAGGTAGCATAGATTATGACCCTCTTTGAGTCCCATATCAAGAGAAATATGGGACAACAAACAAACAAAAACCAAGATGGGTCCCCTGGACAAGACCTGTGCCATCATGTAGTGGTATGACTGGTATAGTTCCTTCTTCTTTTCCTTTCTAGTTATGGACACATAGCCTCAAAAGATGTCTCCTCCTTTTCCTTTATAGTTACAGGCCTCTAAAGACAAGTCAGAGAGCTAAAGATGCCAGGTGGAATCCTTCCATCAAGAACAGTTTCACTCCTGTGAAACCACACACACACACACACCATCTATGCTAGGCTGGTACGGTTCTATGGGAAAGACCCATGCAACCAACCTCACCCATGCCTTTGAATTCAGGCTGTGAATTTTGAGCCCTGGCAGTGGTATGAACTCCATGGAAAAGTAGTTCCCATCATGTTGATGTAATCATGTAAAGGGCCTCTGACAGGCTTTGAAAGATGAAACCACTCATGATCCAGGCACAGATGCATCATTAGTAGAAGGCATCAGGAAGATATTGTGATATAGCCCCTTTTACCAGCTGTCTGCTGCTTCTTCAGCTGTGGGAACACTTCAGCTTTTATTTGAGGACCAAGGGCCTCGGCAGACGGAGGCCCTGGAGCCGCCGCCGGACGGAGCGCCGGCGGAGCGGAGCCTCCGCACCGCGGCGCACCGTCGGCGCATCTAAAAGGAGCACCAAATTGGCGCTCCTTTTAGATCTAAGGGAAAGTGCGCCCCAAAAGCGGCGGGCGCACTTTCCCTGGCTCAAACGGCGCAGCGCATGTGGGCGCTGCACCGTGAGGTCATCCCCGGTGCGCCGGCCGTGCGGACGGCCGGCGCTTCTGGGGGCGACCTCGGGGAGAGGAAGGGGCGCCGCTCGTGCGGCTGCCCCTCCTCTTCCCTGCCCGGAAGACGACTTTATTAGTCGTCTGCCGAGGCAGCAAGGCTTGTTTTGAGCAAGTGCAGAAAAGGCATCCTCAGGATTATTCTCCATCTCTTGTCCATCAAGAAAAGAGTTGTCAGTTTTCAAGAGGCTAATGCGTGGGGGGCTCTGAAACCCTGAAAGGTTGAGCATGGGTGCCAAGGACCCAGGAGGCAGAGTGGCTTGAGTCATCCGCACATATGCGTGTCTCAGTCGATTCCCCTTTGGGCTGGAGCTGCCCTGCCTGTGGCTGATGAGACAGGTCTGTTAGCCAAGTCCCTTCTTCCCTTCTTTCCCCTCAGAGTCCTTCCTGTTGCCACCTCCCCCAGGCCATGATGCTCCTTGGCCTCTTCTCACTCACTCCCCCCTTCCCCAACTCTGCCCGTGTTTCTTTAGAATAACATTCCTGCTAAAGACTTTAATCAGATTAGTAGCAGTGTCTGCAGTGCTGTTAAATCAATGTTCCCCAACACGGCTCGGCGGCTGGAAATCAATTACTGTTTAAGCCGTGCCTTGGTCCCTGGCCTGCGATCAATACGCCAGATGTATTACTCTCTCAGAGTCTTTCCGACTAAAAACCTTTCATTTGTGTAACAGGAACTTAAGAGGGAAGACCGCCCCAGTGCTCCTTCCAAGTGCCAGCTCCCACCCTTTCATAGCTCCCTGTGCCTGGAGGTGGTAGAGGCTTGGAGGGTGCCAGTGGTAAGAACCACTTGAGAATTTCACGAAGGAAAAGAACAACATCCCATGCCAGGATTTTGCTCCTCCCAGGCTTCTCTATGCCTTGCTCCTTACCTCAAATAGCACTTTCAGGTACACAGCAGAGTTCAAAATCTGCCTTTATCTAATATAGGGATGTGAATGTCTGCATTAGGGTTGGGGGTCACCCAGCCCTCCAGATGTTGTTGTACTATAAACTCTTGTCATCTGTTAGCACTGGCTATGCCGGACGTTTCCATCCAGTATTTGAAGTACCATGTTGTTCCCAGTTATTCCGTAGACTTTTCTATATAATAGCTCCCATAACCCCTTGTCTTTGGCTATGTTGGCTAGGGCTGCTGGGATCTGCAGTCCAGCAATATCTGGAGCACCATGTGATTCCAACTCGTGCTTTACACCTTTCTGTGTGGCCACTCCAATTATCCATCACCATTGGCTAGGACCGTGGGACAAGTCCTGCAACCTTTTTAAAAAGGCAATCTGTCCAGCAACATCCGGAGGGCAACACTTCCTCACCCCTACTCTCCTATCAGCCCTGGTAATCCTCATTTTTACCTCCTGACATTGTCCCATTGCTTCATTGCCAGCCTCCCACTTGGCATTTCCAAATCCATGATCTCTCCTTCACTCCCATTCCCCAGAAGGCCTCAGGTTATCCCCCATCCTGGTTCATCCTTCCCCACCCCACTGCCTTCCAGATGTGCTGGATTTCAACCCTCTAGAATCTGTATGCCCACAAACATCTGGAAGGTGCCAGATTGGGGAAGGCTGAGCTAATAGTGCCAGGCTCTCAGGCTTTGATATCATTCTCTCGCTGTGTCCTTGGTCCCTGAGGGCCTGTGGTCTCTGATCCAAGTATGTAGAATAAGCTGAATTAGTCACGATAAGGATCTTTAATTAGCCGTGAATATTAATGGCTTGCTCTGTAATTAATCAGGCTCTCTGGGTCAGGACTGGGAGGCTTCTATGCATACAGAAGGACAAGATCATGAGCTAATACAACAGAGGCCAGGGCTGGAGTTATATGGAGCTCCTAGACAGTAAAAGCTATTTTGCCACCATCTGGTTGCTGGTGACCTCTCTCTCTCTCACACTAATATTTAGACAGTGGTAAAAAAAACTGCAATGAGTGTAAGACCAATGTCAGAAGAAAATACGAAGAAAAAGAATGGACAATCCTGGCAGTAGTGATGTGAACCTTACATGATACAGAGCTTGGAAAAGTGTCTTGTTTGGACTACAACTTCTGTAGGGAATTCTGGTAGCTTCAGTTTAAAAAATGACATTTTCTAAGCACTGCACAGGTGCCTGCTTACAAGCCAAACATTTCCCTCCTGCCTTTTCACTGGCCATTCCTCCCCATTCAGTTCTCCTTCCTCCCTCTTCTCCATTGCTGTTGTGTGCCTTGAAGTAATTTCCGGCTTATGGTGACCCTAAAGCGAATTTACAAGGGTTTCTTGGTTACAAGAGTTTTTTGGCATGATTTGTTCAGAGGGGTTTTTGCCTTCGCCTTCCTCTGAGGCTGAGAGAACATGACTTGCCCATGGTCACCCACTGGATTTCCATGGTTGAGTTGGGATTTGAACTGTGGCCTCCAGAGTTGTTGTCCAATGGTCAAACCTCTTTGCTATGCTGTTTTTTTCCCACTACCACAACTCTAATTTGGCAAAGGAGAAGGGGGAGCATGGTGGTGAACACAGGGGTGAAAATGTATACCTTCGAATATTTCACAGCTTAAAATCAGCACACAGGTGACAAAGTTATTAATGGGAAAGAACAGACAAACTAGGAAAGACTTCAGCAGTAGTCCAACACTATCCTACTTTTGTACTTTGCACTCAGTTTGCAGCAACTACAGGAAGCTGAGAACAAAGGAGAGAAGTGGGAGCAATAGAGAGAAACAGTGGGATGGCAGAGGATTAATTGGGACTGTCCTTGACACATCAAGACAGTCAGGAGGTATGAAAGTGAAGGGGAGGACATATTTGTGGTTCCCATAAGTCAGAAGATAGTTTTAAAAGTACATGGGCAGATTTTGGGCTTTAAGCCGCATGTACGAGGATCTGATTATTCTGGAAGCTCATTTTTTCCACACATGTTTGGACTCTTTTTCAGGACCAAGTGTCAGCTCTTCACTATGTCTGCAAGCATAATGCTTGGTCTCTCAAGGAGATTGTAAAAATGGAATAGTCCAGTGTCCCCTTTGAAACATCCATGGATTGGTTTGGTTTTACTAAGTTGAGTATGGAGTATTTCTAGTTCTGTATTCCTATGGTATGTTGCTAGATATATTTTATCTTTTTGTAGTTTCATGAAGTATTTAGTATTCTCTGCTAGAGAGCTCTAGTGTGGTGCTATTCAAAGTGGTGGTGCATATACCAGTGGCAATCTGCAAACCATTGGCTCCCAGTGCACTGTGAGATTGCAGGAAAGAAATACACAGTTGTAGCCAGTGGGAGCAATACAGAACCAGTCCCTTGCACAATAGGAAAAAAAATGCCAGTCCCCCACATCAGATAGCTTGACAAGCACTGCATGTTGTTGTTGTTGTTGTTGTTTGTCATCAAATTGTTTCTGACTCATAGTGACCCTAAGGCGAACTATCACTGGGCTTTCTGGGGCTGAAAGTGTGTGACTTGCCCAAGGTTACCCAGTGGGTTTCCATGGCTGAGCGGGCAATCAAACCCAGGGCTGTAGTCCAACACTCAACACTCAAACTGTAGGAAGTGAAGACATAGTGACTCTCCCTAATGCCTCTCCACACTACAGATCCCAGGATTTCACAGGATAATGCAGCCATGGCCATTAAAGTGAAATCAGTTGTGTAGTGTGAAAGGCCCCCCTGTTAATATATATGAGTGTGTTTTGTTAAAAATATATCTAGCTTTCTGGTTACTGCTGATTGGAGGGCAGGAATCATTGAGGCCTGGTCCAGAGCATCTTGGTCCAGAACTTATGGGAGAGAAATACATGACAATCTCAGCGAAGGCATTATCTCATGGAAAAGGGGTTACTGTAGAAGCATAAGGCTTAAGGGTGGCATGCAGTTAGCTTGTTTTGTTAATACAGTGCCTGGGTCACTGCTTGGCAGCTCAGAAGTGATACCAATGGATTTTTCTCTCCCCATACCTCTTTTCCAAGCATTGCTTTCTGTTGTACAATAAATTGAACTAGTGGCAAGTTTTTTTTGGGGGGGGGGGGAACCAACCCAAGATCATTAACTCAAGGTGATTACAACTGTCTGTAACCCCTGCTGATCAATGCATCATAATGTGTTTGAAGTGTAGGAAGGTCATTTTTTATCTGAAATGATGAAAATTAATGCTAACATTTTCCATGATACTATAAATGCTTATGTTTTTAAACACACATACAGTGAGAGAGGTGGGGAGAGTATCTGCAACTCATATAAATGGAAGACCACCCTTTCCTTTCTTACAGTAATGCAGGAATGGAGAGACAGGGCTCTGCAAATGTTCTTGGATCCCAGCTTTCTGATGGCAAACCTTTTAAGGGCTGAGTGCTCAAACTAAAAGGCCTTGCAACACCAGGTGTTAACTGGTGCTGGGAGCAAGACTTCTGCCCTTTGGGGGCAGGACTTCTGAGGTGAGACTTCTTCCCCCCACCCTCCTGGGCCTTCAGCTGCCTCTCCAGATACAGTTGAAGGTTGGGGGGAGGGGGGAAGAAGAGGAACAGGCATGCGCCTATTCCTCCTCCTTCCCCCACACCATCCCTGGCCTTGAGCTGCCTCCAAAAAGGCAGCTGAAGGCCTGGTATGGCCAGGAAGGAGGAGGAACAGGCATGCAGCTGCCTTTTTGGAAGGAGAAGGAACAGGCATCTCTGGCACACGTGGCATAGGTTCGCCATCACGGATATATAGCCCACAGCACCTGGTATTCCTTGGCAGTCTCCTATCCAAGACCAGGATTGACCCTCCTTAGCTACCAAGTTCTGACTGGACATGGTGCTATCAGGGTATTTAGGTCTACATGTATAATATACTTGCATTCATCAGCAAGTTCATGAGCTTAAGCAAATGGGCTATACAGAATACAGTACAGAGAGGTCCCTTTGGGTGCACACTAAGAGTATGTCTATACTGTACAAATAATGCAATTTGACACTACTTTAAGTGCTGTAGCTCCTTCCTTTGGAATCCTGAGATTTATAGTTTTACAAGGTCTTTAGCCTTCCCTGCCAAAGAGTGCAGGTGCCTCACAAAACTACAAATCTCAGGATTCTGTGGGATCGTGCCATGGCAATTAAAGTGGCATCAAACTGCATTAATTGCCTCCAGCAAGTGGGGTACTCATTTTACCAACTTACGAAAGGATGGAAGGTTGAGTCAAACTTGGAGCCTTGTGGGATTAAATCACTACACCACAAGGGCTCCTTATAGCAAGTAGCAATAGCAAGTACATTTCTATACCACTTACTGATGTACTAAGCAGTTTACGAAGTGTAAGCTAATTGCCCCCAACAAGCTGAGTATTCATTTTAGTGACCTTGAAAGGATGCTAGGCTGAGTCAACCCAGAGCCCCTAGCTGGTATTGAACTCACAACCTTGTGGTTAGTGAGTGAGTGGCTGCAGTACAAGCATTTAACCACTGCACCACCAGGGCTCCCTGTAGTGTAGATGTACCCCAAGGCTCCAGTCTATAGCACTATATTGCAGGTTATGTGATCTTATCTTAGATTTTAACATTTCACTATAGAGAAGCAGCATTCTGTCTTGGCTTAACCCCATTCCCCTCCACTCCCCCTTTCTCCATGACTATTGTCTTTGAAACACTCCTAAAAGGCAGTGTTTTGTGAAATTAAGAATGTCCCCAGAACTTGCTGTTGAGAGTGATGCATATATGTCTGCTCTGTAACAATCCTACATCTAGGCCAGAAGTGGGATCTGTAACTCTCCAGATATGATTAGGCTATGACTCTCACTGGTGATCATTGGACACACTGTCTAGGACTGATGGGAACTGAGGTTCAACAACTTCTGGAAGGCCGGAGGCAGGCCATCCTTGTTCCAAAGGTTTTTCCAAAATGTGGCCTGTGATTCCACAGGGATTACTAAAAGGAAGAGCATGGTCACATATAACTTGCAGCAAGAACAAATTGTAGAAATATTGGTAACACAAATAATAGCAAGATGTAACTCTAATAACAAAAAACAAGGAAGTCAAAAGAAGGAAATGGAATGAATGAAGATATGGGGAAGGGGAGGAGAATGAATGAAAAGAAACAAGAATTAATGTATGGATATTATTGCAGTGCAGTGCTAATTAAACTAGCCTACCTGAACCGGCTTAAAATTTAAAACAGGCACCATCCTGATCTTATCACAAGGATTTTGCTACCAAAATCGCTACCCGGGTCCAGCCCAGGCCCAGACCCATTCCCAGGGCCACTCGGTGTGGCTTTTTTCGAAGCTGGGAGTTTTCAGGCTTAAGGAAATGGCCGTCAGAGTGGCCCTGAGAGGAGGGCTGGAGCAGGGCTGGACCTGGGCTGGACCGAGGCAGATCTTTTGGTGGCAAAATCCTTGTGATAATATCAGGATGCCGCCTGTTTTAAATTGTAAACCAGCTCAGGTAAATCAGTTTAATTAGTGCTGCGATAATCTCCTATATTGGAACAAGAAAAAAAAACTTGTAAAAGATGTATAGATATATGTAAAGAAGATGAATGTGATGCTTATTTTACTTATCAGTGAATGTCAAAGCTTAATAAAAATATTTTAAAAATATTTTTAAAAAACATATAACTTGCAGCAGCAGCACAACTTCGAAATATTGGTTTTTCAAGTCCAATTTGTAGAATTGACCAGCCGTACTGAGTGCAGGATTATGGAAACTGTAGTATGATAATGTAACATTTTGGAGCTCAGACACAGGCCCAGTTGCCTTAAAATGGAGGTGTATATGCTATTATTGTTGGGGAGGGCTACAAGGTCCAAAGGAGCTGGTGAAAGGAGATGGTAGTAATGGAGGAGGAGTACTAATGGGGAAAGGGGATTTAAGGGTAATGTTTCCTAGGGGTTCAATCAATGTAATAAATGTAGAAAAGGAGCAGGATTTCTTTAAGACTGCTTTTTAAGGGAGTCAGCCTCCAACCTTCCAGATGTAGTACAGTCCCAGTGTGTAGAAGTCCCATCATCTTTAGCTAGCATGCCCAATGCTGCCTTGGGGTGATGGGATCCGAAGAGCATATTTGCCAAGTTAGGAAGCCTGCTGTAAAACAGTTAATGTGAATTAAGCATTAGGTTTTCCCCCTCTTTCAAAATCCTCCCCCTCCCCAGTCACCAAGGACATTATGCCTGGAACAGTGTGTGTGTGTGTGTGTGTTTGTTCTGTTTCCACGTTTCTAGTCTGAGTAAAGCTCCTGATTACAATCCATCCAGCTAGCCTGCTGACCTTGCTGTACATGTATCATGGTCTCCAGATCACAAAGATATTCACAACCATTGATTTCCCCCATGTCTCCTGCACGCTGTTGACAATTGTTAATCCACGCTGTCAATCCTGGGCCCGTGGTGTGATTAGCAGTCTGGTGGTACCTCTCATGTGTCACAATGACTTTACATCATGAATCAGCATTTTATGGTCTAACAGAGTGCTAAGACGCTCCCTGTTACAACAGTCTGTATAGACAAAGCCTCCCTCATCCACAGATTCATCACAGTACACATCAGTAAGCTTTGCATTTTCCAGAGCCAAACCCTGGATTACATTTAGAGCTTGGAAATGTCACTTTTTAGGAGACTGCATCTTACAGTTTTCATGGCCATTGACCATGCTGGCTGGGGGACTCAGGGAGAGGCAGTCCAACAGCAACTTTTGTTGTTGTTCCTGCTACTATTACTATTATCATTATCGCCATCATCCTCATACCAAGCTCTGGTTTTGCTGTGAGAAATTTGTAATTTTTAGTGCTGTAGTATATGGATAAGCCATGTTCAAGTTTTAAGACGCCACTATTTTAATTTTAAACCACCCATGAGAGAGTAGGGTTAGAGAGTAATTTGAATTTGCTTGGAACAATGACCCTGCATTGTTCTTGTGTGCCTTTTAGTCATTTCCAGTTTATAGTGATACCTGCTTAAGCTTTGTGAGTTTTGCCAGGACTCAGCTGGCAAGTCAGAGTTACACTGCTGTTTGTGCTTTCTTTTGTTGGACAGGCCAAGAGAAGAGGTACAGAAGAAACAATGTTTTTTGCAGGGGAGAGACACTAGAAGCTGTGTGTGGAAGGCATGTCTCTGGGGAAGGATGGAGAGGAGTATCTGGGGTCAATTCTTGGAACGAGTCCTTTGCCTTGGAGCAGCTCCAGTAGTTAAAATCTCTCCCTTTCCCCATTCATGCCAGTCTCCAGTCCAGAACATGTGACTTTTATAAACCCCTACACACCCTGTCCACCCTGATGAAGGATTGAGAGTCCTTCCTTGCCAGGGAGAAGCTTCTCCCTTTGCACCTGATCACCTTGGGAGCAGCAACTGAGCTGAGCAGCAACTAAGGGCTTCTGCAAACGGGCCCTTTGCGGTGTGTTGGAGGCAAGGAAGGGGAGGGGCAGCCGGATGCTGGGTGCCCCATCCCCTTCCTGAGGATGTTATCGGAGTGATGGTTCATCCACACAACGGTCGCTCTGATGACATCCTTCCGGCTCAGCGTCCACACACGCTGAGCCAGAAGAGACGCCAAAGAGGTGCGCCATGCCTTTTGTGGTGCCCCTTTTGTGGCTTGCGGAAGGAGCACTATTTTAGCGCTCCTTTTGCAGGCGGCAAAAGGGAGGATCAGGGACGAGGTGTCTGGCAGCCTCGGTCTCAATCCTCCGCTTTCCGGTGTGGCCCAGGGCCGCCCATCTGCATTCCCCCCCTAAGAGGCCTCCTGCCTGTGCTGGCCTTTGCTACAAGGCAATGGTGTCACTAGGATTGGTGCTACTTCATGCAATAACTCATTGTGTCAACTCATGGTGTCAACCTCCTCCCTATCAGACCATACAGAATCATTAGTAATGTTTTTTGTACTAATGTTACACATTAATAATTCTGTATATCAATGAATGTAATGGCAAGAGTTGTGACATAAACAACTTCTAAACCATTTCTTTGTCATCCTAACTCCTGAAGCTGGAAGTCAAGTGCAGGAGAAATCCAGGGATGTAGAAGACGGTTAGAATGGGAGACAGTAGTCTCCAGCTTTGGGAGTGGGGTGCAAGAGGAATCCAGGGATTCCTCTTCCTCTTTACTCCTGAAGCAGAAGGCTGTTGTTAGAATGTTAGTACTTGGTTGTTGCTCCCAGGATGACTGGATGACAAAGGAAGCAGCAACCAATATTGGTTGTTTTGAATGTGCAGTAGAATGGTTGGCCTAATATCAATAAATATGTTGTGTGTGTGTTTGTGTGCCAGGATTGTCACTTGAGAGGAAAGGGGCAGTAGGCCAAAAAAATTGGGGGACCACTGCTATAAATCTTGCTAAGAGAGGACCTAGGCTCCAATCCTGTGCTGCCATACTTGATAATAATGTCCTCCAAACTCAGTTGCACTTAATACTTTTGAGTAAAATGCTTGGTATGGGATTGTGTCACCCAATCTTATTGTGGTCTCTTTCACTGTCCACTTGCAGCACTTTGATCCCACTTTAACTGACATACCGCCATCCTATGAAACCTTGGGATCTGTAGTATTTATAATTCTGTGCCAGAGAGCTCCAGTAAGATATAGCCATGTCAGTTTAAGTGGAATTGAAATGCTGTAACTCTATAGTGTGAAATACACCTATGTTTATGTGGAAGTTCCACTGAATTTGATAGCCTTTACTTCCACAAACATGTACAAGGGGGTATCGTAAAGTAACAATTATCACCCAGAAGATATTATGGTACATTGGTGAAATTTTGTGTCATCATTGGTCCCTAAGCACATGATGTTGAGAAAATCAGCTCATTGTGTTTATTTTTGTTACAGGTTGTGCCAGAAGTCATTAAAGTGTAAGATGGAGATGTATGAGGGGATATCGTAAAGTAATAATTATCACCCAGAAGTTATTATGGTATATTGATAAAATTTTGTATCATTGATCCCTAAGTGCATGATGTTGAGAAAATCAACTCATTGTGTCCTTTATTTTTGTTACAGGTTGTGCCAGAAGTGATTAAAATGTAAGAAGGAGACGTATGAGGGGGTATAGTAAAGTAATAATTATCACCTGGAAGTTATTATGGTATGTTGATGAAATTTTGTCAGTGTCATCATCACCAAGTGACTTTTTATTTTCCCCAAAATGAAAAATGCATTGCGAGGTCATCGATTTGACAACACAGATGGCATCATTCATGAAGGGGAAGAGTAGTTTAAGACGAAATCTGCAGACTTCTACAATAACAGTATTCAGAGGTTCAAGAAACACTGGGAAAAATGTGTAAAGCTAGATGGTGACTACATAGAGATAAGTTAACAACTACAAATCAAAACAAACTTTCTGTCAATTTTTTTAAAAAAATAATTAAAACTTTACAATACCCCTTCGTACATAGGGCTGCAGCATAAGAGATGCACAGAAGATGTCATTTTTTGTAAAAACAGAAAAAGTTTACTAGGGCTGCTGCCCTTTTTTTTTTTTTTTTTAAACTTGAAGGGCACCTGTAACTCAGTATGTGCATAAAATATAAAACAATCTTAAGGCATTTTAAAGACTAACATATGTATTATAGTTTGAACCTTCTTGGACAGTCTTGTCCATCTGAGGCAAAAACTGGCCCTGTACTTGAAGGTGTGCCTCTTTTTATGTTCACCTCCTTTATCATACAAATCTGCTCAGGGGCTTCCTCTCTGTTCATCTGTTGAGAGAGGACATCCTGTAGAGAAGCCTTCTCAGGATGGGGAAAAACCTTCTCTGTTGGGACCCTGGAAAGCCTCTGCCAGTTAGAGTGGACAATACTGGGTAACATAGGGGGGAAGCAGACGAGGGCGTCCAGGACGCCCTGGGCCGGCGCGCCGCGGGGCCGCAGCCTCCGCACCTCGGCGCACCGGCGGCGTCCCTGGAAGGAGCGCTAAATCAGCGCTCCTTCCTCAAGACAGCGAAAGTGCGCACTAAAAGCGGCGGGCGCACTTTCGCTGTCTTTTCCGCCACGGCGCATGTGGTCGCCGCGGCGTGAGGTCATCCCCGGAGCGCCGGCCGTGCAGAGGGCCGGCGACTCCGAGGGCGACCTCAGGGAGAGGAAGGGGCGCCGAACGTGCGGCTGCCCCTCCTCTTCCGGGCCCGGAAGACGACTCAATTAGTCCTCTGCCGAGGCCCATGGTGGGCAAATACTTTGACCTACTGTCATAAAACAACTCCCTATGTCCCCATGATGCTTTGAGGAAAGAGTTCCAGCAGGATAAAACCTGGCCATTCATCAACTCCCAGCAGGTTAAGCCTTGGCTGTTTATTTCAGTGGTTTGGTGCTCATGGCTTGATTGGGGTCTATTGGACTGTGGATTATATTTTGGTGTTGTTGCATTATTGAAAGCTCTTTTATTGATTCTACTCCATACCTAGATTTTCAGGCATATGGAACGATAGAAATATTCTGGATAGATAAATAGGTAGGTAGGTAGACCAGCCTACAGGATGTAGACAGACAGACAGATTTGATTAATTTGTTTGTTTACTCAGTATCCTGCCATTCTCCTGGCATGGACCCTAAGACAGTTTACAACAAATTAAAACAAAGTACTATTAAAATTTTACTGGACAAGTTTTTAAAAATTAAACAAAATTATATTAAAAGTAAAAAAATAGTTTAAAACATAATAATTTAAAACATAATAATAATAAAAATATAAAAGCACAACACACACTCCAGTGAAACACCTCCTGCCACATGAAACTAAGAGCCACAGGCTTGTTAAAATTTAAAGAAAAAGTATTTACCTTTTCTCAAAATCTGGACAAAATACACATCTGGGAAAAATATTCTCGGAAATATACCATTTTCTTTGCAATGGACATTCCATGTAGCCATAACTAGAACTATGTTGATGAGTTGATGGAAGAGGCAAGTGTGTACCACTAATGTTAAGCAAACAGTTTGGGAAATGGTTCAGCCTGGATCAAACAGATTTAGGATATCAGTGTCCTGAAGCAAATTTATCAGATAAATACTCCAGAAGATGGGGTGCAGTGTTTGTTTTGTTCATGGGGCTGTGGTGGTCTTTGGTACAGTGAAGAACACAGAGCAATTCTTGCAAAATTAAGAAGAATGCAATCTGACCATCTTTCTGCTGTAGCCCTCTACTGCATACCCTCCAACTGTCCCAATTTGTCAGGGACAGTCCTGAGTAATCCTTTGTTTTACTCTTTCAGCTGTTTTTAAAATATCCCTATTTCTCTCTTCCTCCCACTCTTTATCCTCAGCTTGCTTCAACTGGTGCATACTGATTTCAAAGTATAACAGTAGTTTGTATTCAATTAAACCAGTGTGGTGAGAGGAGACAGCAAAGTCTTGTCCTTCCCAGTAGACTATGGCAAAAGCAAATTGCTACAGTCTCTATTAGCTTGTGTGTTCTTCCTTATTAATAGTCTTTGCCATCATGACCACAATCTGATGTTGTTTGTATATATATGTCTTGGTTTTAATCTGTGAAATGTTGGAAAATATGCAAACAAAGGCAGTTGATGGCCAGGATTCTTGAAGGGCTCTCATTTATAGGGCCACCATAAGTTGAAGTTGACTGGATGGCAAATAATAACAACAAATGCTACCAATGTCATAAATCAACACATTGTCTACTACACCCAGCTATTTTAATGGTCAAATTAGCAAAAGTGAGCATTACCTGTGATTTGATTCCTTGAATTAACTGCTCAGGAGGTAATTTAGTTCAGATATTGAGGAGAAGATGGTTGGTATTGTATTTTGATTTACTCTTCTGTTCTTCTTGTGCTTCCTAATGCAGGGAGCTTATGTTTTCTTAACATAGTGTCATGCACACTGAGTAGCAGCAAGCCTAGTTACAACCAGAATGAGAGCCAGTCATGTTGTTGTTGAAATGTTAAACTGGCACTTGAGTGATCCCATCCCCAGTAAATCACGAACCTCCCCAGTGACTTTGGACCACTGTCTCTCACCTCACCCTCAACCTGACTGACTCACAGTGTTGTGAGGATAAGTGGAGGGGGGGTACGAACGGACTATTATCTACTAGCTTGATCTCCTTATAGGAAAGGTAAGTTACAAATTGTTATTGTAGTGTGCCTTCAAGTCGTTTCTAATTTATGGTGACTTATCTACAAAATTTTCTTGGCAAGATTTGTTCATAGGTTGTTTGCCTTTGCCTTCTTCTGAAGCTGCAAGAGTGATGTGCCCAAGGTCAGCCAGTGGGTTTCCATGGCCAAATGGGAATCTGAACCCTGCTCTCCAGAGTCATAGTCCAACATTTAAACCATGCTGGCTCTCGAGAGTTACAAATACAACAAAATTAGAATTATAACCTCTCATCTGTCTGCAGGTATTTCAGATTCAAGGTTCAATAGGCTTTACTTCATGCTCCCCGTCCTCTCCTCTCCTCTCCCATCTGCAGAATTAATTGAATGGAGACCACTTTTGCACTTTGAACTTAGGCAAAACTTTGAACGTGTCCGGCAGCCTCGGCCTCAATCCTCCGTTTCCCGGGGAAGCCCAGGGCCGCCCATCTGCTTCCCCCCTTATTTTGCAGCAATTGAAGAATATTGAGGACAAAGGCGGAAAGTGGGAGGTTGAGGAGGAGAGAGAAATCGGGAGATTTTAAAAGTAGCCAAAAAAGTAAGATGATTGATCAGAACTCTCCCTGGTAAATCAGAACAGCTAGTCCAGTGATCCCCACAGTGGGTGGTAGTGCCCCCCCGGGGGGTATTGGAAAGCTCCAGTGGGATGCTGAGGGTAAAAAGAGCCACATGGGGGCACTGGAGGGGGGG
>CM034701.1:129604082-129616302 GCA_020142125.1 Phrynosoma platyrhinos | reverse complement strand
GATTTTAGGCTGCATCAATAGAAGTATAGTATTTAGATCAAGGGAAGTTATAATGCCACTGTATTCTGCTTTGGTTAAGCCCCACCTGGAATACTGTGTCCAGTTCTGGGCAACACAATTCAAAAAGGATGTTGAAAAACTGGAGTGTATCCAGAATCATAGAATCATAGAGTTGGAAGAGACCACAAGGGCCATCCAGTCCAACCCCCTGCCATGCAGGAACTCCCAATCAAAGCATCCCCGACAGATGGCCATCCAGCCGCTGCTTAAAGAGCAGGCAACTAAAATGGTGAAGGGTCTGGAAACCATGCCCTATAAGGAATGACTTAGGGAATTGGGTATGTTTTGCCTGGAGAAGAGATGGTTAAGAGGTGATATGATAGCTGTCATGCCCTGCCTTGACGAAGACAAGAGGACAAGTCAGAACTTTCTCTGAGTGCTGAGTCTGCAGCAGAGGAGCCCCAGCTCGGCCCTAGCGGCTCTGCTTTGCCACTAGAGCCTCCAGCAGAGCCTGTGGCTTCTCAAGAGGCTCCGCAGCCAAGCCTTCCAATGATAGAGCTGTCGGACATGGAGGAGGATCAGGGGATCGTGTCTACCTTCAGACAGCATAGAGCCGAAAGGGTTGGTTTCCGGCGCTCGAGGAAGCTTTATGAAAAACACTGAGGTCATCAAGGTGATCAGCCCCAGCTGAGCTCTGGCAGCTCAGCGATTTAAGCAAGAGGGGAAGCATTGCCTTGGTGTTAGAGGATATCTGAGCTTCCTGGTGAAAGCCTCTGTCTCTGGCTCTCCTTGTTCCTTGCCTTGAACCCTTGACTCTGGACTATCCTAGACTCCCAGTATCCTTGACCTTTGGACCACTGATGACTTTCAGACTTCTGCATCCCTGGACTTCAGACTGCCTTGTCTCCCGGCTACTCTGAAACCCTCGGCCTATGGACCATGTTTGACTCTTCATGTTAGTCTGGAATATCAGTATGCTAAAGGATCTTGTAGCATCTTTGAGACTAGCCATTTGAAAAAAGTTGTAGCATAAGTTTTTGCATCTGAGTTTTTGTGGAAGAGAATTATGGCAACTCTAGTTGCAAGAAACTTCTTTTGTACAGCATTCTGGGACAGGACAGAGGGAGGCTGAATGGAGGGCTGCAGGAAAGAAGCTGTGTCTGTCCAGGTTGAGAGGCAAGAGACCTAGCATGGCTCCTCCAGCTTTGCCTCACCGTGGAACAGAGCAAACGGACCCGGTCCTTCCTTTGCTCCCTCCCTTCTTTGGGCACCAAAATACTTGCCATGCTCAACTCTTCCCAGAAATTGCTCAGCTTCCTCCTGAAAAGAGCCCAAGGAGGAAAGCTTCTTTGGGTAAGAAAGACACGAGGCAAAAGGGAAGAGAGGGGGCAGGCATGTGCTCTTCTTTCCCTTTTGCCTTGGCTAGCTAGCTCAAGCCAGCTAGCCAAAGCAGAAGGTAAGGGAAAGAGAAGGGGAAGGGAGGGGAAGGGAAGGGAAAGGGGTAGGCGGGCACTCCTCTTTCCCTTTTGCTTTGGCTAGCTAGCACAAGCCAGCAAACCAGGGTGGAAGGGAAGGGGGCAGACTCTTCCTCTGTTCTCTCTTACGTTGGATACTGTCAATGCTTTGGCAGGTCCTGGGGTTTTCTGTTCCTTTCCCCCTTTTATTCCTCTCTCCCTCCCTTTGCCAGGAGAAGCCTGTACAAGGTGAAGGAGGAGGGCAGCTACAGGGACATTTCTTGGCATGGCCTACCCAGGCAGCCACACAGACCTTCCTTCCTCAGGTGGAAATTCTGCTGAGCTTGCCTGCCTGCCCGTCTGCCAGGCACCCAATTCAGACAACATTGTTCCTTCCATAGAGGGGCCTCCCTCTTTCACTTTCCCAAGCCGCTCCCCAGCCTCACCTTCCTTCCCCCAAATACAAATGTATGGGGCTCCAGGTTCTCTTTGGAACTTGGGCTTGCCAGCAGCAATTGTTGTTGTGTGCCTTCAAGTTGCTTTGACTCATGGTGACCTAAGGAGAACCTATCATGGGTTTTCTTGAAAATTTTTCTTCAGAGGGAGTTTGCCATTACCTTCCCCTGTGGCTGGGAGAGTGTGACTTGTTCAGGGTCACCCAGTGGGGTTGCATGACAAGCAGGCTTTTATTTACTTCATTTGCAAAATTACCCAAAAGCAGCCACTTCCCTTGCTTAGGATACTTTCTCTCTTCTCTCTCCCTGCCCCCAGTAGAACAGTGGACCTAATACCAAGAAATGGGCATGCAGGGGCACCTGGGTTGTTACCAAAGAGGAAAGGGGGCAATCTCCTGAAAAAGTTTGAGGACCACTAATCTAGTTAAATATTCAAAAGAAAGGAGCAAGAACAAATACTAGTGGAGTGCTTCAAGTCCTGTCAATTGCTCATTTTGTCTGCCAGGAAAAGGATAAGAATAAGAAAAATGACTAATTTAACATGATTAGATTCTCTAGTGAAGGCATTCACAAACTAGAACAATTATGCTAACTTTAACAAACTATAAACCCCTACTTCAAGTTAAGTACATTTCTGTGTGTTCCTGAAATTCAAGGGGAAGAATATATATCCTCCTGCAAGGTTAAACCAGGAAATTTTGCTGCCTGAGGCAGAGCATCAAATGGTCCCCCACATCCACCTGTGTCAAGGGGCAAAGTACCTAAGTCAGCCAAGTTATTTTGCCTCATGAAGCAGAACATCCCACAAGCTTGTCTTCTCATCAGTGACAGTACAAATAATAGTAACAAAGTCAATGAGTAAGAACTTTCTGTCATTCCATGCATCCTAAATGTTTTGTCTGAAGCAGCGGCCTTATTTTGTCTAAATAGAAGTCCTATTCAGCTGAGTAGATCGTATTACTGTTTTTATCCATTTTGTGGGCATCTCTGCATCCTTTAAAGCTGGATGCTAAATATGTTTGCTTAAAAGTAAAATCTATGTGATATACTTCCTAGTAGAAATGCATAGGACCAGCCCCTTAATCAAACACTGGAATCTACAATTAGGCTAATTATTAGACTGAATCGATTAGACTAAACCAGTTGGTTTTAAATTGTTTCCAAATTCCTTCCAAAAGAAGGAACGTGCCTTTTGGGAGGCATAGAGAGCCAATTTTGTTAACACATGTCTGGAAAAGTAAGTGCCAAATCCATCTCAAGTTATGGATTGAGGATGTAGACAAGCATGCAGTGGATGGGTAGGTGGACAGGTAAATGGAGGAAGAGCTTTACTGATCATCTGTTTAAGTGCCTTGAATATTCAGTGCTGGAGTCCCCAAAGCAGAAATGATCAGCATCTTCAAAGCTATAGACACTTCAGCTGTAATGATCTGATCAAATCAGCCCAAACTATCCCCTTCTTACCCTCAACAGATTCCTCAAATTATTTCTTAATCTTGATCTTCAGGGTTTTTAGACAGAATCACATGGATCCTGTCTGACATGGATGCTGTAGATGAGATAGGTCCAGTGGTGCCTGCTTGTCCTGTATTACTGGATACATTTTAGTTTGTGCAACCTGAGGATCTGGACAGGATTCATGAAAAGGTGAGAGCCACCACATGTGTACTGCATTCTTGTCCTTCCTGACTTCTGAAAGCAGCTAGAGAGGAACTGGCAGAGTGGGTAAGTGAAGTAGTGAGTGCCTCACTGAAGCAAGGGAAGTTTCCATCTTAGTTAAAAGAGGATGTGGTGAGACCACTACTTTAAAATGCCTCTCTGAATCCCACCATTTTGAATAATTATTGACCAGTCTTGAACATTCCCTTTTTGGACAAGGTTCTGAAGTGTGTGGTAGCTTCCCAGCTGGATGAGGTGGATTATATAGATCCATTTCAATCTGGCTTCAGGCCTAGATATGGGACAGAGACATTTTTTGTTGCCTTGGTGGATGACCTATGAGGGGAACTAGACAAAGAGAGTGTGCCCCTGTTGGTTCTGCTGGAGCTCTCAGTGGTTTTTGATACTATCAACTATGGTATCCTTCTGGGCCAACTGTCTCGGATGGGACTTGGAGGCACTGTTATGCAGTGGTTCTGGTCTTTCTTGGAGGGACGAATTCAGAAGGTGGTGCTGGGGGGGGGCTCCTGTTTGATACCCTGACTGTTGGCCTGTAGGGTTGCTTAGGGATCTGTTTTGTCCCCCATACTGTTTAACATCTACATGAAACTGCTGGGAGAGGTCATCCAGAGTTTTGAGGTGTATCACCAATATGTTGATGAAGCTCAACTCTGCCTTGCTTTCCCATCTGATTCTGAAGAAGTTGTCTTGGTACTGAACCAATGTCTGTTGTCAGTAATGGACTGGATGAGGGCAAACAAATTGAAACTTAATCTAGATAAGACAGAGGTGCTCCTGGTCAGTTGAAAGGCAGATCTGGAAATAGGTACTCTGCCTGTGCTGGATGGGGTTACACTCCCTCTGAAATTTCAGGCTTGCAGTTTGCATGTTCTTCTGTATTCAATTCTGAACTTGAATATCCAGGTTTCAGCAGTGGCCAGAAATACATTTGCACAGCTAAAATTAGTGTAACAACTGCGCCCATTCCTTGAAATGTAAGATCTGGCAACAGTGAGGCATGCCTTGATTACATCCTTTTTGGACTACTGTAACACACTCTTTATAGGGCTGCCTTTACAGACTGTTAGGAAACTTCAGTGTGTCCAAAATGCTGTGGCCAGAATGCTGACTGGGCCATTTACAGGGAGCATATAACTCCATTGTTAAAACAGCTGCACTGGCTACCAGTTTGTTTCCAGACACAATTCATAGTGTCAGTCATGACCTATAAGGCTTTATAGGGAACAAGAGAGAGCCTTCTTAGTGGCTGCTCCCACCCTCTGGAACTCGCTCCCAAGGAAGGCTAGGCTGGCCCTCTCGTGTTTTTTTCATCAACAGCCAAAGACCTTTTTATTTAAGCAGGCTTTTAATGTGTGAGCAAGGGAGCCTCTTATTGGGGTTTTTTATTTCTCTTTTTAAACTTTTGTGTCTTTTAAATGATTTTATACTGTTTTATACTGTGATTTTAATTTTTTTTTTTAATTTTATTGTGAATGTTTTTAATTGACTCTCTCTGGGAGCTACCTTGGGTTGCACTCTGGGAGAAAGGTGGCCTGCAAATGAAATAAAAATTAATATAATCTCTAGTGGTTCTGGAATTTCTTCCCTGAACCTTCATGGAGAGATAGAATGCTGCCTTGTAGCAACAGGTCATACCTTTTGTTCATTAGGTTACTCATTATTTCTACTCTAACTGGCAGAGGCTTTCTAAGGTGTTGGGTAGAGAAGGATCTTTTCCATTGTCTTCTACCTAAACTTTTTAACTGAAGATGCCAGGACTGAACATGGGACCTGGGCAAGAAAAGCCCTGCCACTGATTGAGTATGACTGCCCCTTTATCTATTCATGGACCATTTCAGGTATATTTTATCTGTCATCCTGTTTGTTGAATAGGGTTGTGCCATAGCTTCTTGGCAAAGTTGACCTGTTGGCTTTTACTAATCCCTTCAGGGTCATAAGTTCCTCTTCTCTTCTGCTTGCTTGCTGTTTCTTGTTAGGTTGTGTCATGCATGCTGTTACAGCAGCAAGTCTCAGATCATGCAGGCTTGCAGGCCTTGCAGCAACACAAGGGAGAAAGCTGTGGCAGTGGCATGGCCATAAATCTTAAAGAAAGAACCTAAGGAAATAAATGTAAGGAAGCTGAAATAGCTGAAAAAGAGAAGCATGCAGTGCATTCAGAAATGCAGTTAGCATAAAGTATGTCTACAGTCCCCATAGAACTGGAAATAGTTTCATGTAATGGGGGGAAACAGGTAACTCAGCTGTTGGCTGGCATTGTTTTTGAAACTTACTGCATTTCCCCCCATTTTTTAAGTCTTGGTGGGGGGTTTTCCTGGGGAAAAAAGAACAAACCCCCAAATTCTCATGGCTTCAAAATTTCTGGTAATTTTAAAGCTCTAGCTAGCCTTCAATGAAATTAGCTTGTTAAATTGCTGGCCTGCAAGGTGAAAATAGAGTTTGGAAAGTTTCTTTTTTTGGACTACAACTTCCAACTCCCAGAATCAGCACATCCATGTGCTTGCTCGAGAATGCTGGCTAGAGAATTCTGGGAGCTAAGGCTAATTATCTCACAAAACTACAAATCCCATTATTCCATAGTATTGAACCACAGCTGTTAAAGTGGCATCAAACTGCATCATTTCTGCAGTGCAGATGCAGCGGTAGACTGTCTACAGGTCTACAGTTGAAAAAAATGTAATCTGATTAGGAAAAGAACACATCTTTGTCATTTAACAAGGAATAGTTAGCCCTGGATACCTTTTAACTACCCTGTGGCTAATTAAGTTACAACTACAATTAGAATTGTAACAAGATGTAGGTTATGGATGAAAGGGGAATTCAGCATAAGGGATTTTGAATAGAGAAAGAAGCCATTCCAATATGATTAATATTAAACGTGTTAAAGATGCAATGTTTAAGGATAATTACTTACTCTGTAGAATAAGCTGCTCCACCCTGCCAAAATTTTAGACAATGTCTTCCTGCAACTCCCATTACCTCTAGCCAACAGGAGAAATGCTGGGAGGTGTAAGCAACATTTGGAGGGCTCCACGTTTTTACTGTTTATGCTTAACATACTTTCATGCAAGCATCTCAATACCTCAGGGTAGTCTCATTAGGTTATCAGAAATGGGCAGTCACAACTAGGGTTGCCAGCTGGAAAACTGGAGACAGCTCATGTTTTAAGGGTTGTGTGGAAGGAGGGAGGGTATTCGCAAGTTTCTTAGTTAACACTAGGTAACAAGCAGCACCTGCTGAAATTCACTTTTCTGCATAGCAGTTAAAGGGTACAGGAGCCCTCTCCAGTTTTCATTCTGCCAGCCCTAGGTTTTGCTAAACTGAAGAGAGAACCGTGGTATGGGAAGACACAAAACACAGGTTAAGATAACTAATCCATATGTATCTTTCCTTTTAATCAGGGGAGTGATTGGGGAAAGGGTGAAGGCCAAGGGCCCAAGGAAGTAACACATTTATTTGCTTAATTTATACCCTGCCTTTCTTCTGGCATAAGATCCAAAACGGCATACAAGAATTTAAAACATAAATGCATCTAAAATCTTAGTTACAATTTTTCAAAAAATAATTAAACAATTCTATTCTTAAAGATATGTGGTTAAAAACAGCTAAAAACACAATTTAAAAGACAGAAGCACAGCTCGCCACTTTCAAACCCCTTTCAATCTCTTGACATAAGACTCAAAGGCCTGCCTAAATAGGCCTTTGCCTGCCTGCAAAAAGAGAACAGAGGGGACCAACTGGACATCTTGTGAAAGGGAGTTCCACAACCTGGGAACAGCCATTGAGAAAGGTCCATCCTGAAACAGGCCCCTTCCTAAAAGACTTATAATTCCAAGTCATGGAACGTCTTCCCCCAATCATTTTTGTTTGCAAAGTTGGGCTTGCAAGAGGAACTTTGCCCCTTCAAATCACCATGTTTTTTCAAAACCAGAGTGTACAACACCTCAATCCAAATGCATTCGGCACAGGTCAGGTGCACAATACAGGTTCCACAAACTGGCCTAGGTGCCTAGTGCCGACACACTCAGCAACGTGCCCTGCAGTGCCAATCTGTAAGGAAACCACAACAGTACCATCCATGTAGAGTTGTTCCCTAAATCTCAGAGATGTTGGTGCCCCGTAACCTGAAAGGAGGAGGACGAACCTTGGGCAATGCCCAACTGCTGCACAATGAGAAATGAGTCTAAGGAAAGCTATGCCTATGTTGGCACCACAGGCTCCTGCAAGGAGAGTTTGCTTAAACTGCGAGACTTTAACAGCTCCCATTACCCTAACTGATGAGCCCCATAAAGTTTATGGCTCTGAGTGTGCGGGAGCCATGCTAACGGCCCTTGCCATCTGGAAAAGATGGCTCCGTAGGGGCCATATGCCCCCACCCGCTGAAGTCTCCCCACCCGCAATCTCCTGGCTGCAGCGGGAAGGAGAGTGCTGAGCCAGCACTTGGGAGGAGGAAACACCAGGCATTCAATCCCATCCCTGCCACCTTGCAGGGTGGTGGCATCAGCAAGCAAGCCTCCCATCTGTGGAGGGTGGTGTGTGTGTGAAAGAAAAGCAAAGGGAGGGATTGGACAAAGCCATGATTCAAAAGGTGGATATGTCCTCCCAAAATAAACAGAGTGAGCTTCTTAGCTACACCAGATAGGCCCATCTCCAGCTGCTTCTGCATTTAGAACCTAGAGAAAAGGGGCACAGGGATATCAGAATGACGATTGCCACCTGCCGTTCTTTTCAAAGGCTAAGATGCACTGGTGTGTGCTTGTCTCTCTCTAGGTGTTTAGATCAGCTACTTAGGCCAAGGGTGGGAATCTGGCCGCCCTCCAGATTGTGTTGGACTGCACTTCCCATTATTCCTCTCCATTTGTTTTTGTGGCCAAGGCTGATGGGAGATGTATTCCAGCAGCCTGTGGGAACCAGGTTGTAACTATGAAGGTGGTGCAAAATGTGGGCATTGCCTTTCCAAATATGAAATTTCCTTGTGGGGATGGGTGGGCTCTCTACTAGATCTTCAGGATAGCCATTTGGGTATTTAAGTTGTTTGTTTGTTGTTCTTGTTGTTGTTGTGTGCCTTCAAGTCTTTTCTGGCTTATGGTGACCCTAAAGTGAACCTATCATGGGGTTTTCTTGATAAATTTCTTCAGAAGAGGTTTGCCTTTGCCATCCTCTGAGGCTGAGAGTTTGTGACTTGCCCAAGGCCACTCATTGGGTTTCCATGGCCAAGCAAGGATTCGAACCCTAATCTCCTAGTTGTATAGTTTGCTAAATAATTTCTACATAGACACATTATTCTTGGCTACTTATCCAATGAACATTTTATTTTCATTTATTGTTATTTGAGAAGTGGGTTTGGTTCTATGAAACAGCCAAACTCACTCCCTCACTCACACACACACACCTAGCTTTAACAACAAATGGAGAGCCAGCCTGACATAGTGGTTTGAGTACTGGACTAGGACTCCAGGAGGGTAGGGTTTGAATCCCCATTTGGACATGGAAACCATGGGTGACCTTGGGCAAGTCACACTCAGCCTTGGAGAAATGCAATGAACAAATATTGGCAAGAAAACCCAGGGATAGGGTCCCATCAGGGTGTCATAAATTATTCCTCTCCATTTGTTTTTTGAAGGTACATAACAACAACAACAGCAGCAACAGCAACAGCAAATGGACTGTAGTGTTCCACAAGTAGGTATGGTCTTGACCTTTTGCTTCAGCTGCTTCAAGGTCAGTCTTGCCAACTCTCTTTGTGGCCCAGCCTTCCCTGACCTGGTGCCCTCTATGTGTGTTAGGCTACAACTCCCATTTGTCCCTATCTAGCATGTCCAATGACATTGACCATACTGGTTAGGAATTATGGGGACCGCAGTCCAATATACCAAGAGTGCACCAGGTCAGGGAAGGGTGTATGTGACAAAAAGCTTCTCTATTCATTGCTGTTTTAGAATACCTACTGTCCAGTATTTCACAGATGAAAATGGGGAGGCTTGTGTATTCCTGACGCCTCTTTTCACACCCAGGGAATTCTCATTATATATTGCTGAAGGCTCTTCCTTGCTCCCTACTGTCTGTTGTATTCATCTTACACTGCAATATCCTGCCTGCATCAGCTTCTGAAATAGTGTTAGTAAACTGACCACAACAGTTTCCTACAAATGTTTAATCTCACAGCAGATCTGGCTGTACTTAGTAAAGAATAGCTGCACACTCAGCAATGTTTATTCTCTGGATAGGCATTTGAGATGGAGATGGGGGTGGGAGAGTGGAAGGCAAGCAAATCAATGCTCATTTTGCATCCATATGCATGCACTACATGTGCTGTGCACTAGCATCAATCTGGAACCCCTTCCCTAACTCAGAGATTTAACTTCAGGAGATAGTCTTAAAAATGCAGAATGGTAAGGCACATCAGTATAAATGGGAGCTCACCCTCCCTTGTGCCCTGAACTATTCAGATGAACTTGGAAAGGATACGGTACTTTAAAAAATACAACTTCGACAACCACCCAGCTAGCATGGCTGGCTGTTGCAGTCCAGAAAAATAAGTTTGCCAATCGCTAAGACTAACAGGGGAGGGAGGATCATCAGGCCCATGGTAAGAAAGGGAGCAACTATCCGCCTTCCTATGCATGTGGTCATAATCCCTCCCTCCTTATACACACAAACACACACACACTGTTGCCTGATATTGCATACATTATGCTTTTGGCTCTTGTTGTTGTTAGCTGCCCTTGAGTCAATTCCGACTCATGGTGACCTGGTGGATAAGACATCTCCAAGTTTCCCTATCTTCCACTGCTCTGCTCAAGTTCTGCAAGCCCATGCCCATAAAACCCCTGATTGAGTCATCCATCTAGTCTGCAATCTTTCCCTCTTTCTTCTACTCCTCTACCTTTCCTAGCATTATTGTTTTTTCTAGTGATCCATGCCTTCTCATTATGTGGCCAAAATATAATAGCCTTAACTTGATCATCTTGGCTTCCAAGAAGCGCTCTTGTCCGATCTGTCAATTTGTTTGTATTCTTGGCTGTCCTCATCCTAAGCACTCTTCTCCAGCACCACATCTCAAATGAGTTGATTTTCTTTCTGCCTGCTTCTTTCACTGTCCACCACTCATATCCGTAAATGGTAATGGGGAATAGAATGGACTGAAAAAATCTGATTTTAGTGCTCAGTTGTATGTCTTTACTCTTCAGGATCTTTTCTAGTTCTTTCATAGCTGCCCTTCCCATTCCTACTCGTCTTCTTATTTCTTGATTGCATTCATCATTCTAACCAATGTTTGATCCTAGGTATGGGATTTTTTTTTTATCTATTTCAGTTTTCACATTGTCTAGATTGAATTTGTGTATTTCTTCTATGGTCATTATTTTTGTTTTCTTCATGTTCAACATTAAACCTGCCTTTGCACTTTCATCTTTAATCTTCTTTGTTAACTGTTCCAAGTCTGTTCTAGACCTGTTAAAACATCATCTGACTTTTACCACTTTTCCTGAAGTCAGCCTCAGAAAACTAGGGACAGCATTAAACTGGGAACAAATAGGGGGGGGGGGGGAGAAGGCGGAAGGGGGATCTCTCCTGCAAAATAGCAACAATGAAGGGCTAAACTAGGCATGGCCAAAAGCATAAACTAGGTAAAACAGGACTTAACTAGAAATCTTTGTATTTAAGATACATATTCTTTTAAAATGAATATTCTTTTAAAATGCAAATAACAGCTGCAGAGGATCATTGGGATCACAGCAGGTGAAATGGGAGTTAACTCTTTCTCCTCCTTCTGGAGTCCTGAAGAAAATAGCTCCTCTGAAAATGTCATTTGCCTTGGCAGGAAATCTTACTTTGGAGAAATGTAAGCCTTCTTCCTATTGTAAATTGTGGCTTCAAAGGAGTGATTTTTGTCAGGACCTCAAAGCAGGAGGAAAGGGTCAAATTCCCCCTCCCCATCTAATACAATTCCCACAATCATCCCTCATGCACATCTCCAAAGCAGATACTCTTCACATTTTAGAAAACATGCACATTAAATGCAAAGACATATTTTACATCATCTCTCTTTTCGTTCATGCACTGTAGTCTGTCTTCCATATATACATATCAAGACTCTAGGAATATTTTCAGAGGCTCTTCCTGAGTGCCTTTGCCAAATGAGTGTGCCAGGTGGCTACTACAGAGAAAGGGACTTTTCAGTGGTGGCACCACAACTGTGTAATGCAATCCCAGAGGATTGCCTTGCATATATATTATTGTCTTTTCACCATAAGATAAAGATATTTTTTAAAAATTCCAAGTGCCTTTTTCTGAAGATCCTTTAGTACTTTTAGTACTTTTATGCTGCTGTAGTAACAGAATAGTTCCCAATTCCCAATTGGCAAAGAGGTCAGACAAGACTGCATCCTTTCACCCTATCTGTTCAACTTGTATACATAACATATTATAAGAAAAGCAGGCTTGGACATGGAAGAGGGAGGAGTGAAAATAGGAGGAAGGAATATCAACAATCTAAGATATGCAGATGACACCATAATACTAGTATAAAACCTCACAGATCTCGAACACCTACTAAGGAAAAGCAAAGAAGAAAATGTGAAGGCTAGCTTAATGTTGAACATAAAGAAAACAAAAATAATGACCACCGAGAAC
>CM034701.1:129591728-129603982 GCA_020142125.1 Phrynosoma platyrhinos | reverse complement strand
CTGTCGTACTTTGGACACATCATGAGAAGAAAGGATTCTTTGGAAAAGACATGTTACTTTGAAAAAAATGGTCCAAATTGATTTTTCTAGTTATAATCCCTAACATTCCATAATATGGTCTGTAATATTCAGGAAACATTAGTTGTTGGGGGGTAATGGTGTAGTGATTTGAGTGTTTTACTACAACTGTGGAGACCAGGGTTTGACCCCCAGCTCAACCATGAAACCTACTGGGTGACCTTGGGTAAGTCACACTCACTCAGCCTAAGAGAAAGGCAATGGCAAACTTCCTCATAACAATTCATATCAAGAAAACCACATCATAATAGGTTCACCTTAGGGTCGCCATACATTGCAAATGACTTGAAGGCACAAACAACAGCAAAGCCATGCCTGAGTCTGCCCATCATGGGCATCAGCCAATAACTAGGTTTTTTTTTTCTTTTCCATTTTATTTTTATTTAAAACAATATTTACAATACATATAATAAAAAAAAGAAAAAAAAACTCTATTACACTGTTAATTATACCCCTAGTTGTATTTACATATAACTAGGTTTGTTTTAAAGGTAAAGGTTTCCCCTTTGACAAGATTGTCTAGTCGTGTCCAACCGTAGGGAGCCATGCTCATCTCTGTTACTATGCTAAGGCAGCCAGCATTGTCCACGATCCTGACCTTGCAGTCCTCAGAGTCAGCCTTGTAACTGCTAAGTCACCAAATCCCTCTGTTTTAGGGTTGCCATAAGTCAGAAGTGACTTGACAACATGAAAAAAGAAATAAGAAATCACTATTCCTCTCCAGATGAAAGTCAAAGGAGCCAGAGGGGCTGCAATCTATCCAAGGGGGGAGGTCTGAAGAAGGGTTCTGAGCCTGAGCATGGGGTGAGGTTTGCTTGGGCCCTGTGTCCATGCCAGGGTTGCTCCCCTACTTCAGAGCCTTCAGGCTCAATGCTAAGATGCTGCATAGACCAAGAAGGAGGCCTGATTTGGGGATGGTTTTATGCCTAGGCTGGGCATGAGCAACTCTCAAGCAGCCATCCAGCATTCAAGCCACTCTCCACACTTGAATGCCCCTCAATAGCTTCAGCTCCCGCTCCTCTATTGTGCCCAGGGAGGGGGTGATGGAGGAGCCTGGCATAGCTATTAATACCAACAATGGGCCTTTAATTGGACTCTCCACTGCTTGTACAGAAAGGCTGGTGCGTGCCAGTTAAGGAATGTTTGAGGCAGCAGGGAGGGCAGTCTAAAAAAATGCAGGGGTGGGGAGAGGGAGGAAAATGGCTCTCTCCCCCCCCCCCACTGTGTTGCTCTCTCTCTCTCTCTTCAGACGCAGCTGCCTCCAGATGCAGATTCACATCCCATTCATTCAGGAAAGCAGATCAGGCACCTAACATGTCAATGTACAAGCTACATGCCAAAGCACACACTTTTCATGTGGTATACCTGTGTATTTTCCTATCATTCAAACATGCATACATAGGCATTGATTCAACTGTGACAGGTACAGAGATACACTCTTTAACTTAATAGTGCAAGTGATGTCTGACTTGCCTGCTTAGCATAGGCATTATGATTAAAGGAGTATCGTCAACAACAGTTTAGTGGTGTCCAGATTGAGAAAAGCACTAGTGCTATTCTATTCTGCTTTGGTCACCTGGAATATTGTGTCAGGTTCTGGGTACCCCGGTTCAAGAAGGATACTGGCAAGCTAGGAACATGTCAAGAAAATAGTGACTAAAGATGATCAAAGTCCTAGAAACCAAGCCTTATGAGGAACAACTAAGGGAGCTGTATATGTTTAGCTGGGAGGGGGGGGGGGGAGAGAGACTTCTCCAAGCCATGATAGTCATATTTAAATATCTGAAGGGATGTCATGGATAAGATGGAGCAAGCTTGTTTTCTGCTGCTCTACATTGTTCTTGTTGCATGCCTTCAAGTCATTTCTGACTTGCAGCAACCCAAAGGTGAACCTATCAAGGGGTTTTCTTGGCAAGATTTGTTCAGAAGGGGTTTGCCTTTGTCTTCCTCTGAGGCTGAGAGAATGTGACTTTCCTATCTATAGTCACCCAGTGGGTTTCCATGATGGGGATTTAAGCCCTGGTCTCCAGGGTGGCAGTCCAATAATCAAACCACTAACCATGCTGGTTACAATCCTGCAAGGCAGTCCATTCCAGTGTCAAACAGCTCTTACAGTAAAGAAGTTCTTCCTAATGTTTAGATGGAATCTCCTTTTTGTAATTTCAGTCCATTGGTTTGCTGCCCCAGAACTAGAAAACAAATCAATGGATTAAAATTATAAGAAAAGAGATTCCATCTAAACATTCCATCTGCCCCAGAACTAGAAAACAAACCAATGGATTAAAATTATAAGAAAAGAGATTCCATCTAAACATTAGGAAAAATACTGTAAAAGCAATTTCACAGTGGAATCGACTGCCTTGCAGGGTGGTGAACTCTCCATCTTTGGAGGTCTTTAAACAGAGGATGGATGAGCATCTTTCAGGGCTGCTTTAGTTGTGCATTGCTGCATGGCAGAGGGTTGGACTGGATAGCTCTTGTGCTCCCAACTCTTTTCTATGAAAAGAACACACTTTTTTGTGCATCTGACCTTCCAAGCTGGATCCCCATAGATTCAGCTGGACTGCTGGGAGAAAGAAGCAGCCATCGTGACAGAAAAGGCCCTTTCTGGATGGTTCAGCCTCGGAGGCTATTGTGTACCCTCTCAGCACTAAGATTCACATTCTTCCATTGTGGGTGGATGCTGAGGGGCAATTGTGCAAGAAGCAAAGTTCTCTTTCAGTTTAGGCCATTTTAAAAAATAAACAAACAGCAGGGCTATGAATTGTGAGTTCTCTAGCCCATTGTGTAAAAAAAACAAAAAACCCAAACCACCCCCTTTTGTTCGCCGCAGTTGAGAATGTTGGGGGGAAAAGTTTGCACACATGCCAGGTTCCTTCTTGTCTATTTTCTCTAGGACTGTTTAGTTTTCACCCACACAGTTGCTACTGGGATATTGTACCATGTATTTCATATATATTGGGAGGGGCAAAATGTTAAGTCCCTTTAATTTCAGTTTAGCTGTTTGGGACATGGATGCTGTAATTACTTCCGTGGATGTCTGAGTGCAGCTTTTGTATTGACTTTCCTGACAAGGGACGTTATCACACGGGGTCTAAAGCAGTGCCATCCCTGGCGCATTGCGGCATCATTCTGGATCCTTTGCCTCTGTGTTCACACGAAGTCGCAGCAAACCCCGCCCCATCCAGTGCCATCCCCGGCGCATTGCGGCATCATTCCGGATCCTTTTTTCGTGTGTTCACACTACGTCGCAGCAAACCCCGCCCCATCCCGTCCCATCCCCGGCGCATTGCGGCATCATCCCCGTTCTTTTCAATTCCTTTTTGAAAAAGGAATTACACTTGCCGCGACCAGAATCAATCAAGAATCATACTGGAATGATGCTGCTTTCTTGTGGGGTCCATTCCGGTATGGTTCTGGATTGATTCCATGCCGCTTTCATGCCGCTTTGAGGCCCCGCATGTGATAACGTCCATTATCTTGTTCTGTCTCCAACCATTGTATTCTCCTCTGTATGGCCTCTACTTCTGATAATCAGTTCAAGTTGTTGTTGTTGTTGTTGTTGTTGTGTGATTTCAAGTCACTTCTGAGTTATGTTGACCCTAAGAAATGGAGGTTTCTTGGCAAGATTTGTTCAGCGGGCATTTGCCATTGCATCCCTCTGAGGCTGAGAGAATGTCACTTGCCTAAAGTCACCCAGTGGATTTACATGGCTAAACAAGGATTCAAACCTTAGTAGTTGTAGGCCAATGCTCAAACAACTATACCACGCTTTGTCCTTTGGAGGTTGTTCCCCCCCGCTCTCTTTTTTTTATGTGTAGTGGTATAATGGAGGAGTTGATGCATGTTTGAGTCCAACAATATTTGGAAAGTTACTGCTACCCTACACTGACAAAATTTGCATCTGATGAGTTAATCCAGGGGTAGGCAACCTTTTTGGGCTGGGGGCCGGGTTGCTGTCCCTCAGACAATTGGGGGGGCCGAAGCACCAAAAATAAATAAATTAAAATTAAAATTAAAAAATTAATAAAAATTAAAAAACATATGCATGCACACTCTCTCAGCCCCAGAAAAGCCATGGCAAAACCCCTGTGGAGATTTTGCCAAGAAAACCCCAAGAACAAGTAATAACAACAATAATCAATATCATTATGGTAGGCGGTGGTGGCAGCGGCGGCAGGACCAGACTTGGGCCGGTACAAAGGCCTCGGGGGGCCACATCCGGCCCCCGGGCCTTAGGTTGCCTACCCCTGGGTTAATCTGTGTGTGTGCATGTGTGTGTGTTATATATGTGAGAGGGTAACTTATTGCTAGAAAAGTGTTGCTGGAGGGAATAATGCCAATTCTAAACAGATTTTCCCATGGTATGTTGATGGCTTCTTTCATGTAATCATGACCAATATACAGCAAAGTAATCCATTTGGACTACAACTCCCAGAAAGCTGGCTGAAGCTTCTGGTATTTTTAGTCCAAAATATAATTATTTCTCTTTTAAGTTCTGTTCAGTGTGGAGGAGGTCTCTAAAGGAAAGCAAGCTTCTATGGTAATTTGTGGCAAGGTAGGAGCTACAGATTTCCTCCAAAAATTGGTGGCAATTATAAGAAGCTCAGCTGTTCCATGGTGCAGTTAAAGGTATCACATCTTTAGATCTGTGGGACAGGGGTGTGTGTGTGTGTGTGTGTGTGAGAGAGAGAGAGAGAGAGAGAGAGAGATTTCCAAGTACTGGCCTCCCTCCCCATGCCTCTTCCCTTCCTGTCCCTTCTGAGCCTGCCACAGGCCCCATGATATAGATGGATACTCAAAAGACAAGGGCAATTCCAGTTCATTGGTCAGCACAGACTCTCCTTGCTGATGGGTTCTCCAGGGATGAAGCTGGAGCCCGGGAGCCCTGAGAGCCTAGCAGAACTTTGCCCATGTCTCCCAAAGGGGTTGTCACCTTTCCTTTCTGATCACAATGCCTGTCAGGCTGCCAGCATGATGGAGATGTCAGGCCCGACCTGGTGCGCCCCACCATGGGAGAAGTCACCAACAAATGCTAATGCAAGCTGACGTTTGCTCCTAGCAGGGCACAAAAGGATTTACCGGAAGCCCATCCACACAATTGATTTAATAGAGCCCAGCCTCACTCGGGCAGAACAAGTGAGCCAGGCCTGGCAGGCAAAGGAACTCCACATGTATGCTTGGGGCATACCAATTCTCTGTCAAATCCATGTGAAGGATGCACATTTGCACACATGTCCACATACTGCACACACACTCCCTGTCATTAGCTGACAGCATCAAGTGGGCCTTACAGCCACTTGCGTGACCCTCCATTCTGGGTCACCTTTTGGTTCAGCAGGTGAGTAGTACAATGCTCCCTCCATCTCTGAGTGTACGATACAGGTCTCTTTCATGCTATACAATTACAGCACTTTGATCACACTTTAAATTGCCATGACTGCATCCTAAGCAATCCAGGATTTGTAGTTTGGTGAAGCATAGAGGAGCTTTCTGGCTTTTTGTTGTTTGTTGTTAACCACCCACCAGTCTATCTCAACCCATGGTGACCTTGTGGATGAGACATCACCAAGACTCCTGTCCTCCACTGTTCTGCTTAGTTCCTTCAAAGTCATACTAGTGACTTCCTTAATTGAGTCCATCCATCTAGCATGTGGCCTTCGTCTCTTTCTGCTTCCCTCCTCCTTTCCTAACTAACATTATTGTTTTTTCCAATGAGTCGTGCCTTCTCATGATGTGCCTGAAGTACGTCAGCCTCAGGTTTGTTATTTTAGCTTCCAGGAAGATTTCTGCTCTAGGATCCCTTTGTTTGTCTTTTTGGCTGTCCATGGGATCCTCAGCATTCTTCATTCTTCATTTTGGCTGTCTATGAGATCATCAGCATTCTTCTTCAGCACCACATCTCAAATGAGTTGAATTTCTTTCTATCTTCTTTCTTAACTGTCAAGCTCTCACATTCCTATACGGTAATAGGGAATACAATGGCTTATATGATTCTATCTTTTGTGCTCAGTTGTATATCTTTGCACATTAAGATCTTTTCCAGTTCTTTCATAGCCACCTCCTTATTCTTAATCTTCTTCTGATTTCCTGGCTGTACTCCCCATTCCTATCAATGTTTGATCCCAGGTATGAGAAATCTTTTATTATTTATATTTCTTCATTGTCTAGGTTGAATTTATGCAGATTTTCTGTGGTCATTATTTTTATTTTCTTTATGTTCAACAGTAAGCTTGCCTTCACACTTTTTCCCTTGATCTTCCTTAGTAGGTTTTCCAAGTTTGTGAAGTTTTCTGCTAATATTATTGTGCCATCTGTATATCTTAGATTTTGATATTCCTTCCTCCTATTTTCACCCCTCCTTCTTCTATGTCCAAGCCTGCTTTTCTTCCAATATGTTTTGCATAGACAGTGGGACCTCTGTATCCACTGACTTGCCATCTGCAGATTTAAGCATCCGTAGATGCCTGTTTTCCCAAAAGGCGACACATGCATGTGGCCACACTGCCATTAGGGACAGTTCCTGTTATCCCCCAGTGGCTGTGCAGCTGTGTGCACACACCACCATTCAAAGCAACAGAGGCTTAGCTGAAGTCCCATTGTCCCTAATTGTGGCACAGCCGCATGCACATGCCACCACTGGGGACAATGGTTCTTGAGGTCCTGCAGAGTTTGATATCTCTGGGGTGTGTCTGTGTGTGTCCGGAATGGATCCCCTCTGGATACTGAGGTCTCACTATAAGTTGAACAGGTAGGGTGATAAGTTACAGCTCATCTGACCCCTTTGTCAATCGGGAACCATTCAGTTTCTCCATGTTTTGTTCCAACAGTAGCCTCTTGTCATGAGTACAGATTCCTCATCAGGACTATCAGATGTATTGATACTCTCATGTCTTTAAAAGTGTTCCATAGCCTTTCTATATCTATCCAGTCAAAAGCTTTGCTGTAGTCTATAAAGCACATGCTGAATTTCTTTTGGAATTCTCTGCTGCCTTCCATTAGCCATCATATGTTTGCAATGTTTCTTTCTGGTAGAGAATTCTAAATACTCTGTTCCATGAAACAACAAATCCCAGGGTTCCACAGGAAGGATCCATGGCTGTTAAAGTAGGATCAAAGGGCTGTAATTGTGTGGTTTGAAAGAGATTATAATCCTTTTAAGACTGGAATCAGTAACTCTTATTGGTGTTCACACTTAACGTCTAAGAGTCCAATATGCAAAGAGATCTTGTAGTACCTTTGAGATTAATTGAAAGAAAGACATTGTTAGCATGAACTTTCATAGACTTGAGCCTATTTCCCCAGATGTGCTCATACTACCAACTTCTGTCTTTCAGCTAGTCTCAAAGGTACTACAAACTCCCTTTGCATACTGATTTTCCAGAATAACACGGCTAAGTCTTTGAAGTCTAAGAGTCCAATCTGGTATAGTGGATACAGTTTCAGAATGAGATCAAGGAAACATTAGTTTCAAATTCCTCTTCACCTATCCTTGGACCAGTCACTCCCCTTTATCCTAATGCACTTTGCAGGCTTCTTGAGAGGACTACATGGGATCACTTCCATATAGGTGACCATCATATAAGTTACGTCTTCAATGCAATAGCAAATCTGCCCTGACTCATCCTCTGACATTCTAGGAGGCATCAGCTTGCCCATTGCCATATCTTTAAATTACGCAATGTCCTCAGAAGCTGCCAACCAACACCATAAATTTTCCTGATTATTCTCTCCTCCTCCCCCCACCAGACATTATGAGATTGGAGAGGGCATGTTCTACTCAGCACATTTGCTGCCTTGGATTTTCAGGCTGCGTGGCCTCTAGGCTCACCTGTCCCACACTGTCCTCTAGTTGCACTTCTCTACATTTTAGAAGAACATCCTTGCAAAATCCTCATAGGGAACCTGGGGATGGGGTGTAATGGGAGGTGCCCTTTCTTTGTAGAATTGCTTGACAGTGAGACAGGGTGTCCAGTAGATTTACAGCCATCCCTAGATCTACAAAGAAACCTCTCCTTTCTGCAGCATCACTGTGGTTGGACGGAGGCCTCTTGGGAGCCATTTCCATATTCCTTCTCCCTTTGTGCTCCTTTGAGCTCCTGTCACTTGCTGCTAGGGAAAAGTGGACTTGAACAGTGGCACCAATTGACATCAGATGCTTCCAGAAGAAACAAAGAAATATGCCCTGCCCCCTTTGCTTTGCAGGTTCCAGTCCCACAAAGAACACAGTCCAGTGCCACATAAAAAAGACAGGCAGAATCTCTCTTGTTGTTTCTTGGAAAATGCAAACAAACAAACAAACCCATGACAGCTTGGGACTTCCTTCTTGGGGTCCTCTGAAATTTCCCCTGGGTCTTCTGTGAAAGATTTGCCTTAGAGTCACCGTAAACTGGAAATGATTTATAAGTACACAACAACAACTCTATGGCCAGAGAGCCCAGTGTGCAGTGGAGGTTCTGTCACTCCTCTGCTGTGGACTTAACTGCCTTCAGTTCTGGATAAAGACAGCAACTACTTTCTAATGGCCCATCTAGGGAGACTATCAGATAAGCAAGTTAAACTGGCTTACCTGAGCCACCTTAAAATTTAAAACCGGCAGCATCCTGATTTTATCACAAGGATTTAGCTGCCGAAATCACCGCCCAGGTGCATTTGTGTTCCCAGGGGTGCACAGCGCGGCTTTTTTCAAAGCCAAGAGTTTTCTGGCATAAGGAAATGGCTGCCAGAGCACTCTGGCAGCAGCAATAGACCCGGGCTGTACCTGGGTGGCGATTTCGGCAGCAGAATCCTTGTGATAAAATCAGGATGGTGCCAGTTTTAAATTTTAAGCCAGCTCAGGTAAGCCGGTTTAATAGCTTATGCGAAAAGTTTCTAGCACACGGCTATCAGCCTGGACGGTCCTAAAACCCCTTTCCCCCCACCCTCTCCAGGGCCCTCACAAAGTGTTGTTTGTACCTTTTAACTCAGGCATTCAAATCTTTTCATGCAGGGGTTAAAGTTCTGGCAGTTGTCATCCAAAAAAGTGACTTTTCCAATTGGTGATCTAGAAGTAATAAATATAAATATATCCACTGCAACTCATATCAATGAGTTCTTCTTACTGGACAAAAATGAGACAGCTACCGTGCCTCAGATCCATCCTCCCAATTTAAGAGCTACATTTCTTTTCCATTAAGCTGGCAGAGGCCACAAACTGGCAGTGGGTTGGAAGGGGGGAGTTGAAATCACTGATATATGTTTAGGTCAGAGCTAACTTTCTGTGTGTCTGTGCTGTGTGATAGTGTCTAAAGCTGCTGCCACACTGAAGAATTAATGGAGTTTGACACCTCATCATCATCTATTTATTTATTTATTTATTTATATAGTGCCATACAGGTATTAGGGATGTGGTTAACTCAAGTGGTTAAGATGCTGACTCTGTTGATTGCAAAATCGGCAGGTTGGCAGTTCAAGGCCCAGATGCTGCATGATGGAGTGAGCTCTCATCACTAGTCCCAGCTTCTGCCAGCCTAGCAATTTGAAAGCATGCAAAGGTACCACTTTGGTGGGAAGGTAAACAGTGATCTGTGCAACCATGCTGGCCACAGGACCACAGAGTAGTCTCTGACAACGCTGGCTCTTTGGCTTAGTAACGGAGATAAGCACCACCCCCTACAGTCGGACATGACTTGACAACCTGGTCAGCAGTGAATAAATACCTTTACCTTTACAGATATAATCAAGTCAAATATTAATCCTGCCAAAGGCATACAATCTAAAATGCCATGGCTCCATCCTGTGGAATCCTTGGATTTGTAGTTTGTTATGGCACCAAAGCTCTTTGACAGAGAAGGGTAAATATCTCACAAAACTATAAATCCCAGGATTCCATAGCATTGAGCCATGGCTGTTAAAGTAGTGCCAAACTGCATTACTTCTGCACAATAGATGCAGCTTAGCTTCTTTCTTTCTTTTTCTCTTTCTGATGATGCTTCTCTTCCCATTTTCTTCCTCTTCCACTCCATGCAGTAGGTTGTTGGGATAAGGATAGTCTGCTCCTGAGTTCTCACAGAACTCTGAATGGATCACTTCCAGAGAACTTTTGGAATTAGACCAAGGGACACATGAAATTAAACACAGAGGTTGCCCTGAATGTAACAACAATGGACCTCAATTAGGGTGCCTTCAGCCTTCCAAAAGTTGCTGAACTACTGTTCCCATCATAGCTCACTACTGGCCAGGTTGGCTAGGGGTGATGGGAGTTGGAGTTCCATAATATTTGGAACTAGTTTCGTCCCAGACCTGGTTTAAGACATTTTGGTTCCTGAGGCAGAAAATTCAAACAGTGTCCACATAGCGGTACAGATAATAGTAATGAAGTAAATAATTGACAGTTTTCTCTTCTTTAAATTATACCCCTCAAATCTGCTGTGGCACTGCCTTCTCCTACATAATGGCTGCCCTGGCCATTCCAGGATTGGAAACCTATTGGTTAATTCCTACTAGAGTAGATTCGTTGAATCAATTGTCAGTTCTCAAATGGTGAGTCGACACATAAGTAAATGTCTGTTCTCATTGGGAGCAACATTAGAATTTAGCCCTGTATGTGTGAAACCTCTCCTCTTTTCTTCCTTTTCCTTCTAAACCAGAGCTTTTTGAACACACTCTTTTTAAACCTAGGTATGGAGATAATCTGCCTCAGTTTTAAAGAGCAGTTTAGGATTTTGTTTCCTGAGAATTCACCACATCTACACTTCTGACAACTATAAGCTGGTAGGACTTTTGCTTAACACTGTCAGCTAAGCAGTCTCACATGTAGCAGTTAGAAGATCTCTGTTGTTGTTGGCACAGTTTCTAGCCATATAAATCCATTTTGTCATGTTCCTTCCCAGGACATAAAAGACAGGATTCTTTGAGTCAGGAGCTGTCAAGAAAAATCTCAGGGTAGAGCTGATCTTCTCAAACCAATGATCCACAAACACAAGACTTTTCCTGAGTTTCTACTGGAAGCCAGTTTTTTGCACCCACATTTGCCCTCTTGCCTGTGATTAGGTCAGGGAATTCCAATGTCAGTCATACTTATATGTATGACCTCTGATCCCAGTGGTTCCATGTTGTTGTTGCTGTGTGCCTTCTAGTTGTTTCTGTCTTATGGCAACCCTAAGGCAAACCTATCATGGGGTTTTCTTGACAAGATTTATTCAGAGGAGGTTTACCATTGCCTTCCTTGAGAGCGTGACTTGCCCAAATTTCACCCAGTAGGTTTCTATGGCCAAGCAGAGAATCAAACCCTAGTCTCCAGAATTGTAGTCCAGTGCTCAAAACTACACCATGCTGGCTCTCTTGTGGTTCCATACCCTCAATGGTTTCACAGATGAAAACTGGGGCACAAGTGGCCAAGCAACATCAGTGTGGTCAAGGTGGCAAACTTTATCAATGAAGAAAAATACACAAGTGAGGGGAGGCAGTTTGATTTTGCCTGCGTCTGAGGGAATGGCAAATTTGTGCCTTCTTTCCCCCCCAAACTTGAGTGCAAACTACATTTCACTCTGTTTACACTAGTAATTGGAGGAAGGGGGAAGGTGGGAGGAGAAAAGAGAAACTAGAATAGTTTAAAAGCATCTGGGAAAAGTGGGGTGATAGAGGATTAATCAGGGCTGTTTCTGCCAAATTGGGTCAGTTGGACAGTATATGATTAGTCTGCGTGAAGTCTGCTCAGCTATAAGCAGCTATGGTATAATTTGTAGCTAGGGAACAAGCAACATGGATGCTTGGGAAGCTGCTGGATTGTGGCTTACTCTTAAGTAGATGCACTTAAGTCTGAGCTGCACTCTGTATGCTTCATGAGAAAATGGCCAAATTGGTAAGAATTGTATTAAGCCTTCCGCAGTTTGCTTTGGATTCACCCCATATCACCACTGGAATACAGTCCACCATTAGTCCAAATTCAAAATCAGCTGCTGGGCTGAGAGAGAGGATACCCTCTCCCCAAATTTTAGGCCAAGTTTCTCATTAGACAAGTGAAGAGTTGTTTGATAAGCTTGGCCTAAAGTTTTGGTTCTACACATATCTAGATTAAATGGGTTGTGGTGTGGGGAGTGGGGAATAGAGAATAGGGAAGATTGCTGTGGCATTTACTGTGCCAACTGCTCTTAGGACCTTATCACATGCGGGCCACAAAGCGATAATAAAGTGAA
>CM034701.1:129562499-129591628 GCA_020142125.1 Phrynosoma platyrhinos | reverse complement strand
TTGTTTGGATTCTGTCTGGATTGGGCCCCATGTGATAAGGTCCTTAGTCTTGCAAGGGTTGGTAAGATCAGGGAAAGCCCAGCTGGGGTCATTTTGCAGTCACTAATTTTTCATTAATTTGATTCCTTGGCAACAACAGGTCATTAAACCCTTTGAGAGCAAACTGCTCATCATTCAGATTCACAAAAACAGCTGTTCGCATCTGTGAAAAGAAGCATGGCTCAGGAAAGTTGCTGTTGGAGGCAAAAATGTTCACCTGCTCTACTGCATTGTAGATCCCTCTTCTCCCCCACTTGTGCCCTGTCTCTCCTCTTATTTTACCTCTCCCTCCACTGGCAGGGATAGGTGGGAAAATGCTTCCAGAATGGCACTGATTTGATGTACTGGACTTTTAAGTGTAAATACTGATGAGGATGATAATGCTGATGATAGAATCATAGGGTTGGAAGATACCACAAGGGCCATCCAGTCCAACCCCCTGCCATGCAGGAATATACAATCAAAGCATCCCCGACAGATGGCCATCCAGCTTCTGTTTAAAAACCTCCAAAGAAGGAGACTCCACTACACTCCGAGGGAGTGTGTTCCACTGTCGAACAGCTCTTACTGTCAGGATGTTCTTCCTTATGCTAAGGTGGAATCTCTTTTCCTGTAGTTTGAATCCATTGCTCCGGGTCCTATTCTCTAGAGCAGCAAAAAACAAACTTGGTCCATCCTCAATATGACATCTCTTCAAATATTTAAACAGGGCTATCATATCACCTCTTAACCTTCTTTTATCCCGGCTAAACATACCCAGCTCCCTAATTTACTCTCCTCATAGGGCATGATGATGATAATGATGATGATGTCTGCACCATTACACCAGAGCACAGGAAAAAATCACTTTTTGGACTACAATTTCCAGAATTCCCTAGTCAACATGTAAATCCACTGTAGTCCAGACTTTTCTGGACTCTTTATAAATCCTGTAGCTGCAAAAACCAAATGGATCACCTTCTGTAGTCTCTGGCCATTGGTCATGTTGGCTGGGTCCTCTGGGAGCAGAAGTTCAAAACATTTGGAGGAGGAAAGGTTGAGAACCACTGTCCTATAGAGTGCTCATCCTGGAGGAACATTGTCCCTAACCCTCCATGGCTATAGCCCAGGGGTAGGCAACCTTTCCCCTTTAAGGGCCGAGGGACTTCAGCTCCCAGAAGCCTCAGCCATGTTGGCCAATAGTCCCATGTTGGCCAATAGCTCCTGGGATTCTGGGAGCTGAAGTCCCTCGGCCCTTAAAGGGGAAAGGTTGCCTACCCCTGATACTCCCTGGCTGCTACTGCACTGCAGAAGTGGTTTGACACCGCTTTAACTTCCATGACTCGATGCTATGGAATTCTGGAGTTTGTACTTTGGTGGGCCACAGGGAAGGCTAAATAGCTCACAAAACTACAAATCCCAGAATTTGAAAGCATTGAGCCATAACAATAAAAATGGTGTCAAACTGCTTTATTTCTGCACTGTGGCAGAAAAACATCATGTTTAAAACTTTAAAAGAACCAGAAAAAAATGGCATCTGGTGAGTCAGGACAAGAGTGAGGCCACAACAGCAAGACAGTGACAGCCAGGGAGAGGCGGGGGGGCTGGGGAGCAGGTGTTTTGGTTGCCTTCTGAGTCCCACTGTCCTTCCCAGGACTGATTGCTCAACACCTTCAGCTTGTGCCGTTTCCAGAGTTTACTAATGGATTAGAATCCCCAACTCTGTGCTGTAGGGCGCATTCTCAAAAATCGTTTAAATGTGTTTGCAAGGAGCAATACATAACCACTTTATTAATTTATACATTATTAATTTGTATATTAATGGGTTTCTGTTGCAGCTGCCTACGTTGAGCTTGAGGTTCAGGAAAAAAAAAACATCCCTGCTGAAAAATGACTATTAGTGGGAATAAGTGGCTTGGCCATGGAGTGGAAACTCATCCTTGTAATATTCTAAGATGTCACCTCACAGTTACTGGTGCGAACACCAACATATTGATATGTGTGATTTCCCGTCCCAAGGGGTTGTACTAAACATCTGTCTTGGATGCCTCTTTGATCTATGTCTTTGACAGATGCAAGCATGATTAATGAGGGTTAACCTTTGCTATGTTTTAATACCCTTTTTGTCTTAAGCAGACAAGATGATCAAGGGGAGATTTCTCCACATTTAAGTGTGGGTTGTTGTAAGGCCATATTCACAACCTTTTCTTTGGGGATGTTTAAATACGCCCAGAGCAGAGACATGAGCCACAGCAGAAGGCTGCAAACTCATTGAATGTATCTGCTCAGTTGTAGCCGAAACCTAGAAATACAGTGCCCTGGAAAGACAGCATGATTTCATCCTGGCGGCTGGTGCGTATGCGTGCGTGTTGGGTGTGTGTGATTTAATGCTGGAGCCTGTGGCATTTCTTTCACCTCAAGCATCAGAAGGGTTAACCATAGGTGGCTTGTGCAGCTCTGCTTATAATTAAACATGCACACAGAGACACGGCAGAGTCCATGGAGTGTGAGGCCTGGGAATTAGTTGCAACTAGAAATTCGCACTGGGTGAGCACCTGACACCTAGTGATAAATGCAAGAGCAGTGTGTAGGTGGAAGGAGGAAAGAAGGGATTCCCCATCCTTGGGTGTGGGGCAGGTAGGGAATGCTAGAAGCAGAAAGGCAGTAGGTGGCAGCACCCACTGCAAAGCACAGTATGGCAAGACTCAGGGAGTGCCCAGCATCCTTTTCTCTTTTCCTGATCCCCTGCTTTGAGTGGCACTCCAGTTTTATATACCAGGAATAGACCTGTCCTAGGACTGGATGCCAAGATTAGCCCATGGCACTAATGGCACTGAAATGACCCCTAGCTTTGCAAGGTAAGATTAATTAAAATAAGATGATCTGTGCCATTTTCCTGTTGTGTTTTAATGTTGGCAGCTGCACAGTGTAATGAGTAAATAAAAATGTATTATTTTATTACATGCAGATGACATCCAGCTCTGTTTCTCCACCCAATTGAAATTAGGAAAGGGTATGGAAGTGCTGAATTGCTGTGAGGCCTTGATGGGTTAGATGAAGACTGAAAAATGAATCCTAACTAGATGGAGACACTGCAGTTAGATGGTTTCCAGATCCAGGAAGCAGGTAATAGTCTGTTTTGGAAGGGGGTAACACTGTCTCAGTGGAGCAGTTACATCATTTTGGGAGTATTCCTCCATTCAAAGCTGTTACTGGAACCCCAGGAGGCTTCACTGAGTGTTTTTGGCTTGCTTTAACCTGTTCTCCAGTTCTGACTGTAAGTATTAGTGCTAACATAAATTATACAGGACACAACTCCTTAGAGTACTGCCTTCCCCAGTATTGAGAACAATCCAGGATTTAGGGTCAGAAGGGCTGTACCTGTGGCTTCCTTGACAAATGTAGTCTGTAGGGCAACCATATATAACAGAGCCTTCTTGGTGGCAGCACTCCAGCCCAGGTACTTCCTCCTGGTGGAGATCTAGTTGTCTCCCTCACTGGTGTCATTTAGGTGATAGCTGAAAATGCATTTATTGCATGGGCTGGCTGGGAATAAAATGCTTCACAGGCTTAATTGCTGATCCTTACTGTTGGTTTTATTGGATTTTGTTCTGTATGTGATTTTAGAGTTATGGCTTTAATGGTGTTTGTGAGTTGTATTATAGTTTATCTCATTATTAAGTGCCCTACTCTTTTTTGTGAGGAAGGGCCGAACATAATTTTTTTAAAAAATATTTACACAAAAGGCCAGTCTATATAGACAAAGGCTTAATTTTGCATCCATGGTGACTGTCATTTGTATTTATGTGTGTGATAAGTCAACCTACACTGAATGTGAAGGCGATGTAGAGGTCATTAGGTAGTAGCCCCTTCCTACAGCCCAAATGTTAATTTTGTGTGTGCCAACACACAAAATCTGCATCCCCACCTTTGGTGGAAAACATAAAAGGCAGCCATTTCAACCTTGCTCTGACAAGGTCACCAAGGGTGAAGAATGAGCCCGCAAAGTGATTTGACTCAGCATCTCTCCAGCCACAATCATAAAAAGTCATTTTATTTATGGAAATAATTCTCCGCTAGAGTCTTTGTTCAATGTGGTCTGTTTCTTGCATCTGCAATCTACACACACACCTTTGTTTCCTAAGGTGCCACCTTTATTTTTTTCAGTAAGGCTCCTACTTCTTTAGAGGCATTCATAGCAGCAGACAAAAATTCCAGAATACAGGTCCAATGATGAAGAAAACTTACTCACCCCTTGAGTTTCATGCACTTGTTTAAAAACAGGAATCTTGCCAGGGTATGGTGGCATTGCCAACCTATTGCTGTGTGACCAAGGGAAAAACATGGTCCAGTGCAAATTAAGAATAGAAAAATATTGACATTAGTAGCCTGGCAGAAAAGATGAGGGTTGTGTGAATGAGGCATGGGTGTGGGAATGAGTGTGTCTAGATGGGGCTTCATGTGTGCTTGTGGTTTTAGCAGGACTGGCATGCTCCTCCTCCTATTGTTGTTGTTGTGTGCCTTCAGGTTGTTTCTGATTTATTGTGACACTAAAGCAACTCTATCATGGGGTTTTCTGGGGCTGAGAGAGTATGACTTGCTCAAGATCAACCAGTAGATTTCCATGACTGAGCAGGGAACTGAATCCTAATCTCCAGAGTCATAGTCCAATGCTTAAACCATTATGCCATGCTGGCTCTCTCTTCTCCTATTACCCTCAAGGAAAGGAGATCTTTTCTAAAGCATAAGTCTCATACCATTTGATCCTCTGATAATACCACCAATTTCTTTTGGAATTCCCTGGTGCGCTCTATTAGCCATCATATGTTTGCAATGTGGTCCCTCATGCCTCATCCTTCCTGAACCCAGCTTGGACCTCTGGGATTCTCTCTCCATGTATGGTTGGAGTCTATGCTTCAGAATTTTGAGCACAATTTTGCTTGCATGGGAGCTCAGTGCTACGGTCCTATAGTTGCTGCAGTCTCTTGTGTCTCCCTTTTTGTGGATGGAGATGTATATTGATTGCATCCAATCTGTTGGCCATCGTTTTGTTTTCCATACCTGTTAACATATGTTGGTTAGCACTAGAATCTGTCAGTGTGGATTGCAACAGTTCAATTGGAGTATCATCTGTTCCTGGTGATTTGTTTTTCGCTATTTTTCTTATTGCAGTTTCCACCTCACTTTTTAAAATTTAGGGTCCATCTTCATATGGCTCTTCATTCCCTGTGTCCTTCATTTTGTCATCTCTTTTGTATAATTTTTCTGTGTATTATATCCAATGTCTTTTTATTCCTTCCTGGTCTTGAATTATGTTATTATTATTGTCATATAGTCCAATCCTACACAGTGTTATTTGAAAACATCTCATCAGTAACATGTTGTAGTGGTTTGAACATTGGACTATGACTCTGGAGACCAGGGTTCAAATCCCCACTGAGCCATGGAAACCCACCTTGGGCCACTGATGGCTACACCCCTGGTGTCACTTGATGCAGAGGGGATGTTGGGAAATGTATGTATTGCATTCTCCTTTCCCTCCTTAAATAGACAGGGACTTCCCTCTATCTATCTCATTCTATCTAAACATGTGACTTTGGTCACTCATTTTTGGAGACTGTTTAACAAACTCTCTCTGAAGATTCTAAACAGTCTCTTCTCAGTGCATTCTCAAGTTGGAGTAACAGCCTCCTCTGAGTGAGGTTAACAGTCTCATCCTGCTATACCCAAGCCATCACCAGTTAGGATAGGATTTAGTTTGTTATGTATTTATTTATTGATTAAAGTCACTATTATTTGTTTTAAACTACAAACTGCATGTTTGTCATTTTTTGCAGTAAGTCTTTTCAGAAAATCAACCACCAGAAACCTGATTTTCTATGGTGGAGGAGCTGTAAGTTGGACAAATAAGAAGCAATCAACAAATACTGATTCTTCTACTGGAGCTGAGTGTGTTTCAGCAAAAGCAACATGTGATGATAAAAACTCAAATTGCACCCCACAGCATGGTTTGAGCATTGGACTATAACTCTGGAGACCAGGGTTCAAATCCTCACTGAGCCATGGAAACCCACATGGAAACCTTGGGGCAGTGATGTCCACACCCCTGGTGTCACCTGGTGCAGAAGGGACTTGCTTGAGGGGGCAGCAAAAGAGTGCATTCGATCCTCTACTTTACCCTTTTAATGAGGAGATCAGCACTGCCACAGCAAAGTCAGAGAGGACCACATGGCCCTTCTTACCCTGCAATGAGAGGAAGGCCCAACCAAATGTCACCCCTCTTCTGGGGTGTCACTGAGGGTGGGGGTCGCACCCCCTGCACCCCCTAGTGATGTCACTGCCTTGGGCAAGTCACACACACTTAACCTCACAGGAAGGCAAAGACTAACTCCCGTCTGAACCAGTCTGGCTCAGAACACTAAAGGATAGGTTCACCTTAGCATCACCATAAATCAGAAGTGACTTGAAGACACTCAACAACTGGTGTGGTAAAATCAAAAACCTAGCCAGAGTTAGTTCGGAAAATCAGCATAACCAGTATCTTCAAGACTAACTGAAAGAAAGAAGTTGGTAGCATATTGTAACAGTTTAATTCTATTTTAATGTTCTCTTTTGTATTGTTCTTTTAAATTGTAAGCCACTCTGAGTCCTATTTTTTGGGGGGGGGGGAAAGTAAGGTAATAATAAGAACAACAATAATAATATAAATAGTAGCACGTGAGAAAGAGTGTGCAGTTTTGCAATTGTAGCCCCCATTATATTGCTGAGCAGAGGGGTGGGTTAAAAATAATAATAATAATTATTATTATTATTATTATTATTATTATTATTATATGACCTTGGGAGGAGGTCCCATTGCCTTTAGCTTGCTGACTTCCAAGGGGAAGAGATGGTAGTCTTATATCCCTCAAGTAAATATAGCACTGCACTGTTATAGCATTATAATTCCACTTTACCTGCTATGGCTGCCTCCTGTGGAATTGTGGGGCTTGTAATTTAATGAGGTATGACCAAGGTGTGGCATAGTGGTTTGACTGTTGGACTATGACTCTGCAGACCAGGGTTCAAATCCTGGCTCAGGCATGTAAACCCACTGGGCAAGTCACACTCTCTCTGCCTCAAAGGATGGCAATGGCAAGCCCCCTCTCAAGAAACTTGCCAAGAAACCCCCATGATAGGTTCACCATCTTAGGGTCACCATAAGTTGGAAACAACTTGAAGGCACACAACAACAACAACAACAACAACAACAACATTTAATGATACCTAAGCACTCTCTGGCTGAGAATTCAGAATGGCCTTCTCTAATTGCAAATCTCAGGATTCCACAGGAGGCAACTGTAGCAACACAAATGGAATAATAGTGCTATAACAGCGTAGTGCAATATTCAAGGTAAAACATTTTCAGAAGGCCATTCACTGGTCCTTCCCTGCCAGCCCCAAGAACAGCAGGACTTCGCTTTGGAGGGAGATGAACTTGCTTTAGGTACAATCATACACACACACAGAGAGAGAGAGAGAGAGAGAGAGAGAGAGATCATTCCATCCCGGAGCCCTTATCCCTCTTTCTTGGACATGACCCACACACAGCACACTGAATACATTTGACGGGACCAAATGTTCACATTAATAGGGGATGGAGTTGTGCCCTTCTCTATGTATCCACCTGGTGAAGGCCTTGGAGCCAGGATAAATCACCTGCCTCCCTTTAGCCCAGGCCGCCCCACTGGGGAAATCAGGTGAGTGTCCTTTGTGCTCCCGCCAGCGTGATGCCGTTTAGAGGAGATTTATTTATTTGATTTTCTCGACACGGGGCTGCCTCAAAGGCCCCCAGGGAATGGCAGTATGAATGTTGGTGTGGAGGCCGCCTCATTAAAGTGTCAGGTAGTAAGTCCTGTTGGGCTTGTGACTTGACACTTCAATGAGGGAGAAGGCCCAAAACACACTGCAGAAAAAAAATCCACTTTGAAACCAGTTTAACTGCCCTGGCTCAGTGCTAGGGAATCCTGAGAACTGCAGTTTATTGTGGCACCAAAGCTCTCTGACAGAGAAGAGTTAATGTCTCACAAAACTACAGTTCCCAAAATTCCCTAGGACTATTAAAGCGGTCTCAAACTGGATTATTTCTGCAGCGTGTATTTTGGACCCAGGTGTCCTAACTGCACAGGAGGACCATAAAATGTTGGACATGTCAGGAAAAAGCTTAAAACCACACACACGCTTGTATCAATATAGATTCATGCTTCTTAAAATGGAGGATGTTTTGGAGGATGTTTTGGAGTTCCTTCTGGACAAAAGGTTGAAATGGAGGATCTCTGGTCACTCTGAAGTGAAGGTGGCCCAAGAATAGAAAGATCTAGCTGGGGTCAGCCAGGTGTCTGCCCAAACTCTCCATGTGAATGGTGTGGTAGTTTAAGCGCATACATGCACAGAGAGAGTATGTAGAGAGATCTTGTAGCACCTTTGAGATTAACTGAAAGAAAGAAGTTGACAGCATGAGTTTTCGTAGACTTAGGTCTACTTGTTCAGGTGTATTTGGAACTAGACTTAAGTCTACGAAAGCTCATGCTGCCAACTTTTTCTTTCAGTTAGTCTCAAAGGTGCTACAAGATCTCTCTACATACTAACACTATATCTTTGAATTCATACACAAAGAGAGAAAGAAAGGAAGAGAAATATGATGCTGGGTTTTAGAGCCTCCCTCTGACTCAGGGTGACCAGATGTTCTAACTGCAAAGGAAGATGAGGCACCACAAAATGTAGGACATGCCGGGGGGGGGGGGGGGGGGGGAATATCGGACATTAGCCAATAAAAACTAAAAACACTCATGGAAATATAAATTCGTGCTTCTTGTTTTTGTTAGCTGCCCTTGAGCGGACTTTGACTCATAGCCACACTGTTGTGGATGAGACATCTCCAAGACCACCTGTCTTCTATTGCTTTGTTCAGGTCAGGCTCAAAATTCCTGGACAGAAGGTTGACATGGAGGAACTCTGGTCACCCTGAGGTGAAGGTGACCCAACAAGAGAAGCACCTAGCTACCTAGCTGGGGTCAGCCTGGTGTCTGCTCAAGCCCTCCATGTGAACTCTGGGGTGGTTTAATCACTTAAATACATACACATGCACACATACATGGAGAGGAAGAGAAAGATGGTGCTGGGTATTAGGGGCATTCCTCAGGGAGGCCAGATGTCCTCACCACAAAGGAGGACAAGGCTCCGCAAAATCTAAGTCATTCAAAAAAAAAATGGAATATGTGACTAAATAAAAACTAAAAACACTCATAGAAATGTAAATCCATGCTTGTTCGTCATGCTCAAAATGGAGGACATTTTTGAACTTCCTCCTGGACAAAGGGTTGAAATGTAGGATGTGTCATAGAAAAAGAAGAGGCCTGAAGCCTTAATCCCACATGATTGAAGAGCTCCTTGTGGTTAGGGGGCAAAATTTGGAAACTGGGCTGAAAGGAATATAAATAAATTCATTGAAGATAAAGGAAAAATTATATGTTTAGGCTACAAAAAGAACAAAAACCAAATGTGCAGGTATAGGAGTGGAAAAGACTTGGTTTAGCAGCAGTCATACATATGAAAAGGACCTTGGGATTATTGTTGGTCATAAATCGAATGCAGGCCAGCAGTGTGATGCTCCAGCAAAGACAGTAAATGATTTTTTTATACTACGTTAATAGAACTGTAGTTGCCAATTCGAGGGAAGTAATAGGCCCACTGAGAACTGTAGTAGTGTAATGGTCTGAGTGCTGGACTAATACTCAAATCCAGGGTTCGAATACCCACTCGGCCACAGAAAATGAGGATGTGTTCACGCTACAGAAATAATCCAGGTTAATACTAAGTTAACTGCTAGGCTCAATGTGATGGAATTCTGGGAACTGTAGTTTGTTATGACACCAGAGTTCTCTAACAGAGAAAGCTAAATGTCTCACAAAACTACAATTCCCCTGAATTCCATAGCTTTCAGCCATAGCAGTTAAAGTGGTGTCAACCTGGATTATTTTTGCAGTGTGGATGCAGCCTTGGTGGCCTTAGGCAAGTCACATTCAGCCTCAGGGAGGCAAAGTCACCCCCCACCCCCCCATCCCCCGTGAACAAATCTTGCAAGACAAACAAACAAAAACGCAGCCCTTAGTATCACAATGAACTGGAAATGACTTGAAGGTACACAAAAACAAAAAATAGCCCCACTAGTCAGGCCTCATCTAGGATATTTCAGTTCTGGATGCCTCATTTTGAGAAGGATATAGACAGAGCGGGTTCAGAGAGGAGCAACGGGGATAACATGATGTATGGAGAACAAAACATATGAGGAAAGGTTGTCAGGATCGGACATGTTCAACCTGGTGAAGAGAAGACTATGTATGTATGTGTGCCATGATTGCTCTCTTTAAACATCTAAAGGGCTGTCAGAGAGAAGAAGGTATAGGTTTGTCCTCTGCTGCACCAGAGTGTAGGACCAGATCTAATGGTAAGTTACAGGAGGACAGATTTCAATTGAAGGTTGAAGTTCTTAACAGCAAGAGAGTTCAGTAATGGAACCAGTTGCCTAGAAAAGTTATGGGGTCTCTTTTGCTGGACAGCAACCTGCTGGGGATGCTCTAGCTGGAGCACCTACATTGAATTGAGGGTTGAACTTAATGACTTATGGGGCCCCTTGCAGCTCTTATGATTCTGTGAAAGGGAATGCACTTCCAGTTTTTATTGTGAATATATTATTAAATCCAAAAGACACAATTATCTAGGTCTTAGCATTTCCAATTTCATTTTTGTGTGTGAAAGCTAGATGATGGAAAAAGCTGACAGAAGAAAATGAACTCATTTGAAATGTGGTTTGTTGTTGTTCTTGTGTGCTCCAAAGTCGTTTCCAAATTATGGTGACCCTAAGGTTAATCTATCATGGGGATTTCTTGGCAAGATTTGTTCAGAGGAGGTTTGCCATTGCCTTCCTCTGAGGCTGAGAGCATGAATCGAACCCTAGTCTCCAGAGTCATAGTCCAGTACCCAAACCACTACACCACAGCTCTATAGAGAAGAATTCTAAGGATACCATGGACTGCTAAAAAGTCAAATAACTGGGTCCAAGAGCAAAGATGACTAAAGTGAGGTTGATATAATTTGGCCATATCATAAAGTGACATGAGTCATCAGAAAAGACAATGATGCTTGGTAAAATGGAAGGCAGTAGGAAGGAGGGAGGCCACATTACAGGTGGACTGATTCAATCAAGAAAGCCACTCCCCTGAGTTTGCAGGGGATCTTGGAGGTCTGTCATTCATAGGGACCCCATGTCAAAACGGACTTGAGGACAAATAACAGCAAACTTCACATTTTCAACTGCTGAAAATGGCAACACCCCTTGGTGGTCTAATAGCCACATGGGGTATGGCAAACAGGAGGGCAAGACTTATTTGGAGCCCAAAGGATGAGATCAAACTTCAGTTATTTGCAGGGCAGCTAATAGAAGAGAATACCCTAAAGGTATAAGATCTGGTCTGATCTTGGAGCTAAGCAGGGTCAGCTCTGGTTAGTACTTGGATGTATTCCTGCATGGCAGGGGTTTGGACTGGATAGCCTTTGTGGTCTCTTCCAATTCCACGATTCCATGAATACCAGGTGCTGTAGGTGATATTTCAGAGGAAGGTAGTGGCAAAAACCACCTCTGAGTATTCCTTGCCTTTAAAAAACCTATGAAATTCATAGGGCCACCATAAGCTGACAGGTGACTTGAAGGCACATATATACACATACAGTTTTAAACTCAAATGTAGTTGTGGTGAATATATGCTTTGCATGTGAATAACCTGATGCATGGAAATCCTACTGCAGAATGCAAAAGGCATCCTATGCAGCAGTGATTGTAGACCTGGAGATGAAAGACCTGGAGAAGTCCTGTGCATATGAGGACCTAATTGGAGCAGTGAAGTATGAGCTTCTACCTTCTGATGCAAGGGCCATGGGTCTCAGGACAGCTTTTCTTCTAAAGGCAAACTGAATGTGCTTTTCAGTAGAATATGTGTAAACAGCGATCTTGAAAATGAAATCAGGACTGTTGCTGTGTGTCTGAGAACTTTTCGTTGGTTTGGGTTGCATTCCTTCCTCCTTACCCACCCACACCTGCACTCCACCTCTGTTGTGTGATAGTGGTCTTTTAATATTATTCGCTTGTTCTTAAATTAATACCCATTCCTAAGTACTGTATGAGTGCCAGCTCTTCAGGGGTTTGCACAGAGCAAAGGAAATTCTTCTGATGCTGGATGTGTCTTTGATTCCCCCCTCCCCCCAGGTTTGAGCAGCAAAATCCTCTGCATGCCTACTAAGAAGGAAGTTCCACTGTGTTCTGTGAATCTTACTCCTAGGTAAGTGGGCCTGGGGTTGAAACCTCAGGCCTAAATCTGATCGTTAATTGTAGCTAAAATAGATCACCTAAATCAATTATGGATGAGAAATCAACATTTATGTAAATCCCATTGATTTAGCAGGGGTAGTCTGGTTGGGACTAGCAATGGGATCGGTGACAAGGATTTCAGCTCTGTTCAACAAAGTCTTTGAACCAGTTTTCAGGTGTTAGCCAGTCAAAAGTCTGATCTGATTTGTGTGACTGGCTTCCTCGTTGCCACATGCCCCCTCCTTCTCTCCCCCTGCCCCTCCCTACCCCAAGATTCACCAACTATAACCTACAGACAATGCAGTTTGCATGAAACATGCTGTAATCATTTATTCTCAAGGATTTCTCCACCTCCCGTGAAGGCTTGAGATGTGTATGTGTATGATATATGTGAAAGCTGTGATTCTTGGGACTTTAGCACAAGCCTGGGAGCCACTAAAAAAGGTATTGGACAATAGATGGATGTTGGAAGAAATAGTTTAGAGACCCGCTGAGTGTGAGGTGGTTTCCTCCAGGGCAGCGGGGCTAATAATAATGCTGTCTAACCAAATTTTATGACAAAAGCCCCCCCCCCCAAACTCCTGCCAGTGGTGAGGACCTTGTGGAGATATATAACTTTATTTTGTTTGTTTTTGGAGCAGCTGCAGGTGAGATTTCACCAGATGTCCCTTTTTCCTTTTACATTTTAATCAAGTTAAGGCACACCAGGGAGGGGCGTGTATATGTGTGTGCGTGTCCATGTACAAAGCAGAAAATTGCATTTCTGTTAGGGATTGTCTCTGTGTGCTGCTGGGTCAGGGGTGACTATTAAATGGCTGTTCTAAGGCTATAGATGTCCTCTTGCAAATTTGACACAGACTTCAAGTCTGGCTCCTGCACATGCTGACACATACACAAGAGGCACAGCTGTGGCTCCTGCTTCCTTCGTTGAGCTTGAGGGCTTCTTTCCCACCCTGTGTGTGCTTCCCCTTCCCCCTTTCAATGCACTGCTTCCCATTCCCTCCACCCTCTAAACATTCACTCCCTTGAAAAGGGCCCATTTGCATTTTGATACATTCCTGACCTGCCTTTCATTTCCTGGGCAGGCGGCTCTGATTAATCATGTTCACCAGGGCGCATGAAGCCGTGTGGCGCGTCAGGCCCACTTGCCGTTGGGACCTGTGATTTGGGTAGAGCTTGGCAGATCTGGCAAAACTGTACTCCTCCGGAGAGCTACCGGGATCAGGGTTTTTTCAAGAGGAAACCAGCTCTGCAGAAACAACCAGCTGGTGCTGTGAATAATGTGGAGGAAGATCTTTCTTTCTCTCTTTCTTCACCCCCTCCCTTGAGCTGCACGAAACAGAGAGAGCCTCTGTGAAGGGTATACATCCCCCAGTCATCATCCCCCCCACCCCCTAATAATCTTCTAATCAGGAAAAGCATGCAGGAATAGGGTGCAGGCAGGTCTCTGGGAATGTCTCCTGGTTTCAATCTAGGGAGAATATTGTCTTCCATTTTAACACCTGAAATTGAGCTTTGAAGAATTAATGACTACAACAAAATCCCCTCTCCTCCAACTGGTCTAGCTTCTGAGCATGCTGGCTGGTTGGATTCTGGGAGCTGTAGTCCAACAAAATAACCTTCCCAAGTTGTGATTAGAAAGGAGTTAGGGAATTGTCTTATGGTCTGTTGGAAGCTGTTGCAAAAAGCAGCCTTGTGTCAAGCAGGCGTGCTGTTCTTCTGTCCTTCTTCATATGTGAGCAGCATCTCTCCTCAACCACTCCACTCCATATCTGCTCTTTAATGCTCTTCTCCACATTCATCAGTTCCCCTTGTGCTTCTCTGACTAATGATGGGTGAGATCACCTTGGAAAGTGTTGGGGTTTTTTACTGAAAAATTTCAGGGGAAACTACTTTGCTTTTATTCAAGTCTTTTCTAAGAAAACTTTGAAAAACTGGAAACAGGAGGGTGTCCTGCTTTCACCAATCCATGCATGCTTCCCCTGCCCATCCACTTAACCTTGCTAGCACATGGCAGTGAGCTGATGGGATAAAGGGAAGAACTTTCCCATTCCTGCTCCTGAGCATGATACACTGCTGTGCAACATGCATGGCACAGATAGAACTGGGAATGCCCTGGTTCATCTCTTACATGATGTTGATGGTGGTGTTGGTGAATTCACAGTGACGTTTAGTCCACACTTTAAGGGCGCTATTCCAGGTGCCAAACCAAGTCCCTTAAATTGGTTGAATACCTTGGATATTGTTACTAAAATTCAGAGAGGACTCACCATTCCACTGACATGGTATAGCAATGCAACAAGCACAAGGAAACAATAAAAAGGGAGAGATTTCCACCTCCCCTTTTTTCTCACTGCTGGCTGAGAAACAAGAAGCAAAGGAAAGTGGGGGGGGGGGGTTGGAGGCTTGCAGTGGGAGGGTGGGTGGAGGGGTGGATGAAAGTGAAGGAGGGGGAATATGAGAGTGGGGTGGGGAAAGGGAGTAAAATTTGGCTTAGAGTATTTTATGCTGCTGAGGCTTGCAGTTCAGAGGCAAGCAATACCAGTTGGGGTGACAATATATTTACTTCTGACTAACTCTTAAGCTTCTCCCATATGATTTAGCTTGTGCTTCTTATCTTTTTTTCTTCATTCTTCTTTATTAAATCAAGTTATAATCCATCGAAAATCTTGTTGTTCATGATTATTGGTATGTTGGAGAACTTGTGCTTCTTATCTTATGCAGTTCTTTGATTTCTTCTGGATGGAGCTCCCTCTAACCTTCGAGCTTAAATGTGAAGCATCCCTTTCAAGATAATGTATTAAACTTGATAGAGTGGCCAGGCTCACCCAGGCACAGATTCTTTTATCCACCCATGACCACAATCCTGCACTTTTTTACCTGGGAGTAAAGCCCCACTGAAATATACGGTATAAGCCCTACTTCTAAGGAGATATCTACAGGATCACACTGTAAAATTGTGGCTTATTTCCTACCATAAATGTACATTGCACTTTACAAGGCAGGAAAGACAACATAATAGGTCCCTGTCTAAAATAACTTGTTTTCTGTGCTTGGCAATATGGTTAGAGGACAGAGGAGTGGGAAAGGCTAGCAGACAATAGGAGAAAAGAGAGGAATGGAGGCAGCCCAGGATTCTTTTCAGTTTGGGAAGAGAAATAAGAGAGAGGTTTTGCTATCAAGAATTAATAAGAAGGGAGAAATCTCAAAGAGATTTTTTTAAAGAAAATATTTTCAGTTTTCTAATAACTCTGCTATCAACACATACTTCAGGTGGCTAGCTTCAGTGGTGCCAATAACTGTTTTTCTACAATGGGAAATATAGAAAAATATTTCCTGGGGAATTGCATGAGGACCCCTGCTGTGTAACTGACTTCAGTTCTTCAACATTAGCAGCCACTCTTAAACCAAGAGCTTGGACAGAGGGAAACACATCATGTATACCTGTTTTCCTCTTTTCAGTTTATTCTTGTTTTTGAAACTGTATGTTAAATGAGTAGCTGGTTTTTGTGGTATTGCAGTTGGACATAAACACTTCATTTTGAAACAATATTTCTTAAATGATTTGTCAAGCTGGGTGTCTCTGGAGGCAGTGCACATTGTGAGTGTCCATTTTTACAAAACAAAGAGTGCAGTTCAAAACATGCCATGGTTGGTTGCAGGTATGACTTGTCTGCCTCTTTGCCAGTAGGGAAAAAGTGATGATAATGTACAAGTCTTCTTGCAACTCGGAGCTGTTGGGATGAGGAATCTAGTATCAACACTGGCAGAGGTAGGGCTCGTATTTCTTGTGGAACCTTGGGATCCAAAGAGGTGTCACAGATTTCTGGAAGCCAGTTACTACAGCATACAAAATCCATTTATATTTATGCCTTGCAGTGGAGCTCTTATAGACACAAATTGTAGACAGTCTGCACATGAGGCTGTATATATTTTTTTAGTTCTTCCTCCATTCCACCGTAAAGTGGATTCGTTTCCCAGTTTGTATTTTAAACCCAGTATTAGTATTTATCAATATTCTCCCCTTACATTTGCATAGATTTCCAAGAAAAACCAGATGCAGATTGATGAAAATTGGTTTTGAACAGTCACATGAATTTTGTGGCTCCATGTAGGTTGGGTGAGGAAGGGAGCTGCAGAAATCTGTGTGGGAGGAGACGGGCATCCCACCAATGGATGTGGATCATCTGCAGTGCCGGGTGTAGTGCGGGACCAATTATCGTTAGTGCCAACATTATTACCATACGAATTGCATTGAAGACTTTTCTGCTGTGCTGAGGAGTTAGCGTTTGTGGTTGCCACATTGTTCCCTGTGCTGTGTGCTCCAATAACCCATCTGTGCGCTTTACTGCACATTTAGCTGGAAAATTATACAGCTGCTGCATATCCTCTCCTTGTACCCCCCACCCCCCCGGAGAGGGGTTGTCATCGCTGTGCAGCTGGGGGAGGTTGTAGCAACAGCAGTTAGAGGGATAGCAACTACCTGAACAGGGTGGATAGGAAAGCCAAGACAGCACCAAGTAGGGTTGGGAAAGCAAGAAGAGACTTCAACAGGTGGCTGATGGAGGCTGGTTTAAATGGAAGTTCAGTGTGCTCTAACCAATATAGCTGCTTCCACACTAGCCTTTTTTTCTGGAGTTGTCATTTCTTCACCAACCACTTTGTTACAGAGCACTCACACATCACTGTTGACTGCATTCCAGTATTTTCTGCATTGCCATCCTGTGCTCTTTGTCTTTTTTGGAGCAGAGCAGACAATACGTTTAATAAAATTAAACTTAAGTACCAACCTGATTGGAGTGAACAGGCAAAAAAGGCAAAAGACTTTTGATTTTGCATGTCTCCTTTGCCTTTGTGGCTTGCAGGAATTATTTCCTGATGATCACAGGTGAAGGATTGGTAGTGGATCTATCCATGCCTAAGGGCATTTCTAGGTAATATAGCACTATATGAAGTACTTGTCAGGAACCTCAATATTCTGTGCCCATAGAATTGCAGAAGAGTACTGTCTCAGCAAGGTTATAAGGCTTTAGTGTAGAAACAAGTTAAACCTCACCATTTCCCCATTGCAGGGTCTCATTGCAGACCATTTCCAGGATCCTTCTTGCAAATCCCATTCTTTATTTTCTGTCCAGTTCTGTCTTGTTCCTGTCTGCATAGCTCTTTTCTTTCTATCAGTTTTCTGTGAAGAAGCATTGTGGGTGTTGCTTGTTATGATGGCTCAGATACCTATAGCATCAGAGGCAGTGTGCCTCTTACTGCCAATTGTGGTATCATGAACCAGAGAGTGCTACTGCATGCATGCCTTCCTTATGGGCTTCCCAGGCTTCCCATAGGTAGCTTGTTGACTCCTGTGGAAACAGAATGCCAGACTAGATAGATCTGTGGTCTGACCTAGCAGGGGTTTTCTTATGTGCACTTGGTACTTATTGAAAAGCAACTGTGCAAATATGTTTTGTTTTGGAAAGCAAGGTCTTGGTTTGCAGAAGGTCTTATGAAAGGCAGAAGTTCATTCCCTCAGTGTCCATTCTATCCAAGCCATGTGGCTTGCTAATTGATCATAATTATATGTGGACCTGTGGGATTTTTTTTTTTTACATGACCCACTCATATAATTTCCCTGTTCACTGGAGTGCACTTGAATCCCTGTGCGTTTCAGCCTCCTGTTGTCTTTCTCTTGTGGTCAGTCTGTCCCAGAAGCTCATGGTGTGATGTTAGTGTTAGAGAGCATGTAGGTCAGGAAGGTCAAACATAAACAGGGATGAGTACAGCAGACTGGAGAGCGATTGTAATAATTCACAGCCAAGGACACATTTCAGTCCTGAAGCTGGATAACAAAGGAAGCTGAAAAACAGCACATGCTGGGTCAACATGTAAGAGGGGACTTGGCTGCTGCTAAATATATACCAAACCACTTGGAAATACATGGACCTCACAGAAGCAGACCCACTCTGACTGACCCAAGGAGGACAGTGGGATACTAAATGTACCCATTTGGGAAGACATGGATCTTGCTTTCAACTTAAATCACGTCTACAAGCAATGTGTTAATTAGAGATTTGAGGCAGGCCTCTCTACTGTAAAGTAGGCAATTGCTGAATGAGTCCCATATCCATTCCCCCTTTCCATAAAGATTTTTCAAAACACGGGTCAAAATCCAAATATTGCTTCTTGATTAAAAGGTTATGGCATGGCTCAAATGATCTCCCATCTGCCACCATCCAAAGTTTTCACTGTATTTATATTAAGCTCTTTGTAGATTCATGTTATATGGTTTCTTTTTTATTTTCATGCATTTGAGTCATAGCCAAAGACAAGAGTAAATACTGAAAGTTGATTACTTTGATTTACTTTCTTTCCCTCTTTTAATTTTTGGTGAAATGGGAAGGAGACAGTGATCTGCTTTCTTCAGAACCCCTGCTGAAATACAGCTGGACAAATCTTTGCATTGATTCTGGATGGATCAGTTTAGAAACTTTGAAAGCATATCTACACCTACACTTCCAGGCATTGCAATACTGTCTAATCTTTGCATCCTTATTTACAACCACTTCCTGGCTGCCATAACAATGTCATCTTTGCACCAAGGTGAATTAACACCATGAGACATGATACTGAACATAAATCACACCATCTCCCAGCCCTCTTGGAACATCCAAGCATACTGTTTTGATCCATGCTTTCTATAAAGCTCTCCCTTTGGGTAATTGCCACAGATGGTACATCATCTGGGAATTTGACACTTGGTCCAGTAGGTCCAATAGCTGTTATTACCTGGTACAATCAAAAGGTATTTAAAGTTTTAAGAGTAAACAGGAACCTTGTCCCTCTAAACCTCTAGGAGCAAACAGTGGCTAATTGTGCAGTAGTTATTGGGATTCTCCTGCTCTCAGAAGCATCCAGCATTGACCACCCACAACCAATCTATCTGTCCTTTTCAAAATTGGGTTGGTAATAGCTTTTTCTTTCTTCATAGGAAAGGGACCAGTACTTTTCTTCTCCTCTTTTTCAAATAATACATCGGAGATAAAGTTGTATTTCTACCTTGGGAATCCTGATTTCTAATATCAGAAATAGGGGAAGCAGCTGTGTAGTGCTGACGCATGTTTCAAACCATTCTCTTCCCATGTGGTTCATGCTTAGGAAGACAAGAGAAGATGAGGAAGAGTGGGCCACAAGGTAGCACACAAATAAACACAAAAATCCATAGTGGATATTGACCCAAAACTTTGGAAATGCCTCTCCTAGTGAATCTATATCATGCCTTCTTTTCCCAGTATTTCAGATGAATGGATTGTTTTGAATTATTTTCAGTTAGAACTGCTTTCTTTAACCTTGCACTTTCCATACATGTTGGACTTTAGTTCCAATCATCCCCAGACAAAATTTGTGTGTGGATCCTGTAGTCAGGATGTATGGGAGGCATAAATTTGTGGAAGGCTTTAGTTCAGGGATAGGCAACCTTTCCCCTTTAAGGGCCGAGGGACTTCAGCTCCCAGAAGCCTCAGCCATGTTGGCCAATAGTCCCATGTTGGCCAATAGCTCCTGGGATTCTGGGAGCTGAAATCCCTCAGCTCTGAAAGGGGAAAGGTTGCCTACCCCTGCTTTAGTTAAAGCCAGTGCCGTGCCAGTAGTTCAGGGCAGATGACTGGGATCTTGGATATGTTACTGGCCTAGAACATCTGTCAGCCCTAGCTAGCCAATAGTGAAGGATTCTGGGAAATGCTGTTTAAACAGCTAGAGGATCTCAGTTACTTACCTCTTGCCTAAGCAATACTGGGCAAGGCTTTTGGCTTTTCCCTTTTGCCCCTCCTCCTTTGTCCAAAATTGGTCAGTCAGTTTCTCTCCCACATATGTGCACACTTTCTGAATTGATGGACGCTTTGATTTGCTGAGAACCCATCATGTTCTCCAAGAACATGCAAATGGAGTGTGCTCTTATACACAGATTTTTATTCCACATTAACATACCGTAGTTCCTTAAATGTTTCAAGTGCAGTAAAAAAGCACAGCTAATCTTCCCAGAGCTATTTTTTTAAAGCTCCTCATTACTCTTAATTGTCCAAACTTCTTTTCTTTTCTCTCTGATTAAAAGCAGATTTTAAAAGAGCAGTTCGGCACCACGGCAATTTTAGAGTCAAACGAAACCAGCCCCCTTCTCAGTTATTAATAACCCTGGTGCTGCTTTTCCCTCAGGTGTTGCTGGTAAAAGCACTCAAAGAGTAGGAGGTGACAGCAGCTATCTTTCCATCCATCTACAGTGGTGCCAAAGCATTGTCACAAAAAAATGGAGGTAAAAATATGTAAAGGATAGCTTTGCACAAAGGAGGTCTGTTTTCTGAAAATGTAAAGTATAAGTTATTAAAGAGAGCAAACTGCTTATTGTTAGGAAGTGCAGTCAGATCTGAGCATATGAGCTTTGACTGCTTAACCTCAAATTTGCCCACAATGGATAACTGCCCCAGAGGAGGACTATGTTGTCTGAATCTAGTCTTGCTCCATTTGGGTAGTTTGCCACTTCTTGTCAGCATTTCTAAGGAAGATGGTGATTTTGGTATTAGTATTTGGGCCACAGGTTGCACATGATGTGTGAGAAGCCTACATTCTTCTTTTATCTGAACTTGAGGAGCATGATCCTAGTTGCTTCTTTTTTTCTCCAAAATTCATATTTGAGCAGGAAGTGCCACAACTTTCCTCCCAATGTGGTTTTGGGTCCTGCAGTATCGAATTGTGCCCTGGTGTATTGTGCCACCAAAATTCATAGGCAGTGTGGTGAGAGGGTTTTAAAAAAAAATTCATTGTAGCTTGCTCCCAGAAAACTGTCGAAAGCACTGTTTAGCACTAAAACAAGGTGGATGCTCCCTGTGTGCACTGGTGTCACGGGGGGGGGGGGGGATAGCATGCATTGGGTGACACTTCAGAAGAGGGGTGATACCCAGTCAGGCCCTCCTCCTGCTGCAGGGTGAGAAAGGCCAAGCACGTCTCTCCTGACTTTGCCACTATGGTGGCAGACTCCTCACAAGGAAGCCTCCACCCCAGCGATGAAGGAGAGGCTTGAATACACCCTTTTGGCTGCCACTACCACCATGGAAGCCCCCCGCCCCCGCAACAAGTGACACTAGGGGTAGGGACATCATTGCCTGTGTGCCTTCTTTTGCTGCCAAATCAGTAGTGTGGCAGCATATAAAGTGGTGAAGATGAAGTTCTCAGCAGAAATGGGTGACTGATGGGACTTGACCTCACACACACACCCAAAGCTTAGTGTGCCCACCCTAGGCTTAGACTATATACTGTGGATTACCTTAACATGGTAAGAAATTTTGGAACAGGCAGAAATTTGAATTTCTAAATAGAATGTAGAAGTCCTTTATCAAGAAGCGATGCAATCAGGATACTGCTTGCTAAATATACCACAAGGTAAAAATCATGAAACAAACAGCATCCTAGAGGCATAGCTCTAACTACCCAGAATCTAGGGCCTTTGCATACTACCAGAAATAGTGCAAATTGAGTCCACTTTAACTGCCCTGACTCAGTGCTAGAGAATCATGGGAACTGTAGTTTGCACTATTTCTGGCAGTCTGCAAAGGCTCTTAAGTATGGTCTTTAGTGAAATGTCCCATTTTTAAAACAGCCATATGTGTGTGTTGAGTAGCCTTGATGTTGAAGCTGAAAGGGCTTTAGGTTCCAGCCAGGTTTTCTTTCCCAGATTGGGGTGGTTTTTGCACCTTATCACAGTTTGGGATGAGTTCAACAACATTAACAAGCTTTGCAATACATTGTTCCTCCCAGCTCAGTTTTCTCAGGAACTCAGATTGTGGTAAAGACTTTGAACAGCTTTGTAGGAAAGAACAGGCTCATTAAGTAATCAGAGTTCTTTTCTTTGGTCATCAAGAAATACTTATCAGGCAAGCCCTTGTAGTTCAAGTACTGCCGTACTTAGTGCTTTCTTTAGTACTAGAAGGTGGGCAATTTTTCAGAGACAAACTAGATTGTAATACAGTTTTCTGTGACATGGAGGGTAGCATTCAGGTGCAAGACAATTGAATGTGGTAGTTCTAATGCTCTCCTACTTTACAGCTCTGAAAAGAAATTAACATCCAAACATTGAAGTGTGTGTATGTGTGTGTGTGTGGAGTTTCACCAGTCCTCTTCCTTTTCGTACCAGTGGTCATATATATAGCAGTTCTAGATAGGACTCTCGGACTAATAGGAAGAGGCAGAGGAAGATACAGAGCCTGAGAATTGCACCCACGCCTACACCAGTTAGAATCCTAGGTGCTATTATTTGACAGGGAGGGAATTGATAATGCAGTACTGTTCATGTTTGGTTACAAATAAATCCAATGAAATTTGCTGGAGTCTACTCCCAGGTAACTCTACATAAGGTTGCATCTTTTATCACTTGGTGCATCTCACCTAGGAAGGAACAAACTGCAGTCTCCATCTCCAGGCCCAACAGAATTTGGAAGGAAAATTTTTGTCCAAAACTTGTTCAGTAGCTTAGTTCTGTAGCAAAGTGCTCCTCAGAATGCTGATATGTGGACCAGTGCTAATCCACAAGCTATTGCTGGCCAGTCTGTGATCGGTTTCCAGCAAAGTAAGCAGCTATGGTATTGTCCATGGATAGAAATAAAGTTCCAATCCCTGGCACATGGTGGTGGTGGGGATTCCCTTGCTAGTCCCACACATCAGATAGCTTAAGAAACACTGCTGTAGTGTACTGGGAGTCCTAGCATGAGCAGGGAATACTACAGCAATGCTACATGGACCATGGACAGCCTCATTGGATTCCTTCTGCCCTTGAAGACTTAAGCTGTTTGAAATTTGTGTGTCTTCTGGCTTGGCTGAAAGAGAGGAGAGGAACTGGGCTGCTTTACAAAGACGTGTGTGTGAATTTGGCAGCAAGTATTATGGGAAACAGAGGCCCATGGGGAAGTGGGACAATGTAGCATTCTCTTCTTGGCAACTTGCCCCCCCACCCTCTCAGCGCAGTACCCCATTTTCTGCAGGCCTCCATTGGTCCAGCAGCACAGTGGGGCAAGTTCTGTTGAAGGGCTCCCTGCATCTTCCCTAGCCAGCCCTGGCTGTTATCTGCCTGGCCCAGCTGCCAGCAACGCCACAGGCTGTGCTTGTGGGGATTCACTGACGCCCCGACCTTGGGATAATCTTCAAAAGGATTAAAAGCTTAAATGTATCGGTGTGTAATTGGCGGACTCTTTCCTTTTGCCTCAGCAAAGTGGCTGGCCAGCCTGTGAGCTCCCTGAGGGCAATTCTTTTCATGCCTGCTGGGGGCGGGGGCAGCTCACAGAAATTCACCCTTCCCTTGCGGTTCTGCCAGCTTCTGCTGTTCATCACAGGGAAGGGAGGGGGGAGAGACCCATCCAAAGGAGTGACTGGCGGCAGCTACCAAGGACATCCCAAACTATGAAGGGTTGGGATTTCTAGCTACAGAAAATAACTATGGCTTTCCTCTCTTCTCCAACCATCAATCATGATAACAATGGCCAGAATAATGTTTATTTCTTCATTAGTTACACTTACACCACCACCCCTTTCTTCTCATGAGCTTAAGTTGACCTATGCAATGTTATTTCTCCCAACTTTCTCCTCACAATAATGTGGTGTGGTAGGTCATGCAGAGTGTGCAGCTGGCCTAAGGTCACCCAATGAGTTTCGTGCCTAAATTGGGATTATTGGGACCCCATTCCAAGACCTTAGCCATTATTCCACAATGGCTCCCTTACAGTATCGTAACATATCATAAGTCTGTGGTGCACATGTATGTAATCATTTCAGTACATGACATGTATACTTCCTTTCTTTTCTGCATTCCTAGTCTGGATAATTCTTATCTGCTCTTTTTCTTATCCTTGATTCCATTTTAGACTTGGACCTCTAATGAGGATGGTAGATCCTTTGCACAGAGATTTTGTTTGCTGCTTCCATCTCTCTTTGGGTTAAACTAGATGAGACACCACAGGATTGTTTTCTAATGAAATCCCTCCTGTGCAACACACACACACACATACATATCTTCTCTCTCTCTCTCTCTCTCTCTCTTTTGTATATAGTTCCCAGTGTACTACTTAGGGCTATATAAGTGCTATAAAGGTAGCAAAGTCAACAATTTAGAATTGCCATGGACAGAGAACTTATTTAATTTGGGCCTGCTTGACTGATGCATCAAGTTAATATGGAACAGTGAAACATTATATGTAAGAAAATTAATTTAAAAGAAATTAGTCATTGGTTAAAAATTCATTGAGCTTAAGCGAAAATAAATTATGCTTACAAGAATAATCAGATGAGGGCAAACTGACCATGGGGTGAATCTCTCACTGACTAAAAGGGCAGGCATCCAGATGTAGAATTTCCCTCCCCACCCCGGCTTTTTAATGTTGTGCTAAATTGTCTGGGGTGTAACCCAGTTTGGCAACAAATAAGGGTTGATGACATGCAGAAAGATATTTGTTGGGGAGGAGGACTTGTGGTTTTTAGTGACAGACCTGCACACTCTATCCTCCTAGTTTAAATGATGTTTTTGCTGAAATATAGTAAAACATCTCATTCGTGATCAGTATCTGTGTTATGAATGTTAAATTATTTTTCCCCTATGGAAAAATTTTATTATATTTTTTAAGCAGTCTTTCATGATATATGAGTTCTTGATGGCACAGATCCCAGAGGAGGTTATATCCTCGTTCTGTGTGTGACTGATTTTTTAAAAAAAAAAACAAAACACAAAATATTATACTGTACACATGCTGAAATCTAATACTCTTTTGTGAGATGAGATAACCCTAAAGACAGCTAGTAAATTTTTGTAGGGCAAACCTAATCTTAACTAACAGTCCAGTCAAGTCTGTGCTGCCCTGGAAGGAAGATCCAGTGGGGTAAATGGAATTTCATACCCAAGGAAAGTTGTACAAGATGGGAGACAAAACATGAAAGTCAAACGTAGACAGGGATAACATGAATATTTGAAAATTTTTGAAGAATGATCAAAAACATGTTTTTGAGTGTGCATGAATCCTGATGAGACGAATCCTGGCTTGACAAGAATTTTTCCAGTTCAGGACCTATTGTGTTCAAAATTCACCTGTGGTTGTTTAATGCAAAAATCATATTTTCTATTAAGCTGTATGCAGAAAATATCACACACATAGCAGACAGACTCAGAGGTAGGAGAAGTGAAGATTGGAGGAAGGAACATTGTTGTTGTTGTTGTTGTTGTTGTTGTTGTTGTTACAGTTTATTTATATAGCACTGTAGATTTACACTACGCTGTACATACAGTTAATAAAATAGATAAAAATAGATAAAAAAGCCTGCCGATGGCATACATACTACAAAATAATAAAACAGATAATGCAAAGAAAGCAATAAATTAAAAACATCAAATAATCATCATACAATGCCTGTGAACGCTTCCCTGAACAGTATAGTCTTTAACTCAGCTTTGAAGCTGGTCAAAGAAGTGATGGCCTGTGCTCATGGGGGAAGGAGGTTCCAGGAATGAGGGGCCGCAAGTGAAAAGGGACGGATCTGGGAAGGAGCAGTAAGAATCCTAGGCTGAGACAGCAGACCTTGACTACCAGAGCAGAAGGCACGAGTGGGACAGTAAGAGGAAAGAAGCTCTGATAAATAAGGAGGGGCCAACCCATGCAGGGCTTTAAAAGTCAACAACAGAAGCTTATACTGAATACGGAAAGGGAGGGGGAGCCAGTGAAGGGATGACAATAAAGAAGAAATATGGTTGAAGCGATGAGCAGATGTGATAATGCGTGCAGCAGAATGCTGGACTGAAATTAAAGGACAGAGGTGAGAAAGAGGGAGCCCTGCCAGGAGAAGGTTACAATAATCTAGTCGTGAGACCACTAAGGCATGGACCAAAATCTTGGCAGTAGAGGCTGAGAGAAATGGTCGGATTTTAACAATATTATACAAAAAGAATCTACATGCCTAGGCTGTGGCCTGAATCTGGGGATACACAACAGAGAAGAATCAAAAATAAAACCAAGATGACTGGCTTCCTGGATAGGTTGAATAGAAATATCGTCAACAAAAACAGAAAAAGAGTATTGAACAGTAGATTTTGGTGGAAAAACAAGAACCTTCAAGTGCTGATGGTGCATCCACTGAGAGACAGTTGTAAGACAAGATGAAACTTGCTGTTCAAGATCCAAAGAAAGGTCAGGGGTGGAGAGATACAGCTGAGTGTCATCGGCATACAGATGATAGGAGAAGCCAAAAGAACTGATGAGTTTTCCTAGAGACAATATGTAAAGGGAAAACAGTAGGGGACCCAAAACAGAGCCCTGGGGAACTCCAACAGATAATTAGCCTTGGCCCTCAAAAGATCATCTGAGATCTTTGTTAGAGCCGTCTGTAGCATGCCGTGGGTGGAAACCAGACTGAAAGGGATCAAGAATGGAGTTGGCTTTAAGAAACTCAAGACAGCGAGAATAAACGACCCGTTCCAAAATCTTAGAAAGAAAAGGAAGAAGAGAAATCGAACGATAGCTAGACAGAGAAGAGGAATGTGATCTTCCTCATACATCAGCAACCTAAGATATGCAGACAACACAATACTACTAACAGAAACCAACCAAGACTGGAGCAACTACTAAAGAAGGTCAAGGAAGAAAGTGCCAAGGTAGGATTAATGCTGAACATTAAGAAAACAAAAATAATAACTACAGAAGATCTACAAGAATTTATTCTAGGTAATGATGAAACTGAAATAGTCAAGGAATTCTCATATCTTGGATCAAATATTGCTCTAAATAGAGAATGCAGCCAAAAAATTAGAAGAAGAATAGGTATGGGAAGGGCAGCTATGAAGAAACTGGACAGGATCCTAACATGCAAAGATATAACTCTGAACACCAAATTAAGGATTGTACAGGCCATTGTGTTCCCCGTCACCATGTATGGATGTGAGAGCTGGACAGTGAAGAAAACCGAAATCAACTCATTTGAAATATGGTGCTGAGAAGAGAACAGTGCTGAAAATACCATGGATGGCCAAGAAGACAAACAAATGGATTCTACAACAGATTAAGACTGAGCTCTCTCTGGAAACCAGGATGACAATTGAGATTGTCATACTTTGGCCACATCATGAGAAGGAACGAATCATTGGAAAAGACCATGGTGCTAGGAAAGGTAAAGTAGAAAGAGAGGAAGATCACATACTGGATGGTTGGATTCAGAGAGGCCACAGGCCTTAGCCTGCAGGACCTGAGCAGAGCACTGGACAGGGGGTCTTGGAATTGTCTCATCCAAAGTCGAGAATGATTTGAGGGCAGTTAACAACAACAACAACATTTTCTGTGAAAAAAATGCTGTAATTGAGAATATATTCTGCACAAAATTAACACATGGTTGATCTGCCTAGAAAATAGCATTTTCTGCACAGGAAATAGCCTGTAGAAAATTATTTCATTTTCTGCACAGAAAATACTGTTTCCTGTCCAAAGCAACCAGGTGCAAATTTGTGCAGAATAAATCCCAAATTGCAAATAGACATGAAAGGTGCATGATTTTTGAAGACTTTCTCACAGCCAGAAGAAGGCTGCTAAAATTTCTAGTTGTTTTTTGTAAGAAGAAAATTAGTGAAGAATTCCATTCCTAATTGGAATGACAATAGTAATGCTTATTGACTTGAGAATTCAGCTACATAAGAACAAAGAATGCTAGGAACTAGGCAGCTAAGAACACAAGAACTATGCTTGATCAGGCGAAAGCCCTTTCTTGTCTAACAATCCCTTCACGCAGTGGCCAAGCAGTTGCCTATCATTCTTCTCTTTTAAGACAAATTTGATTGCTCAGCTGCTGCTGCCACACTACAGGAATAAAGCAGTTTGACACCATTGTAACTGCCATGGGTCAATGCTATGAAACTCTGGGATTTATAGCTTTGTGAGCTATTTAGCCTTCCCTGTCAGAGAACTCTAGTATCCCTTGTTGGTTGTTGTGTTCCTTCAAGTCATTTCCAACTTATTGCGACCCTACAACGAACCCATCATGGGATTTTCTTGGCAAGTTTCTTCAGAGGGGGTTTGCTATTGTCATCCTCTGAGACTGAGAGACTGTAACTTGCCCCGGATCACCCAGTGGGTTTATGTGGCCGAGCCAGGATTTGAACCCTGGTCTCCAGAGTCCTAGTCCAGCGCTCAAACAACTATGCCACACTGGGTGTACCAAATTACAAATCCCAGAATTCCACAACATTGAGCCATGAGAGTTAAAGTTGTATCAAACTACCGGTACTTTATTTCTGCAGTGTTGCTGCAGCTATAATTCTGATGAAGGAAGAGGCTATTTGATGATATATTAATTAATTCCATACTTTTCTCCCAGCATGAAGAATGTTCATAGCTGTTAATAGTAGCAGACTTGATTAGAACCCTAGTTTCATTTCATTTTGTTCCCCCCCCCAAGTTGGTTCATCCTAGCAATGTTTAGGCATTCTTCACATTCCAGCACAAATTTATCTACCAGAGGAGTTCTTGGGTGGATTTAGCCTTCACTGGAATACTTCTCAAGGAATCTCTCTGTAATCCAGCCTTTCCTCTTTGCTTGTATGTATGAGAATTTGTTCTCCCTTTCTATCCTTGTACCCACCCACTCCTCACACACATATACACAGCACATACCTTGTCTAGCTAATGGTCCCTGACATTCCAATGTGATTTAGTGC
>CM034701.1:129550434-129562357 GCA_020142125.1 Phrynosoma platyrhinos | reverse complement strand
CCCCCCCCCCAGCTCACTGTGAATCTCACCTGCACTTACTGCTCCAACTTCATGGGGCACCTCATTAACAGTTGGCATCTGCATCCCATCTTCCCAGAAGAAATATAAAATGAAGAACTCTGGAAGCCTGGCTAATACCTGAACCCACAAGGCCCCACTTTAGTCTCAGAACAATGTTTCTGATCCACTTTTCAAACTCTGCCCTCTTGGTTGGCAACACCAGTTTCCATTTTGTTTTCTCCATCATTGTGGTTCCTTGGTGGGATACAGGTCATGTTTGCTCAGTCAAGGGGATACAAAGGACAGACGAAATGGGAACAGAGTAGGATACATTCTCAAGAGGGGAAACTGCTGCTTACTTCTATCCTGATGCAGGTGATTCCTGTTCTGGCCATGATATGTTTTCTGGTGGCATTTTTCTGCAAATACTTGGCATTTGTATGCAGTTCAAAGAAGAAGAGCACTCAGCAAGAAGACATGATCTGCTCTCATTAAGACAGGACGTATATGACTGCTTAGCCCTTGTTGTCCCTGGTTTGTTTGTTTTTTCCTGGTCTGCTCCATTCCTGAGAATATGCCTTTTCCTTTGTGTATGCATGTATAGAAGAATCCTCAGTAGGCCATGAAGTTTCACTGTGTCTTTCAAAATCTGGATGCAGAGCTGAATCTCTTCCTACTATTCATGCAGAGAACCATTACACACAAATTCTGAGTGATAGATCTGTAGGATATAATTGAACCATTATGGATAGACTTTAGGCTTGCAGGATCTGCCTTATGTTCCATCAAACAGAATGGTGGCAGGCAGAAATACGTAGGATTAAGGAACAGGGTGTCCCTGAGTAAGTGCTAAACTGTGGGGTTTGTTTTCCTTAATTAAGAAAGAAAGAGCCTACAGTCTATTTAGTACTCTTCCCCAGCATCACTCCTGGTTTCACCATTACCACCATCACCAATTTTCTCTGTTTTAGTAGACTAATTAGGGAGTGGGGGGGAATGTCCTCTTCATGTTGGCATTGTTAAATCATCGGCAAATAGAACCCCTTGCAAGACTTTTGCAAACCATCTCAAAACTCAACTTTATCCCTTTCAATATGTAGAGAGATTTTGTAGCACCTTTGAGACTAAATGAAATAAAGAAGTTGGCAGCATGAGCTTTCAAAAGCTCATGTTGCCAACTTCTTTATTTCACTAGTCTCAAAGATGCTACAAGATCTCTCTGCATACTGATTCTACATACTAACATGGCTATATCTTTGAATTTTACCCATTTCAGTAACAGAACTTCACAGTCTTGGCTTTGCTGTACTGAAGGGAGAGTCTCTAAATCAGGGGTGGGCAACCTAAGGCCCAGGGGCCGAATGTGGCCCCCCGAGGCCTTTAGACCAGCCCCAGGCCGGTCCTGCCGCTGCTGCCGCTGCCCGCCATAATTATATTGATTATTGTTGTTATTACTTGTTCTTGAGTTTTTCTTGGCAAAATCTCCACAGGGGTTTTGCCATGGCTTTTCTGGGGCATGCATATTTTATTTATTTATTTATTTATTTATTTATTTATTTATTTATGCTGCTTCGGCCCCCCAATTGTCTGAGAGACAGCAACCTGGCCCCTGGCTCTAAAAGGTTCCCTACCCCAGCTCTAAATGAATGTTTAAGGTTGGGGTGGATGTTGAGGACATTTTGATATTCAGTTCAATAAGCATGTGGTCATCAGTGCCTAAACTATTGTTAACTCCTGAAAAATTCTTTTGATACTGGAAAGAGTGCTGTGGATGGTGCAGTTTCCCATCTCCCCTCCAGGAAGCCACTCCATGAGTCCACTTTTCGGGTTAGGGTTATGGTTAGGGAATCATGGGAACTTTAGTTTATTGTGGCATCAGAGCTCTCTGACAGAGAAGGCTCAATGTCTCAGAAAAAAACAATTCTCATGCTTCCCTAACACTAACACTAACCCTAAAAGTGGACTCAATTTGCACTATTTCTGGCAGTCTGCAACCCCCCTGAAGTCTCAGGGCTCATTCCCACTGTGATTTGCATTGATTTGCTGATCGCTTTAAATGTGCCTCATCCCCATTTGAAATGGTTTTAGATGTGACTGCAATCGTTTGGACTCACTTTGAAGTGAGATAAATGCAAAAAAAAAAATCACTCTTTTCAGACACTAGTTTTTTGCCTGTCCTTTTGAAAAGAAGTGATTAGCAGGCATGTTCAGCAAGTAGGAACAACGGACCTGAGTCGCATCAAACTGAAAGGGATTACTGTGGCAGAGGCTGGCACATCCCTTACCAGTTTTTGGGGAAATCTGTCATCCCCCCCCCCCAGCACTGCCTTTGTGCTTTGTAGTGTGACCTATGGGCGCATTAAAGAGAGAGAGAAAGTATATGCACTCCATTGTATTTGCAGTTACTTGCAATTACTTGTGAAGGGCAAGGCAGGCATGCAGACTCACTGCAGCTCAGCAAGTAACTGCAAAAATAATGGAGTGCATATACTATCGTATTTTTTAAAAATTGCATGCATCCTGGAGGAGAGACCTCCATGACACCCATGGCTGCATGCATCCTGGGGGAGAATCCTCCATGACACCCATGGCTGCATGCATCCCAGGGGGGAGTGCTCCATGACACCCATGGCAGCATGCATCGCAGGGGGGAGTGCTCCATGACATCCATGGCTGCATGCATCCCAGGGGAGAATTCTGATTACGACACACATGACTCCTTCCTGTGCTTTCTTGAATGTGTTGCCGGTTGCATCACTGATGATGCATAGATGATTGACAGACATTTTGAAGAGGCACAAACTAGTGGGAATGACAATCATGCCAAAAAAGAAGTGAATAACGAAAAGACTTGCTTCTGTAGTGAGAAAGACGCATTGACTGGAACCAATTGACCGACCTGGAGCGAAAGCGAATTACAAACCAGGTTAAATGTAAGGTGGAATGAGCCCTCAGTCACCACATTTTCAGCCCTTTGTGTCATTGAGGCTTGTTACTGGGAGCTGCATAGTGTTTTTGCTCCTGTGAACTGGCTTGTTTTGTTACAGGGGGCCACAGAGCTGATCTTAATCTGATAAAGCTGCATTTACGACAGCTTTTCTCTTTCATTTCCTATCAAGAGCAAGTTTTCATGTTCCATTTCAGATGCTCTCTTCTCCAGTAAGGCATAAACAGATCCTAATAGATAGCTTTGCTTCCACCAATCATTTGTCCTCCAGATGTGTAAGACTGCTATTTTCATTTTCCTTACTCAATGGGCCTGCTGGCCATTTTGGCCAGAGATGACAAGAATTGTATTGCAAATCTGACAGATTCTGGATTGGGGAAGGCTGACACAAGGCATTGTTTGCAAAGCTAGAATGGGCATTCTAATCTTCTCATGTCAGCCTTGGCACATGGATTGCCACCTTTTCTTCAGGCAAGATTTGCATGTGTGTGTGTTTTAACAACAGTATGCTGAACAGAAAATCAACAGGCAATTTTTCCTGTTTCGTTACTCCATACAGAGAGGAGCAGCAGCTATGGAATTTCTGACTGAAAAGGCAAAGTTTTTGCAGACACTTGCCTGTTTCCTTGTGTCATAAGCACTCACAGGGCATTTAGTAGAACTCATCTTACTCTTCAGACTGGCAAGGATGCAAGGCATCCTTCCATGGGTATATCCATTGGCCAGCTACATTGGCCTTTGTTAGGAATTTGTATGCCTGGGTGTATGTGTGCAGAGATCCAGCTCCTGGCTTTGTGCTGTGACATGGGGAAGCTTGCCATTGGGTATGTGTGTCTCTGTGTGCCTGGCCATGTGAGAGAGACATGCGATGTAGCTCCGGTGTGTGGGGGCCATGGGGAGCCTTGGGTGGGGGTGAGGCCGCGTTGACATTTCCCATTGCGCTCACGGGCGGTGTTGCAGCTCTGGTGGTTCTGCACAAATTGCATAAATATTCATTGGGAAATGTAAAGAAATTTGACTGTCCCAAATGATTACACGCGCCTGCCCTGAAGGGCACGATTATTCCCAGCCTCGTGACTTGGCCCACTGCTGAGAGAGCTAATACTAGCCAGGTTAAAAAAGAAGCAATAGGGCATCCCAGCATGGGTCTAACCAGGCGAGAACATCTTGATGAGACTGTCTTCTTTCCCCCCAACCTTAGGCCTTTTCTACAAATGAAGGGGGTGGGGCAGGTGGTGGAGATAACAGAACAGCTGCATAACACATGTGCATATCAATAAGGAGGTGGTTCAGGGACTGCATTTTACAGAGCATGGTTTGGGTCCTATACTTGCAAGATTTGGGGCACCTTTTTATAACCCCTTATTGTACTTGGAAAATCCACAAAAGAATTAGCAACAATGGATAAGTTATCAATGTATACCGCAGGAAAGACATTTCAACAGTATGGAAAAAAATGAGAAAGAGTGCAGAACAAACTGTACTCACAAAATGATAAGTAATAACAACATATAAGCTTTATTGTATTGAAAAGAAATAAAGAATAATGACTGTGTAGTAATAATGCCATTGATAACCCTTGTATAATATGAAATATATTGTAACATGGAAAATAAAATAAAATAATAATAATAATAGAAAATCCACAAAAGGTTGCTCACAGATGCAAGTAACAAAGGCCTGGCACTTTTGCTTTATTTTGCTTTGACTTCTTTAAGAAAAGTAACTATGGGAGGGGTGAATTTAGAGCAGAAAAGCATGGTGGGGCACTTGACTCATCTGTGTTTTTATCTGTTCCAAATGGATTCTGCAGAGTTCTACGTGTGTTTGGACCTGCCATGCAGAGTAAGAAGAGGCAGAGCTGGAGGAGAGAAATGACTGGTTAGGAATGAGTTAAGTTAGCCCAACACTCCCTCTTTCCAAATCTAGCATCCAAGTTATTATGTATCTGTGTTTTTCTTGGAATGTAAAGTTGGTGCATGCTTCTGTTTCTGTTTGTTTTTTGTTATTGTTATACTTTGTGCAACCCCAACTATTTTAGAAAACAGAAATGTAAAAACATTCAAGCAGTCTGGCTATAGAACAGGAGTGGGCAACTTTGGAAGGTCCTGGGGCCAAATTTCCGGCCCTGGAACCCAATGGAAGCTGCACAGAAGGATCAAAATGGCAAAACATGAAAAAACAAACAGGATGTTGGTAGAAGTCCAGTTCTGGTTTTGAAAAATAGGATTTTTAAAAATACTACATGGGGTTGGGGAGAGGAAAACTTACTTAAAGGTGAATTGCTATTTTTTCCTCCAGAAAAAGGAAAGTCCAGGGCACATCATGTGACTTGCATACCAGAAAAAAAAGCCTTTGTCCACTCATGCTCTAGCACCTTGCATCTGAAAAATAAATTTGTATAGAAATCTGCATTTACCTTTAAAATACATGGAAGTAATAGGGAGGAAGGGCACAGTATTTTGAAGAGGAACATATTGACTTCTGAAAGCTTCCATCCTTGGTTCTGATACACTATATATGTGAATTTTGCATTCTCTCATGTGACCTATCCTTGAGCCCTTCATGGACTGATTATGCCATGTGCAAAAGTGTTTCACTGTTGACTAAAGAGCAATTGAGTTCCTTGAGGAATAGGATTCCACTCAAGCTATGCACTTGAGTAAGGCTTTTCCTCCCTTTAACTTGTTTAAATTCCACCATATAGGTCTCTGCTTATGTGACCAAATATTGGTGTTCTTGGCTCACTGGTGTCTTGCTTTCTTTCAGTTTGTTTCTAATTGTTTTTCCTTGTCACATACCATATAGGTAAAAGGAAAAATAAATAATGGTAATTTTTAAAAAATCCAATCTGCTATCTTGAATACAGGCTGAGGGCCTTTGCAGACTGCCAGAAATAGTGCAAATTGAGTCCACTTTAACTGCCCTGACTCAGTGGTAGGGAATCATGGGAACTGTAGTTTATTATGGCACCAGAGCTCTCTGACAGGGAAGGCTCAATGTCTCAGAAAAAAATACAAAGGAGTCTGCAAAGGAGTCTCCCTTATCCAGAATTCCAAAATACTCCTAAATCCAGAATTCAGTGAGCCATACTCGTGGCCGAGATACTGACACTCTTACTTTTTGATGATTAATTGTACACAAACTTTGTTTCTTGCAAAAAATTATTAAAATGTTGTGTATAAAATTGCCTTCAAGCTATGTGTACAAGGCGTATACAAAAGTTAAATGAATTTCATAGTTAGACTTGGGTCCCATCTCCAAGATCTCTCATTATGTATATGCAAATATTCCAAAATCCAAAAAACTCCAAAACAGTTCTGGGTCCAAGTATTTCAAATAAGGGAGACTCAACCTGTAGGAAAAGTCTAGATTTGAATAATCCAGTCTTAGGGATCCTATGATGTCCTCTTGCTTATTTGCTCAAATTCTGGGCTGCTTCTGTTATTAAGCCACCCAGCATTAACTGAAGAAGGATGAATTTCTGCTAAGTGCCAAGATGGGAAGGAGAAGGAGCAGAAGGTTGGACTTGCATGGATTAATTCCAATGAAGTTGATCAAGGTGCTGAGAGAAGGAAGGCAGGTGTGGAAGGAAGGGAGTGGGGAAGTGGAGGGGGGGGAAGCAAGCATTTCATTTATTCTATTCTTTTTTCTTCTCTTTGGCACACGAGGTTCCCCACTGTGTCCTCAACGACCTCATGCATAATAGCAAGCCCAATCTTATTAATACCGCCCCACCATGCATTCACTGCTTACCGCTGCCGCTCGCCAATGCAATTTCCCCATGATATATGGGGGAAATAATTGAAGTATATTTGAAAATGTATTGAGATTACCACATGCGTAAGCCAGGATTTATTGGGAACATATATTTTGCAAACAGGTAGTGCCAGAATGCCTCTGGGGATGCCCAGAAAAGGGGACTGCCTATTAGCTGTGTGTTCCAAGGGATTCACCCAGTAGTGGGCACTGTGCTTGAAGGCTCTCTTTTTCCTAGGTAGAACAGTCGCCCTCACCCTGAAGCTCAGATACTTCTGAAATCAAGCAGACCTTACTACCAAGGAGGTGAACATGCAGATAGAAAAAGGCTAATGGTGAGATGGGTTTCTTCTGAACTATATTTTAGAAGAGCTTGGAAGCATTGCTATTTTGCATTACTTTTCCCCAACCCTCCAGCTAGCATAATCTTGTAATCTGGGGAATTTGGAGAGTTGTAGTTAAAAGAGAGAGAGAGAGAGTCATGTTTCCAATCTCTGGATTTTTGCTCCCTGGTATTTTGTCTGGCTGTGGTGTTTAAATATGTGACTCACATTTTTTTAAAAAGCCTTTCCCTCCTGGAGAACACTGTAGAAAAAGCAATTAGCATGATCTCAGATACAGTCTAAAGAGGGTCTGCTTGGCTCTGTACAAAGCTCCCCAGGCAAATTTCTGTTTTAAACTAGAGGGGATTCCCTGGTATTGCATCTGGGAAGCTCTTTGGAGGTTAACCATCTTGTTGCATATTACCAGCACCGTATCAGTGATTTTGCAGATTATTTAGGAATAACATTCCAGTGTGAACTGTTGCTCTGAGATAAAATCAAAATTCATTAGTTCCTGCAGGAACTAATTCCATAAATACCTTTACTGTCCTCATTTCTCAGGATTCGTCTAGCTTTTCAGATCATTGCTGCCAGTCTGAAGCTCTTAGAATCATACAGTTGTAAGGGAAGAGGCTTTTAGATCAACTAGTATTACACCCCCTGCTTAATTCATGAATACTAAAACTAGAACATCCCAAACAGTGGTCCACCCTCTATTGATAGGAATGAAGGGGTTTTCCACATTTTAGTCCAGTCTGGAAGGGTGAAAGGAAAGTACCTCCTTCCCAAGGAGTGTCCAAAATTGTCAGATCCTAAGTCCTAGGGTCCTTTCACACTACACAGACATAACACTAAATTCCGTTTTAACTGCCATGAAAACATCCTATGAAATCCAGGAATTTGTAGTTTGGTCAGAGATACTAGAGCAGGGGTAGGCAACCTAAGGCCCGGGGGCTGGATGCACCCCCCGAGGCCTTTGGACTGGCATCAGGCCGATCATGCCACCGCTGCTGCCACCGCCCCCCGCCATGATGATATTGATTATTGTTGTTATTACTTGTTCTTGGGGTTTTCTTGGCAAAATCTCCATAGGGAGTTTGCCATGGCTTTTCTGGGGCTGAGAGAGTGTGCATGCATATTTTTTTAAATATATTTTTATTTTTATTTATTTATTTTTGGTGCTTCGCCCCCCCCAATTGTCTGAGGGACAGCAACACGGCCCCCGGCTCAGAAAGGTTGCCTACCCCTGTACTAGAGTTCTGACTGTGAATTTTACAAACCTCTCCCCAAACCGCAATTCCTAGGATTTTATAGGATTTTGCCATGACATTTAAAGTGGAATATAGTGCTATGATTATGCAGTGTGAAAATAGCACCTAAACATGGAAGAGTTGTTTCATCTTTTTAGAATGTCCTCTGTGAGACTTGGAGAAAGAAGTGGTAACTAGTTTTCTTCCTTACTCTTTTTGGAAGTTTGGGACAAGTTTTGCCTGTCTCCAGTCTCTGGAATCTCATGTCTCCTCTACAATTTCTCATGATAAATGAAGGTTCTGGTAGTATACCATCAAATTCCTGTATTTAGTGGGTGACTGTTGTGGTTTACAACAGTTGTTCATTAAATACAGGAATTTGATGATATACTCTCAAAACCTCCATCTATCATGAGAAGGTGTGTTGTCTCTCCAAAGGGATGCGGTGGCTTAGCAGTTAAGATGCTGACTCTGATGATCACAAGGTCAGCAGATTGGCAGTTTGAGACCAAAGCACCAAGTGCTGAAGTGAGCTCCCATCACTAGTCCCAGCTTCTGCCAACCTGGCAGTTCGAAAACATGAAAAAATGCAAGAAGATAAATAGGTACCACTTCAGTGGGAAAGTAATAGTGTTCTTTGCATCTTGGCATTTAGTAAAGCTGGCCACATGACTTTAAAAAAGTAAGAAGTACTTTAAAAAGTTCTTTAAATAAAAGAAGTAAGGGGACTTAGAAACTGTAGTACATGCACTGGTAACCTAATGACTTGACTTCTGCAATGCACTCTACATGGGGCTACCCTTATACCTAGTCTGGAAAGTACAATTAGTACAAAATATGGCAGCCAGGTTGATCACCAGAAAATCTAAGAGTGATCATATTACACCTGTTCTGAAATCTCTCCACTGGCTGCCTATTGGTTTCCAAACACAGTATAAGGTGTTGGTGATGACCTTTAAAGCCCTACATGGCTTGGGTCCAACCTAAAGGATTGCCTTCTTCCATATAATCCGCCCTGTGCCCTCAAGTCATCTGGGAGGAATTTACTGCAACCTATAAAAACTAGATTAGCAGTAATCTCCCAGAGGGCATTTTCTGCCGCCGCTCCCAGTCTGTGGAATGCCTTGCCGGAGGAGATGGCTTTAAAAAAGCCGGCTGTAAAAAAAGCCATCAAGATGGATCTCTTCCGGCAGGCCTTCCCTGAATGGATCACCTCACCTAACCTGGCCTCCCTCCTTGTTAGACATCCTCTCCATGCTTTTACTGGTGTCCCAGAATGTTTTAATCTGATGCTTTTACTTTTGTATTTTTATTTTATATATTCTTAAAAGGGGGTTTAAGTGTTATTTATTAGTATTGTTTAGTATTGTTTATTTTGGGCATGTTTTATTTAAATTTAATTTTATATGTAAACCGCCTTGATTGCCACAGCAGAAGGCGGGATATAAAAATAAAGTATTATCTTTGACAACAGTGGCTCTTCAGTTTAGTAACGGAGATGAGCACCACATCCTACAGTCAGGCACAACGAGATAATCTTGTCAAAGGGGAAACTTGTACCTTTATTTTTCCCTCAGGTGACCTTGCAGGGCTTCATTGCCTATTTCACCTCTGGGGGGAAAATGATGTTTTTTAATACACACACAAGTCCCCCAGTGCCCTCAAAGAAATGATGGACAATTTTGCTAGGATTTTGGCCCTCTCTGGGCATTTTTCTTGTAAGAGAAGCATTTTCCACCAACAGAAGGTTATGTGACGTTAACATCCAGGTCACTTCTCATAGGAGAAGAGTCCTCACTTGGGTTTAAAATGAGCTTTTAAAAACTTTTTGTGGGTGGTCTGACTTAGGGGTCCTAGGGGCTACATGTGACCCATAAGATGCACTTCCCCCCTCACTGCTTTAATATATACCCTCATATCCAGTTTCTTTTAGTCCAGACCTGTAGCCACTGAAGGTAGCTATATATATCCTAAGCAACTCTTAAGCCTTGTTGGACTGCAATTTTGATCTCTCATCCCGTCATACTACTTATGCAAAGTTGCATAGATTATAATATGAAGAGACAATTCAGTGAAATAGGAGTCTTCTCTTTACACGTTAACATTTCCCCATCCTTACTGAACAGCAGCCCTTTTGTTTTCTACCTTTTTCTTTTCCTTCCTTCCTTCCTTCCTTCCTTCCTTCCTTCCTTCCTTTTTTGTTTTTTTTTCTGTTTTTTGTTTTTTAGTATACCTGTAAAAACTTTTTTGTTGTTGTTGCTCTTAGTATTCCTTGTCAGACCCACCCATTCAGAGTTTTAGCTTTCTAGACAGTTTCTACAAGTCTGGGGACCTGTCCTTCTTTTCATTTCTTACATGTCTTCCCCTTTTTATTTTTAGCTCCTTAGTAAGCTTTTTGTGCATCCACATTCTCCCTCCCACCCTTTTTTTAAGTTACCCAGTTTCCTTTCACATCAGATTATTTGTGATTTACACACTAGTAACTTTTCAGGAACTTCCACCTTGGGCTACCTTCTCACTTTATATATCAAGCCATAGAATCCTACTTACTATTTCTTTAAGTTCATTAAAATGAGTTTTCCTAAAATCCAAAATGTAGGTTTTAAAATGTTTGTTTTTAGTTTGCCACTGAATTGCTATTAACTTCATTTATTTATACCCCACCGTCCTCCCAAAACTGGGACCCAAGGCAAAATTAAAAAATTCAGCATTGCATCACTCAGGATTACTTACCTCAAAGTTCCAGTACATTTAGTTTTATTGAACAACTCTTCCATGCTGATTAAGATCAAGCTGAAGATAGCCAATGCCAATGTTCATTTAACTACTTTCTGAATGAGAAGGTTATCAGCAAGCTGTATCAGAAATTGATGTCGGTTTCATGCTTTCACAGGAATTTGTCTTTCTGCGGATACCTGTATGTGTGTATGTGCCTTCCAGTCACTGTCTACCTATGGCAACCCCATGAATTTTTCATATGGTTTTCCTAGGGAAGAAATCCTCAGAGGTGGTTTTGCTACTTACTTCTTCTGAAATATAGCCTACAGCACTTGGTGTTCATAGTTGGTCTATTCATGTACTAACTAGGAGCCACCGTACTTAGCTTCCAAGATCAGACAGATCTGATTTCTTTGTAGCTACTACTAATTCTTGCTTCTTTTAAACAGTTACATTTATATCAGAATAGCACAATCAACATCTTTTCTTCTTGTTGTTTAATGGTCTATGAGGGTACCGTAAAGTAATAATTATCACCCGGAAACTATTATGGTATATTGATGAAATTATATCCGTGTCATCATTGGTCCCTAAGTGCATGATGTTGAGAAAATCAGCTCATTGTGTCCTTTATTTTTTGTTACACGTTGTGCCAGAAGTGACTAAAGTGTAAAATGGAGAAGATTGAGGTTTGCAGCCTGATAAAGTTCCTGCATTTGAAGGGTAATAGTGCCTGGCAATTTCATGATGAGATGATGGTAGTTTATGGAAACGATTGCCCATCTTATGACACTATTGTGAGGTGAAAAAGGAATTTCCAAACTGGTTGCATGTCCCTCACAGATGAGCCAAGGCCTGGAACACCATCATTGATGGATAATGCAGCCACAGTGAAGAAAGTGGAGTGTTTAATCCTGGAAGACAGA
>CM034701.1:129509843-129525334 GCA_020142125.1 Phrynosoma platyrhinos | reverse complement strand
TAGGATGCTCCTCTCTTTCTATTACCCTTAACTTTTTCCAGCATTATTGTCTTCTCTAATGAGTTGTATATGCTCTTTTTGCGGCCAAGGTACAACAGTCTCAATTTGATCATCTTGGTTTCTAAGGGTATTTCAGGTTTCAATGGTTCAAGGACCCATTTGTTGGTGTTTTTGGTTGCCCATGGTATCCTCACACTCTTCTCCAGCACCACATCTTTTGGTTATCTATGCTGCATTCTGGGGTGTTGTCTTCCAGGAAAGTAGTTGCCCTTCCATTCTCATGGACTTCAAGTCTGCAGTTTTATATATTCATGGAGGGGCAACCTCTGTTTCAATCAGTGGGGCGCACCCTCGTAGGGGCTCAGCCCATTCAAGCCTATGGGGCTTGAATACTTGCTAATTTCTGTTTTTGTGGGATGGGGGTTGGGGTCTGAAATAGATTCACCGTGAAAATGGAGGGCTGACTGTATATTAATAGATTGTGTAAGAAGGACCTTGCTGCAGCTGTGCTGTTTTTTATGTGCAGGGCAGTGCTGCCAGGAGAGCTTACAGCCAAACTCAGCATCTAACTAACCCTGAATATTCCCTACAGCCTACCATACTTGAAGCACAATGACCACACTGACACAACAGCAGGGCTTTGTTCGCATGAATCTTTTCTGTTCTCAAAACACTCAGAGTGTTAGCTTGTTTTTTATTAAGTTATCACAGATAAGCCATGTGTTCTGACTTTTGTTTAATTCAGCCTTAAAACATGCTCCAGTTACAGATGTTTAACTTGTGAACAAGGTGGCTTGTACAAAATATTCTGATTTTTTGCTGAATGGAAGACAGTTTGTGACAAGCAGGTAACAGATCTAAGTTATCTCTCAAGCCCATGAATGTAAAGCCTTGAGGCTGACTGAAAGCTAGAAATCTCCCATCCCTTTAAAGTCAGGCTAAGGTCCTGTCTGTACTGGCCAGGACAGCCTGGAGTATCTTGGCGTCAGATCTGCCCCAACTTCCCACCGTTAAGATTGGGTGGCTTTTTGCATATGTGTCCCACTGTGCTGCTCAGTACAGCAGTACAGTGGAACACATTTTAAATAACTGCCCAACATCGCAACGGAGGGCTACAGATCTTGGGGTTTGGGCAATGCATTGTTTGGACTCCTCACTGAGAAGATGGGGGGGGGGTGTGCGCGATTTATTTGCCAGTTCAGACAGGACCTAAGCCTTTCTTAAGTAGAAAGATTCTTTAGTGACAGATCACAGAACCTCAGCTACTGAACACAGAAGTCTTGCCTTTTCCCAGAGGCACACACATTAGGGCCCTTTCCACACTACAAAGCTCAAGAACTATGATTCTGTTTTCATTTCCATGGTTCCATCCTGTGAAATCCTGGGATTGGGGGTTTGGAAAAAGGCATTTACAATTCTCAGCTAGAGAGCGTTTCTGGTGCCTCTGACCAGACTCCTAACCTGGGAATCCACACGATGCAGCCATAGCATTTAGCCCAGAATCATAGTGCTGTAACTGTGTAGTGTGAAAGGGATCCTGGTATCTGTACCTTAGGGAAGAGGCAAGTCTTCTGTGCTCAGTAGCTGAGGTTCTGTGTAATGAGAAAGGGGCCTAGGTGTGAGAGGGTGCATGAGGGAAGAGAGGTACTTCTGAATAGGTGGATAATCCGTTTTACAGAGTGCGCTTTGCGGGGAAGAGTCGCATGGCTTGATGACATCTCACCCTGTGGGAGTGAGACATCTATTGCTGGCATTAGCAACTGCTGTCACCACTTGAGGAATTTCTTTCTGTCACCCTGCACCCTCAAGTATATAACAGTAGCTTGTCTGTTGCTGAGGAATCTTGTAACCTTGAGAATAATAGTGTAGGAATTGAATTTGGGCAAGCTGCACTGGATAAGCATCATTGTATTTAATTTTTCCTTTCAAATAACCATTCACAGCTATTATTTCATTCTGCACAAAGTCAAGGAAACTGGGTAAGGAATAAAAACAAAATAGCCAGAACACTGTCTTAGAATAACACTCCCACCCTTTTGTGTGTGTGTGTGTGTGTGTGTGTGTGTGTGTGTGTGTTAAATCATTCCCACTCCCCACTTTAAAATGTCATAATTAAATCAGCCAATTTCCCTTCATTTGTAAAATCCCATCTCAGGAAAGAAATCCAAACATACTGAAGGCTAATTCTCTATACTTAATTGAAACCGAATGATTTGCCTCATTTCTTCTTTCTTAACAATCAACATATCACTTCTTCCATATTTTGCCTTGCACTTCTTCAACTATAGACATTTACTTTCCCCTAAAATAGACACACAGAGATTCCAACATTCTTCATTTGTTAATCTTAACTATACCTCTACCACCTGCCTCTTAATACATGGGTTAATCTGGATTGTTATTTTTTTTTCCTGTCTGGTCTTTTCACCCCTTTAATTACATTTGGGATGGGTATTGTTCCATGGGGCTCTAGGGGTTTGGAAGGATCTTTCTTCACTTTGCATGGTTTACAAAATTTTGGGTTTATATGGGACTATAAAAGTAGCAGACTCTGTGGAGCTGGAAGGTTTCTGATTTAGTGCACTGCTCTCTGATATTGAAATGTCCTAGAATATGGAACATTGTCTCAAAAAGGACCATCTCCAACCACCCCCCCCCCCCCCGCCATTGCTACACTCCCTTTGCTGGATCACTGGAATGGAGAAGAGCCCATTGTGGAGGGAGTCCCTCATTTCACTCTTCTCCTAGCTGCCCACGATTTATTTCCTGCCCTGCAGCTCCTTCCCTGCAGCGTTTATGGTTACATTTCTATCCGTGCATCACCCACGATTGATATCCCCCTATGCGCAGGCAGCAGCCGTAACTCACACCCGTGACTCGGGCTCCCGGCTCGTTACTCACAGGTTGGTGTCAGCCCCATGAGTTACAGCCTTGCTGTGCAGAGAAACGTGCATGGAGCAGGCCAGTGGTTAGGGAGAGAGATGAACCAGGCCTGGACCGAGGAGAGGGGAATCCTTTCTTTGCTATGCTCTATTTTTGTCTTTTAAGCAATATACTAGGTATCTGGGGCTGGGGCTATCCCTCATAACATGGAGGATGTGTCCACACTGGAGGAATAACCTGGTTAGACACCCCGTTAACTGCCCTGGTTCAAGGCTATGGAATTCTGGGAACTGGAGTTTGTTGTGGGGAGCAGAGCAAAGCGGTGCCAAACCAGGTTATTCCTCCAGTGTGGATGCAGCTGGAGTCTACATGGTGGTCTGGAGTTGCCAACGATCTGTTGTTTTAAAAGAAAGTCTCTTCTTATAAATGAGGGTCACTTGAGAAAACCTAATGTCTGGCTGTCCCTTATTTCAGAGTGCTCTGTGTTTATACCATTCACTGAAATAAATAATTTCATAGCTTCCCTTTCTAAAATTTCAACCTGGCAGCCTGAGGAAGCTGCTGGAGTAAAATGAACTTTCCTCTGAAGGCATTGCTTATTGTAAAGAACAATTAACCAGTGCGCTGAATCTTAGGCTCCTCATTTCTCCATGAACTTCTCAAAGGCAACTAATTTGTTAACTGTAGATTCTTAGCATGTAGTGAAGTCTGTGGATCAGCTATAAATTGCAAGACCAGAACAGGAGACAGAAGGACTAATGTGAGAGAGCAGGAGGTTGAGTTTGATTTGTGCCAGGACTCATTCCTTCAATCATCCATGCCCCCTAAACCAAGTAGATGCTTCCCTGCCATGCTTCTCTTCTGGAATCCAGGCCCAGCTATCATTCACTCACGCTGACAAAACTGAAAATGAAATCCAAAATGAGAAGGAAGTGTGAAGAAAACAGACTTTCAGCATCTTGATATTTCTATTAACTCATAGGACTAACTAGTATTGTTGGAACATTCCAGATGGGCATATTTTAAGACTGAAGTAGTGGGCTAAGTGTTGGGGTTTTTGTTCATTTTTTGTTGTTGCACTGCTCAGTTTGTAACTTTTATTATTAAGTAATCTCCCGCTGACTGACTGCAAATTTTATCTTTATCAAGCTGGCATATGAACAGAGCTCTTTCATAGACTTCTGCTTTGATCCTGCAGGTCTGCTCTTGCAAAGCATGTCTTGCTTATGCTGATCACATGCGTTGAAAGAAATGCTTCGTAATACACTGACAAAATGGATTAGAGATCAAATCAACTACACAATGTCAGGTGAGCCAAACATGAGGTAGGAAAGTAGGGGTCTACTCTGCACCTGCAGGTTGGAGTTGGGTTGGGTGAGATAGAAGAGTAACAGGTGTCATAGGAGCACCTGAGCGCTAGATAGCATTAGCTGAAGGATGGGGAACCTCTTTCAGTTCAAGGACTGAATTCAATTTCAGGGATGTTCTTTTGATCTGCATCCTATTCAGAGGGGAGGCTAAAGGCAGAAGGGTGGCATCAAAAATACCAGCATATTTTTACCCAAAGCTCTTACTACCAGTAACTAAACCTTAGGTGAGGTATTTCAGCCTCTCTGAATGATATTAAATCTAAGATACTCTTATATGAGGATGAAGGAGAGGATAGCTCACTCAGAATTTTCCTGTCTTGATCCACACTTTTCACACCATTATTATCCTTATTTTCAGACATCTGAGCTCTGCTCCTGACTTATCCAGTAACCATTAATTAGAGGCTGAGCCATCTGAGTAAGCGTCCACCTAGCTGGGATTTCCCAGTGCCTTACCTGGAGGGCCTTGCTACTGTAGTACAGAAAGGAGGGGGGGGAAATGCTGGCAGGCTGTTAATTACAGGTGCTGCTTGGCTGGCGCAGCGGTGTCCCCTTGCTCTCCTGGCAGAGCTGCGTGGCGGGTGACAGACTCCATGATAAATTGATATCCCGTTTAGCATCAATTTTCCCTTCTCTGGTGGCAGACAGCTGCACTAATGGGAAGGGACAAGCGCGAATGAAATAACAGGCTGATGGAGCTGGTGCCCCTCTTGCAAAACAGACACAGGGGTGCCAAGAGCTCTGAGTAACTTGCAGGAAGTAAGAGGATGGAGTGGTGTGGCTCCAGTGGCCCCTCATTCCCCGTGCCTTGGGCTGATAGCGGAGAATCAACATTCTGAGATTTTGGGAGCAGTATGAAAATGACCTGAATTTAAAGTTGCTAAGATGGAAGACACCGTCTTGCTTATCCCCTGCGGCCCTCGTCACAGATGCTTGCCCAGCTTGTGATGGAGAGGGTCTTCCCACTGCCTCTTGAGAGCTGAAGCCTCACAGATGGAAATTCTGTTAAACCAATATTTAACTTAAATCTTACTTTTCTGCAAGCCTCAGAGCCTTCTCATTTGCAGGAAATTGCATGCAGATGGAAAAGATACCTCTTTTCATTCCACCATCAAAGTTATGTGCCTCAAGGTGCTAGTCCCTTTGGTTTCTTCTCACACCTGTGTGTGTGTGTGTATGCTTGTGCCTGTGTGTATACATACACACTAATTAATTATTTTCTCCCAGCTGACCAATCACCATGTATGACTCTTGGAGCCTATTTTTTAGGCTGCTACCTGCCTAGTTTAAATATTTAAAATGAGAAATGCCTGATTTTATATTTAAATATATTTAACATTAATTTAATATTATAGATTAGCAGAAGAGAGGTGGGTGTTGTAAATATGTTTGTAAATATGTTTAGGAGGGTGTGTGAAGGTTGAGTGACAGGAGGATGCCTGGTGAATTAGCATATATTTGATGACTGGTAGAGGGAAGAAAGAGATGACAGACAGCAATGACAGACAGATAAGAGTTTGGATAGGGAAGAGGTGGCTGTGAGTATGTGTATGTCTGTGAGGGTAGATTGTGTATTGCACTAAGACTGATTGATGTATAGTTACTTTTCAAAAAGAATCCCAAACATATGAAATTATACTTAAAATAAACTTAACATTCTTTGTTTATCATAACCATGCCTACTGTCTACTCACTGTGATGTAAGGATTAGACCTTAAAAACTAAAAGGACAGCCATTATAGTAGGATCAACCTTATTCACATCTCAGAGGATCTGGATCCATTGGGGATCATGGTTGCACAACAGCCTTGGGGAAAGTATGGAGATTTTGAGATAAGATCTCCACAGTGGTAGCTAGGAGCATGATCACTGCACAGTAGGATGGTCATACTTGCTAATATTTTAGGGTCTTCTTAGGGCCCGTACTTCCTTCCAAAATTTATATCCAAAGAGTGTTCATACAGAAATTGGACTAAAATCCTCAATTTCCTTATACCTACTCTTGTATAAAAAGTATACCTTTGAGCTTGACACCTCTTTGTCAAACCAATCAGTGAACTTAGCACCGAGCTCCACATGTGATTTGTCATGTTGTAACTGACAATTTCTAAATTGCTTTCTAAAATAATCTGGCCCTAGTCTGAACCTTTTATAGACAGCTGCTTATTAGAAAATTCTGGGTTTTCATGAAATAGGAGAGATTGGTTTAATCTCACCAGCAGAGTTACTTCAGCAGAATATGTGACAGCAGGATACTAGTCCACCTATTGTTCTCCCAGACCCACATGTCTACTCCAGCAAGAATTAAGGCAGAGTCTTCATGAGAGTAATATAAAGAAATTTCCTTACAAATCATGTGTATGCATATACACAGGTCCAACTTCATGTTGCAAAGAAAATGAGTAGAAAGAAGTTTACATGCTTCTGAAGCAAGTTTCCTCAGAATGATAGGAAGAACATGCGTCTTGGTGGAGGGACAAAGAAAAAAGGTAATGGCAATTCCTCTAGGGACAAAGGAAGGTGTGCTCGTAAACAGAAAATGAGGAAGGAGTTGTTAATAAAGCAATAAACTACTATAGACATGCATCTAGATTCCTTCAAAGTCTCAACATGCTAAGTTGCTATATCCAACACTTCTTTGTACTCTTCATAGGTTATATAGGGAGAGAAAACGACTATATATTTCTGTCTGTTTTGCTTTTATTCAACTAGGAAGAAACTTCATGTAATCTTCTTTTGGAATTTATCACATTTGTGCTGCTCTTTCAAAAGCTGACAGAAACACCTGAAGATCTTCACCCACTATGTAAGAAGTTAAATCCCTGAGAGTAATTTTGGGAGTTCTGAAGCTTTTTGTCTTAGCCCTCCCCCCCCAACCTGTTTCTCCTGCTAAATGTTTTCAGATTTGAACTTCTCCATTTCAAATGTTAATCTTTCTTTCTCAGCCCTCATTTTACTCTGCTTTCATTCTATGTTTTCCCCTGCATCTTATGCTTTTCTCCAGCTCAAGTGCTTTTATTCTATTCTATTCCCTCAGGGTTTCCAAATATGCAGGGTCTGTAGTTTTTACTTCCCAGGTTTTCAGACCCCCCATTTCACTAGAGATTGTCAAAATAACTCTTAATTCATCCACACTTCTTCCTTTCTGAGGGAGCTTTAATACCAAACATTTCTGAGTCAGTCTCTTTCTTATACCCATATACCCAGGGATTTTGCCCTGCACACTTTCTCAACAACATCAGAATCTCTTGACTGTTTAACCACTCTTTTACCTCTGATACCTTTTTTCTATGCACATTTTGCAAACATTGTCTCTCCTTTCCTCCAGTACTCTGTTAATGTAATGCTTATCCTTCGAACAGAGAGCCAGCATGGTACAGTAGTTTGAATATAGGACTACAATTCTGGAGATCAGCATCCATGGGAACCCACTGGGTGACCTTGAGCAAATCACATATTCTCAGCCCCAGAAATCCTTATGATAGGTTCGCCTTGGGGTCATCATAGGTTGGAAATGATTTGAAGGCATAAAACAACAATCTTTCCAATCCCTCTGTGTATGCCATCAATTGTGATGATTGCACTGTCCCATTTACCCCTTGTGGTGATCTTACCTCAAATCCCACCACACTTCCCATAGGTATTCCTTTACTCCACCAATCCTTCTCTCCACCAATCACCAAAGTATATAGAAATTCCTCCAACATTCTCCTGTCATTCAAGAGTCATAAACTCTTCTAAATATACTTATCATCTAGCACAGGGTAGACTTACTCCAGACCATACCACCTCATATTTGGCCCTTCTGGAAGATGTAGTGCAGCATTGTGACCACCATTTGAGGTGACCAGAAATGATGTTGGATCATTTCCAGTTGCCTTATGGACCATTCAATTTTTCACTGTTTTAGGGTTTGGGATCTCCCAAATAGCATTTCCAACTAAAATAGTTGTTTTAAATGGGACTCTTTTTTTTTTGGCTTTAAAATGTTTAGTTCTGGCAGCAAGTTTTTTGGGAGGAGGGATGCTGTGGCTTGGAAATTCAGTGAGGGTCTCAAGGGCTGCACTGGACTTTGCAAGGGCTGTATGCATCCTGTGGGCTCCACAATATAGCAAAAATACAGTACAGTATAAAAACACAAATCATAATATCACTTAATATTGTGGTGGGATTAGTTGGTTTAGCAGAGAAGGAAATCATTTGTGTTTGAAGGGATGCAATTCAGAATTGCTTAATTTTCTCATCCTTCTCTATTTGATAGGAGCAAAGGATGGAAGGTTAAAGGCCATTGCTGAAAATCCCTGTTGTTAAATGTTTGTTTGTTTGTTGCATTTTAATCTTTGTCAGCCAAAAAAGCTGTTGGAACAGGTTATATGCAATCACCCCAGTTAGAGTTAGAAGGGGAGAAGAAACCAGCTAAAGGGCATTGCATCATCTGTCTCTTTGGACTGAGTAAGTACCAGATGGATCCTCAGCAAGAGGTGGTTTATCTATAGGATGAATGATATGGTATCAATGCAGCCTCTTTCTAGACATGACAAAGGGATGCCCAGAGTTACCAAGAGCTAAGGAAAGAATCCCAAAGCCACCTCCAGAGTTTATCTGTGTGAAGGAGATGGGAATCTGTGGCATGAACATGACACAGAAGAGAAGCAAGTTGGTAAAATGCTCAGTTTCAAAAGATTGCCTTACTTGAGGAAGGACAACAGTGCTAAGTTAGGGATATTAGTATAAGACATTAATTTCTCCCAGTTAGGATCCCTGTAAGGCAAAACCTTCAATATACAGCAGTAAAATATCAGCAGGGGAAGGCAGAATCCCAAGATATGCATAGGTAGAAATTTTTTTGAGGACTGAACCTGATCCATGCTTATGAAATGCTAACCAGCTGTGCTGAGTATAGGAACAAGAAATGAGTAGGTGGAATTAAGTATCCTGGAAAAGGGCAGCGTGTTTGATGTTTCTAGATGAAGTTAGACCAACAAGTCTAACTTCATCTAGACCAACAAGTCTAGATGAAGTTAGACCAACAATAAAGGAGTCAGTGCATCCTTGATTGTCGTGTTGAGTCCATGTCAAGTCATTGAAGCAAATTGAGTCTGACTTGAGTCTGAATCAATTGGCTCAAGTCTGTAGAAATAATGCAGTTTGACACCACTTTAACTGACATGGCTCCATCTTACAGAATCCTGGGATTTGTAGTTTTGTGAGGCACAAGCACTCTTTGGCTAAAGACCTTGTAAAACTACAAACCCCAGGATTCCATAGGATGGAGTTACAGCACTTAGGGGGTGTCATACAGCATTATTTCTAGTGTAGATGCACCCATAGTGACTGTAGGCATTCCAAAATAAGGTGATTTGGCCTTCTATCCAAATGCCATAAGGTCCAAACACCTCAAAATCTCCTGTTCCCTCAAACCTCTGTATTACCAACTGCTATCTACCGTATATTTTGACTTGACTTCCCTCTTTTCATGACTTACATCTCTTCTTTAAATATGTTTCTATGTTTGCATTCCCCAGATCTTCCTACCCCCTCTCCATACATTGAACTTTTCTTTAAAAACAAACAATGGAATGGGAAATACTATTGTCTGTGAATGGGGTTTTCACTGGGCAAATTCTAGATGGCAGGGACTTTAACAAAATATCATTAATGTCACTGGATGACTGGACAGTTCTCTCCCTTGCCTTTGGAAGGCAACCTTCCTCAGCTAGTGGAAGAAGTAGAGAAATAGAAGGGGGTATTGTAAACTGTTAATTATCTCCTTTAAAAAATTTTGACAGAAAGTTTGTTTTGATTTGTAGTTAACTTATCTCTACGTAGTCACCATCCAGATTTACACATTTCCCCCAGTGTTTCTTGACCCTCCGAATACTGTTATTGTGGAAGTCTGCAGATTGAGCCTTAAACCACTCTTCCACTTCATGAATGACGTCATCTGTGTTGTCCATTCGGCGACCCCGTAATGGATTTTTCATTTTTGGGAAAATAAAAAGTCACTTGGTGATGATGACACTGACAAAATTTCATCAATATATCATAATAACTTCGGGTGATAATTACTACTTTACAATACCTCCTCTTACTTCTCTGTCTTACACTTTAGTCACTTCTGGCACAACCTGTAACAAAATAAAGGAACGATGAGCTGATTTTCTCAACACCATGCACTTAGGGACCAATGATGACACTGACAAAATTTCATCAATATATCATAATAACTTCTGGGTGATCATTCTTACTTTACGATACCCCCTCATGGTGTTGTCATTTTGAATTTATAGGAAGATAATTATGAGCTGACAGAGTGCAAAGCACTTTGTGTGCAGTGGTTCTTTGGGAGCCTGATACAGGATCAGCTGTTTCGTTGTCAGTTAACAGAGTTGATTTACATCTGTTATTCCCGATTTGAATATTTTCAAACAGATAGGACAAAAATATCAGAAGCCCTCCTCCCCATATTCTCATCCAAAGGAAGTTAATCCCTACTGTGCTATTTTGTGAGTTCCCACCATTTAGAAAACTGGGAACAATCTTATAATATTTCTCTGTTCACAGAAAGGCTGAACTAAAACATGGCAAAGAAGTCTTTTATTTATTCTTTGTATGGGCTGATGATTGAAATACCCATTTGTGATTTCTGAGTATGAGACAAGGTGTTAGTAGTTTAGTAATTATCCCCAAATATGCCAAAGCAAGGGTGCTACATTCACACATTATATGAAAAATGCCTTGGAGTTTTTCTTGAAATGTTAGTGAGCCCATGTGACAGTTGACAATGTGCACTAGGAAATAGAAAAGAGCCATTTTAAAATTGAACAAACATTCTTGCCAGTATAGGGTTTTGGTGTGTGTGTGGTTGTGTGTATATGTTTAACATTTGCATTACATTGCGTGAAATGCAAAAGCACCTTGAATGTCATTTGTGAAAAGACCGTAAAATGAGTAACGATCTGCATCTTGTCTGTTCTCTCCTGCTCCAGAGAGCATATCAATATGCTGCCTTGCTAAGATTCCCTGCGCTACAACTGAAATCGGCAGAAACCAGTTAGCAGGGCACATATCCATGGTTCTTTTGCATTGTCTCTGCTTCCCTACTTTTGCAGCAAGGAGGGAGCGGAGGGGCGTGGGTGGGATGATGATCCCGCAGGCTAAGTTAGCCCAAGCGCCTGAGATTACTGTGATAGGCGCCAGGCTTGTGGCTGCTGTGTGAGATTGAGACTTTAATCACAGACTTGTCAAGCAACTCAAAGAGATGGTTCCCGTGGTGATGCTAACTCTGCCTGGTGTGTCCCAAAATGTCCGGGTGTCTCGATTGGGCTCCATGTGCCACTGAGCTATGGCTGTTCTGGGAACCATATCATTGAATATCTCAGCTTGGTTATGTCCAGAATCCTGGCTGTAAATGCTGGATTAATGGGGTTTTATTGTTTTGTTTCTGTTTCTGTTGTGTTTTGTTTTGTTTGAAGGCAGAGGGAGGCATGACTGATGAGAAATGTACACACATTGGGCATAGAGCCACAAATGCAAAATTGGCAGAAGATATTGCTTGTGCATGGGCCCTGTAAATGCTTGTAAGACATGTGCACAAGGTGAGTGCTGGCTGAGTCCCTGTGCTCCTATCTTCTGCCCCAGAAGGCAAGGAATTTACTTACTCTGGATCAGTAAAATTTCCTCCTACCTTCTGGGATGCCATCTCCACCTCGGTGAATTCCACAGCTGGGCTTCCGTGTGCAATCCTGGTGCCTTGAGCTGCAATGTAGCAGCTGCTGAGCAATTCTCCCATGGCACGCACTGCCTTGTTTTCTCATGCTCTGCTCTATCCAGCTCTTTTTCTCTTCCTGTTTGCTGTTCTCTTCTTCACTTTCCCACCCACCCCTCAAACCCTTCCTTTCCATAGGAGAGAAAGAAGTAGAAACACCTGGCTGGAGAGGCAGCCTGAAAACAGTTGGATGCTAAAGCATTGAGACTGCACTGTGTCACATCCAAGCAGCCATGTGGCGCAGGTGTTGGAGCATCAGAAATGAGTTGGGCCTAAGAAGGCCAGAGAGATTTTCTGTTGACTATGTGAATGAGTTATACTGAATCCCTTCCAAGGGAGCTCTTCCATTGAGCCAGCACTACAAATATCATCAGAAAGGTGGTATGAGTAAGTATGTAATGGGGCATGGGGAAGGAGGAGGGAATTGGGCTCTTGGAAGAGGTTTCGAAATTTGCTGCTGAACAGGATGAGGAGCCAGCTGCCCCAGGGCCCACTTCTGATATGGTTCAAACAGAATATGCAACTCTTTGAACACCCTCCTGCACTTGATGATTTTGTTACTTTCCAGCTGTATTATAATAGACCACTGTATTCCCCTCCCCTCCCTGAACATGTAGGTGGTTGAATCAAATTGCTGGCAATGAAATTATTTTCCAGACTTCTCTGAACTTCATAGTCCTGTCCTCTTTCATTCGTTGCTCTTTGCTAGGCTGATGTTGAGAGAAGGAAGAGGGAGCTAAGGAGGGATCTGCCCCCACCCTGCTCCCCGCTACCTATTTATCCACCCTGCCATCTCCCTGATGGAAAGCCCTCTTGTACTGCCAGCTCTCCCTTCTCCTGCTGGTGACTCAGCAGGAGCATAAAAGATTAATGTTTCTTGTACGTAGATTCCCTTTCTCCTCCAGGGTCTCCCCGGTCAAGCCCAACATTGCTTGGTTTATGAGTTCTGACAGGAGAGCATCCTGGAGTGGGTGGCTGTGGGCAGATGACCAAGGTCAGAGGCTGGTGCGGGGACTGTTTCTAGTCCAGCTTTAAATCTCCCCACACTACCTTATTTTCACTCCCCACCCTCATTCTAAATACACAGAAATTGCCTTGGAACAAACAGAGATCCAGGGTTGGCAGACCAGCACTGTACAGGCAAGCAAGACCACTGCTCCGGCCCTTGCTCTGTGCAGCCCCTGTCATCAGGCATGCATCCTGGCCTGCTCCATGCCACTGCAGTATCATTACAGGGGTTTATGGTGCCATTAGCTTTAAAGTTTTATAAAGCGGTTGTGCCCAGGTGAAATAGATCACAGAGGGAGTGTTCTTGCAGAAAGAGGGAGCTAGATTGCCCTGAAGATCAGAGAGTGAGTCTTTTGGTATCAGGTGAATTAAACTTGTGCCATGCTGGACTGTTTGGGTAAAGGATAGATGGCACTAAAGAAATGGCTTTTTGCTGAGGCCCATAATTTCCCATGTAATTTTTTCTGTTGTTTTAATATGCATATGCATCATATCACCAACTTAACCAGCTTTTAAAAGGCTGTTAAGACAGATCTCTTCCGGCAGGCCTTTCCTGAATAGATATCCCAGTCTCAAGAGTCAGCTCATCTCCCTCCTGCAACTTTTGTTCCAGTTACTGCCGTTATTGTCTATGTTCTTCCCATGTATGTTTTTAGTATGTTTTTAATAGTCTTATTGTTTAATATTATTTTAAGAGGTGGGTGGGTTTTTTGGGAGTTATATTGTACTATTATTATATTTTAATGTTATCAGCCACCCGCAGAGGGGCGGGATAAAAATAAATTTTATATTATTATTATTATTATTATTATTATTATTATTACATTCATAATCAGAAGCATATTATGGAGCCTTATGTGTGTGCCAGAAGCATGTTTCCAAAACTGTGGGGTGCATATGGCTGTACCATATTATCACTGGCTGACGGGTGAGTGCATGCTTACTATTTGCAATTCCTTTCTCTATGGCAGTGCAGACTTTGTTTACAAAATATTTTTTCATGTTTATTTTCTGAAATTGAGCTGGTTGCGGTTTTATCATGCATTGGCATTGCTTGCCCACAGAAGGCATACCATATCCAAACTGCTGCAGTCCCTACCTTCTTCTCTATCACCTCTGTATTTCTAGGACCCAATTTTTTTTCCATATTCTATCATTTTTTTATTTTTTTATTTTTCTCCCCTCTCCCCAACTTTCTCTATTTCACTAGTACAATTTTCCAACATTTGCTCATAGCATTTTTAATAAACTTTGACTGATTTTTTTCTCCAAAACTACAAAAAGTGACATGGTAGTATACTTATACATACATTCCTGGAAACAGCTTTTTTCCCTCTCACTAATTCCCTCTTCATAGAATCATAGAGCAGGAAAGAATCCCAAGTGTCACCTAGTCCAGTCCATCTACATCTTTGTACCTTGGAAAGTGGTAGACTCTCATTCAAGCCAGAATACACTATCAAGGCCAGAATACACTATCAAGGCACCACCAAGGCAAATGCCTAAAAGTAGGGATTTAAACTATTTTAAAAATGCCATTGAATGAGAGTCTACCACTTTCCAAGGTACAAAGATGTAGATGGGGGGGGGGAATGAGGGAACCCCCCCCATAAGAACTACCTCCCAGTTAAATTTTCCTTCAGTCCCCAAATTTCTACCATTTCAGAGAGTGAGACACTGAAAATCCTTCACGCCTAAAATCTTTATATTTGCTGTGTTCACATTCCCTTGGCATCTTTGCCTGCCTCTTATCTTTGGACGCCAAATGTTAAATGCTCAACTGAAGGTTTAAGTTATTGCAGTTCTTGTAATTTGGGGACTGAAGGGAAATTTCATATGGGGGGAGAATTCTTACTTAGGGGACAACGGCCTCATTTTGCCTCCCTCCCAGTTACTGTACCCCATTAAGCAACTCTTACCATCAGGAGTTTCTTCCTAATGTTTAGTTGGAATCTCCTTTCTTGTAATTTGAATCTGTTAGTTGAGGTCCTGCCTTTTGGAGCGTCAGAAAACAAGCTTGCTCCATCTCCCATATGACAGTTTTTCAGATCTTTATGTCTGTTGCCTCTCAGTCTTCTCTGGGCTAAACACACCCTGTTCCTTATAGGATGTATGCCATCCTAGTCACCCTCTTCTGAACACATTCCAGATTGCCAGTGTCCTGCTTAAACTGTGGTGGCCAGAACTGGGCAGAGTATTCCTTGTGAGATCTGGCCAAAGATTGGTGCTACTACATCCCTTGATCTGGAATCTATAGTTTTGCTGATTCAGCCTAGAATTGCATTTGTGGGGTTTTTTGTTGTTGTTTGTTTTAGCTGTTGCGTCACACCATTGACTTATGTTAAACTTGTAATCTACCAAGACCCCCTTACATTCTTTTCTCATGTACTGCTGTCAAGTGAGGTGTCACCCATCATATATTTGTGCATCTAATTTTCCAGCTCAAATGTAATAACTTACAT
>CM034701.1:129462486-129485846 GCA_020142125.1 Phrynosoma platyrhinos | reverse complement strand
CAGGTCACACTATGACCCACTGAGTGGAAATCCAAGTCTTTACCCCCAATGGTGGAAGACAGTTACAAGATGCCACCGTTCATTGCCTCTCTTTCTGTTCCTTCTTCAAGTTTTAATTAAGGTTCAAATAGAAAGTGAGGGAAATCCACAAAGCCCAGGTTTAGGGTAGCAGTGATGGAGTCTCAGGTCTGTGGATGTAGCTGATGTAGCTGCTATTCTGCTGAGGGAGGGACTTGATTCTGAAATGAAACAGCAGCTCGTGAATATGAAGGGCACCTGAGGAAAGCAACCAAGGCTCAGATAGGAGGGTTTGTGTAGGTTAGGAGATGTTCCTGGCATGCTGGTCCTCAAATGCCAGTGCTCAGAGCAGGGTAAGGTGAAGAGTGATTCCCTTGCCTAGGAGCAATGGCAGGGCTCTGGACCAAACGCAATAGCAGAACAAGCAGAGATGCCGTGGGGGCTGCAGGCTCAGCACCGTCACTGTGATTGAGATCAGATTGCTGCCACGCATAAAAAAGCTATCTTCATAATTATATTTAATGAATTGACTTTAAAAGCTCTTACGCTCTTATCTGGGTTAATTTAATATTACACACTTAATAAGCCTGTCTGTAATACTGTCAGGGAATGTGCGAGCACTGGGCCCAAGGAGCCTCCTTCAAGTCGCTCTTCCTGCTCAGCGGATGAAAACAGCAGGTGCATGTGTCTGTGAGTGCCTGCTGGTACATTGGTGCCAAGGAGCGTCCTGACACACACACAAACACACACACACACACACGCTGGCTTAGAGCTTTGTCTCTCCTTGCTGCAGCTCTGAGGCCGGAGTATAGCTTTCACATCTGTGGGGCCAAACATAACTCCTCAGTGCAGAGTACAAGGATGAGATGAGAGGATAGATGAGTCAACAGGAAAATATTACCAGAAAGCTGCTCAGCAGATCTCCACTAATCTGCAGCAAGATCCCACTCTGATGGAAAATATACTTTGGAACTTGCCCCCTGCAAGTGGGATAAACTGCTCAGAATCCATTAAAGACTTTTTTTCTTTTGGTAGAGGTCTTAACTTTTACAGCTGTGAGATTTTCCTGTTGCACATAGAAATAGAATCTGATTTCCTTCAAGAATATCTCCCAATATGGTTCTTTGACTGTTTGTAGGACTTTAACTTGGTTTGAGGCCACTGGGGTGTGAATTCTCTGGGCTGAACATCATTCTACTGGAATTACCCCCAATCCTTTCCATTGCCTCTGGACCATGAAGGCAAGGAGAACAAGTGCACAGTGTCTGCTTTGCTATACCCTTCTCTCCCCACAAGATGACAGACAGTCCTAGTAAGTCAAGAAATTATATTTGGGAGGAGGCAATTCTGTATACACATCACAGGAAATATTTCTTCTGTACCTTTTCAGCACAAATACAATGATAACTTTAGGTTTTTCTCTGGGTTACTTTCAAGCTTGATTGTACGATAACTGAACAGTCTGCTCCCTCACTGATAGTAGGTTCCTACACAGACAAACCTTGTTTTGAGCTGCTAGAGGAGTGCATAGCTTCTCTGTTTTTCTTGACAGCTGGGCCTTCTAAGGTTGAGGCCACGGCTCCAGGATACAGACTCTGCTCCTTACCTCTCTTCCTGTGTCATTTAGCACATGGTAAATGACAGAAGATATTCTTAGAAATGACATTTGTTGGTGTGTGTGTGTGTGTGTGTGTGTCCCGTCTCAATAAACAGTGGTAAACATTTGTTAAGGCAGTATCTATCTATCTATCTATCTATTAATCAATCTAGCTTTTGTTGTAGGAATTGGTAAGTTTTTCAGTTTCACGCAATTCTGCATCAGTTAAAATGCAAATCATCTTCCAAAAATAAAGTGAAAGCAACTGTTAGCTATTTGAGACTTTATTTTATTTTAACAGTTATGTTTTAAACATTTTTAAACTTTAAGCGTTTTTACAACATGATGGTGAAGTCTACCTGTTGTTGTTGTTGTTGTTGTTGTTGTTGTTGTAAGCCTATTTGGGAATTCTGGGTTAATGAGAGGGAGCTAAGAAGTATATTAAATAAATAAATATAGTTTTTGGTAATGGGAGAAGAGAAGATATATTCACCATGTTGCGGGAGGTCAGTTCTTGTCCCTGCAAGGTGGAGACCAGGTTATGCTAAGCACTGTGGCTCTGGGAGCTCTGCATTTCCTTGGTATATTTCCCTTCCCCTTCCTCTTTGTGCTCAGCAAGTCATCTTGGCAGCAGCTGCCAAGGGCATGCCCCAGGGGCCTGCCTTTGCCATATGGGGACAAGTAGCTTCGGGAACTGCCAAATTGATTGAAAGAGGGATTTTGCGTGGTGCTGTCAGTGTGAACAAGCTTGGAAGGAGTTAGAATAGACAGGGCTATATAGACACTGCTCCATTTTCAAATCTCCACTCACCCTTCCCCTTCATAAACCACCAGCTAAAGGTTGGTTCACACCCCTTGCCATTCAGTGTCTGAACTGCATTCACTGAAGTATATTGTGTCTGAAGCAATGTCAAAAGATATGACTGTTCTGTCTGGGATAATGGCTGTGCCATGCATGCAAGACATCACTTGGAAGTTGTAGTAACTAAATAATAAGCATATTTATTTATTTATTTATTTATTTGACTCATATGTCGCCATTCTCCCAAGACTGAAATTCAAGGCGGCTCATAATGAGATTAAAAGAAGTACAGAAAAAAGTCAAGTACAGAGAAAAACAAATTAATATTTATAGTTATAAAGCACAGTTAAACACATTATACTACAGGATCTCCCTTATCTGGGATTCTGATAGCCCCTTTGAGGTGTCACCCGGTGCAGTCCACACACCCCTAATGATGCCTCTGGTGGCAAGCATGTTTTGTGCTCCTTCTAACTTACCCAGTTAAGAGACTGGCTGCATACAATTAAGGTGGAATAGAATGGCGGGAGGGGACACCCAGTATCCGTGTTCTCTATTTCTCTGCAAAGGACAAAATGGAAGGGAAGAGTTTCTATGGATGGTATTGTTGATAGTCTTGTTTATATAATATGATACTAGTTTGGATATGTTGCAAAACCATGGGTCCAGAAGCCGACTCTGAGACCTGCAACCCATTCCAGGCTTCAGAGAATGGCCCCAATGAGGAGAAATGGAAGTCTACTTAAGGTTTTTAAAAATGAGTATTTTCTGATGTTAAACAATTTGTGAGGAATGGACTGTGACCTATTTAAAGGATGAATTGCCATCTCCTGAAAACTGCCAGAAAAAGTACACACACCCTTTTTGGCCACATAAGGGATGGTTGGAGTAGGGTTCAGGCCTCAGAACAAGCAAATATCTTGGCAGCACCATGAGCCCATACTCTACTGAGCCTGTTTCATTTGTTATGGTGTGTTGTATAAAGCAAGGATGGCCCATCTGCTGTTCTCTACAAGCAAACCTCTGTCAAGAGCATTCTGCCCCTCCTGTAGCAAACCACTGGCAAGGAGGGGAGAAAGAGAGAGAGAAAAGATGTGGCCCCACCATCTTTGAGATCTGGCTCCTCCTGCTATTGCTTTGGCTTCATCCATTGCTTTCTGGCCAATCATCCTCAAAGGAATATGGCCCTTGGTAGAAAAAAAAAAAAAAAAAGGAAGGTTTGCTTCCTTTGATGGAAAAGCTCAGCATCAAGTATGTGGTCCAGACACACACACGAGTCCTTCCTACCTCATTATGATCTGGCCAGAATGAGATGTGGCAGTCATATAAGAAGAGCCATATGGTGGGAGGTTTTCATAGCAGGTAAATCCCAATGGCTTCCATACCCCTACTATAATGTGTAAAGGGACCCATAGCCAGAGCTCCATGTGCTGACAGGATGCACACTCAGGTTTGTGGGGTATAACATCATGGGTGATGCTGGCATAGACATCAATCATGTGAGTTATTGGTGGAGAGCTGCTGATTTAATGTGAATTGGTTGTTGTGCTGTGCTGGGAGGATGTCTGATGATAATTTTGTCTGACCACAACAATATTGTCTCTAGATCTGAAACATGCTAACCAAAGGACCATATTCTCTCATATGAGCCTGCTGGGCTTTTACAGCTTTGGGAAAGGCCCTGTTTTTTGGCTAAACGACCTCAGGAGAAAAAAGAGAGAGGACCTCCTTGCTGGCTGCATCCAGACTTTGAAATTCTCTTCCTAAGGAGGCCAAGCTGGCTTTCTCCTTTTTTATCCCTCTGCCCACATATTAAGACTTTTATTTTATTTTATTTCTACAGATTTCTAGGAATAAATTGTTTATAAGGAGAGAGATTTGAATAGTCTGCTGGACTGTTTTGTTGTTTGTTGGTTGGTTTACTGCCTTTTTAATGGACATTGCTAATTTTAGAGATAATTACTTTTTTTTACAGTAATTTTTTTTTTATATTTTACTGACATGTTCTTTTTATTTATCTTTTTGTTTTACCTGACTTCAGCCCCAGTTTTGGGGAAAAGAACAATAAAGTAATAAAATAATAGCAAGAACAGCAGCAACAACAGAAGGTGATAATGACTGGTACATCAACAGGTATATTGTACAGTGGTATCTGCTGGGGTTTCGTTCCAGGATTTCCCATGGATACCAAAATCCTTGGATGTTCAAGTCCCATTAAATACAATGGCATAAAATGGTGTCTCTTGCATAAAACAGCAAAATCAAGGCTTGCTTTTAGGTATTTATATATTTTTTAATATTTTCAAACTGTGGATGCTTGATAAAGAATCCGTGGATATGGAGGGCTGGCTGTACTGATTAATAGGAAGTGGTCTGAAAGTGAGTTCATATAATTAACATTGTGGTCCTCTATTTCCATCTGGGAAAAAGGTTTTGGGAGAGAACCTCATCTGGTATAATTTGCAATTTTACCATACTTTAAAAAAGCAGATTGTAGTGACAATTCCACCTTAAAAAAATGTTATATGAATTGGCCTTGCAGATACTGCATTAAAGTCACCCCTCTACATTTCATCAATGCACAGAACTCTTATTTTTTTTATTTTTGCACACTATATGGTGGCAGTAAATGTGCCAGTCTGTGGCAGACACTTACAGATTCTGAGTCAAGAAACTGGGAGCAAGTGAGAGTTACAAAGCCCTAACCAAACTCAAAAAGGAGTGAATAGTCATTTGGGAGAAGGGAAGAATGGGCATTGGGAAATGTTATTTGAGGATGTACCTGTATTATATTGAATGTATCCCAGCCTCAGCTGTGGGCTTCATCTTTGGATTTAAGGCTCCTGCCATTTTATTCAGAGTATATTTTGGTTCCAGGTGTCACCAGCTGCAAATGTGTGGGAGGCACCAGGAGATCCCGGGCTCCCTGGAACGAAGTATGTGGCAATGTCCCTGCCATTAGGCACTGCACATAGGTATAGTAGGGAACAGAAGGTTTACAGAGCTGTGCTAAATGACGCAAATGGTTCGAAGGCCGTAAAGAGGGACGGTTTTATGTCAGACGACTCTATAAAGCACGGCTGTTCTGCCATTGATGAGATATTGGGCTTTATTTATAGAAGCCTGTGATTGCACTAGAGGCCGGCATACACTGAATGCCAGCCAGGGCCTGGGGATAGGAGGGCGACTCATTTCCATGCAGCTGCTGTCTCCGTTTTTGCACATTAAAGGAGAAAAAATTAACAAGTTTGCAGCCAGTCAGGTGGAAAAAACAATAATTGTTTAAAACGATGTTTCCCCCTTTTCTAAACCGCAGACTGTTTGAGCCTCCTGACACGCATGCAGCACCAAGATAACAGAAGGCCAGAAGGTCGAGCCAAGCCTTCAAAATAGGAGTGAGAATCTGGATTTTTCTTCACTTTCTCCAGTCTTCTCCTTTCCAGTGAGCCTGTGTGGCTCCCTGCCACAGTGGCAGCCCATGATGACTATCTCATGTGCAAAAGAGGGAAACATGGACTGCACACAGACACCCATACGTATCCCCTTTCTGTGTGAGTTAGGAGGATCAAGTAACAAGCAACAAAGTCATGTCACAGGAAAGCTTGGTGTACTAAAGAAGCAAAGATCCAACAACAATCTGGCCACACTTTGAACACTGTCCTTCCAACACTGATTGGCAAAACTATACAGATAGTTCCAAGAATCACAGTAATGGCTCCTGTACACTAAAATCTGATCACGATGTTTACAATCAGATGGAGTTTCCTATGCTGCAAATCTAACATAGAAGGCATAGTAGTAAGGCATTATTGTGGCTCATGGCAGCAACCTTGCTCTCTCTTTTAAGCTTAGGTCTAAGGGAATCATTCCTGTGATTTTTAATTTAGGCATACTTTTATTATGTAGCATAATTAACACATAACTTTTCTTTAAATTCATGATAAGTGCCCTGAGTCAAAGGAAGAGAACAGTTCATACAAATGTAATTAATCTACATGATGTTCTCTGTGTCTTCCATGCTCTCTCCCCCTCTGCTAGGATGGATGAGAGAACTGTTTCAAATGCACTGTGTGCCCTAGATGTGGTTCATATAAGCATTGACCAAGGGAATCATGCATTGGAGGTAGTACACAATGCGCAGAAGGATGTAGTAAGAGAACATGTTATATTTATACTCCGTCTTTCTTCAATAATGGAACTCAGGGCAGTATATTTGGGGTTTCCAGGCAATGTTCTTCCCAGTCACAGATGAGATTCAGACTTGTTCATCAGCAACAAGGTGGTTTCATCATGTCTCTTCATACTATCCTATTATGGGGGAGGGGCGACATAAATGTGTAAATATGTGTATTTATTTATTACTTTTGTATTCTATCCTTCTTCCAAGGAGCTCAGGACAATATATGCTCCCCCCATTTTATCCTCCCAACAGATCAGAGATGTAGATAAGACTACGAGAGACTGACTGGCTCAAATTTACCTAGTGACATTTATGGCTAAGTAAATCTATATATTAAATGGCCCTCTCTCTGCCTAATTGAACTCTCTAGTCACTACAACACACTGATTTTCACATGATTTTTATATGTGTATGCCTAAGGAAGTGGTCCTTCCTGTGCAGAAATCAGGAAGAGCACAATATGGTAATGCAAATCATGTTTTTGCCACATTTTTATCCAGTTCATGCAGTGGGAGGTGCCTCTTTGCTCCCCCTTCCTCTCTAACATATAGACAGAATCTGTAGTCAGAGGAGCCAATGTACTGTGTCAGTTAGTATTTATTATATTTAATATATAAATCCCTCACAATTGAAGTGTAGTAGGTTCACAACATACCAATGTCAGTATACAACTTAATAAAAATACAGAATTTACACTCCATTAAAACAACTGTAAATCTGGAGTTAAAATAAAAAGCAGTGCATAATCTTAAAACAGTAAAGTTTGGAGGAGGTTAAATGTCAAAAGCTCAGGTGAAGAAATGTATTTTTATGTATTACATAAAATTCAACAGCCTGGAGTCTCTGACTACCAGCTGCTGGGGAACAACAGTTGGAGAGGGCTATTGCCTTCATGTCTTGCTTTTGAGCTTCCTTAAGGTGTCTAATTGACCCCTGTAGGAACAGGATGCTGAATCCGATGGCATTTCATGATTTTGCACAGCATTTCTTACATTTTTACAGTTTACTTGCACTCTTTTGAAGTGAGCTCTGTAAGTGTCCCCTTTACTGACTTTGCAATTGCCTTCTGTGGGGCGAGAATGCAATGCTGTTGTAAGAATTGCAAGCCCCTTTGGGTCTGCTGGCTTTGTTCTTGTCAGGAGAGCAACCGCTCAGTCAGAACTGCAGAGAGGGACAAGAGAGCTGCTCTGAAGAAAAAAAAACAATTGGAAGCTCTGTATTAAATGCTAGCCTTTTTTGGGAATGAATTAAGAGACTGGAAAGGTGGGGAAAACAAAGCTGAGAAAATTAGTTGCTGTTTGGTGACAGGGCTGGGAGATCAGTCCAACTCCTTATACCTTCTCCACCTATGCAGAGTAAGTTTGACGGAGGAGATGAATTTGATGTTATGTTAACAAGCATAGGTGATGAGAAGGAATGGAGATTATTCTAGGAGTACACCCAGCTTTGGCTTCTGATTCACCAGTGCAATCCTAAATAACCCCCTAATGAACCAGGCAGCAACTCATTGACCCATCCAGCATATGAATGGTTTGGCTGCTGTCATGATTGAAGAGCTGCACACAGCATAGCTGATAAGACTGGGAGCAGGATATTACCCTTACCCATGCTTCCATCAAATAGAAAAATTAGTAGCAGAGGGAAGCTCACTTTTACACCAGAATCTGCCCAACTCACCATGTCTGCCAAAATGTCTCAACTGGATATTTTTTATCACACAAAATGTTCTCAAACAAATCTCTGCACTCTTCTTGTCATCTGCCTAAAAAAGAGCAAACTCTGCCATCATTAGTATTTTGCTGACTAATATGAATAGGTTATATATCAACCCATTCATGTGGCTGGGTTTTAAAAAATATTTCCTGTGGCAATGAGATTAATAGGTGAAGTGTGCATCTGTGGTTGTGTATGTTCTTTATAGAGTGGAATGACTGATAGATATTTAAAAATTAAATGTGTTGGCGGTGGGGGAATCCAGCCTTTCTTTTTTCCCTTGAATGTTGCTGCTTATTTAAACACCATCTTATAACCTGTTCCTTTTTAATGTTACACTAACCATTCAGTGGCCAATTGAAAAAAAGAGACTAGATCTCTTTCCCTGTGTGTGTGTATGTGTGTTTCTAAAATCAACTTGGAGATGAGGCAGCTTTTTAGATTCCTGAAGGTGATGCTTAGGTACCATGAGAAGTTAATGAGAAATGTGATTATTATCATATCAGGCATTACAAACAATTACATACCCAAAGTAGGGGAATACATGCTAAAGAATCACTTTGACAGCAGATGTCCCATTGTTCACTTTGAATTCACTGGTGTCGACAAGAATATTCCAGAAGTGGATGTAGCAACCTAACACGGTGGAATGACTCTGCTTCAAACATCCTGATCATTTCAGTATTCTATAATTGCCATACTTTAAAGACAAAAACAAGGGAATCTACTGGGTATTGTAAAATATTTTGCACTTTTAATAAACCCGGGTGTCCCAGTGGTATCCGCAGGCCCCAGATCAAAATGTTGTGAAATCCTCAAATGAATACACAGAACAAAATAATTATAAGCACAGAAAGACTCCATAGAGTGAGCACACTCTGCTTCTTGTTCCACTTCCTAAAATGGCCTTTTGTAGGAAAGAGGGCTTGTTATATTTTATTTCAAAATACAATTTCAGACCTTAAAAATCAGGATATGAGTGGATTCTGAAAATCCCAAAATATGTGGAGATCACATCATCCTGGGTCACTAGGACACTGCCTTCTTGACATCATCCTCAGCCTGAATCTCCTGCCTTATCTCTATTGTTGCCAATTGTTTGAAGTGTTCGGGGCTTAGCTGCTGCTTCTTCATTGTGTCTGAAAGATCAAAGGCTTGCCAAAGTTGTTCCAATTCAAGGTATTGCATTCCCTACTTTGTATCCTCTGTTAATTATCTTGTAACAGCTTGATCTTCTGTCTTTGTCTATTTTACAAATTGACGTCCTAATATTATTCTTACATCTTCCGTGATATGAAATGGCTACATCTCCTGGTGATTTTGTTGCCTGTATTTGTACTGTACCTTTCCCAGTTTTGCTGTGTCCTTTCCCCCCCTTGTTTTTTCGGTAGTGTTACCAAAAATGTTTATATGGGTACTCCATATAGGTTTATATATCACAGTACTGAAGCTATTTTCTCTATTATTATTATTATTTTTATCCCTTCCGTAATTACTCCTATCATCTTGGCTGCTTTTGACAGCAGGTACCCATTGATCTGATATTTTCAGGGAGCTAGCCACAAGGACTCCCTTAAATCTCCTTCCTGAGTGGGAGCAGCCTTACATAGAGCCCATCATAACTCTTAACTTAAGAGAAGGATTGCTTTTCCCAGTGTGCCTCACTTTGCTCTTACTGGCATTAAATTTAATCTGCCGTTTCATTGTCCCTTTTCCCACTTTTATGGGATCCTTTGGGAAATGTTCCCAGTAGTCTGCTTTAGACTTAAACAGCCTGAAGTAAAAACATATCAGTCACTGGTTTTCCCCCAGCCCATCTCACAGACCACCTCCCACTTTCCAGTCTGTCTTCTTTTGTTGGTTACTATTAAACAAGCTAAGCAGACCCTTCAAACACTGCATTGTTTGCCTATCTCTAGGATGAAAATGGACCATAGATCCATTTCTTATCTTGTAATCAATTGCTTGTCTATGAAGAGGACCCCTGATCCTATCTCCCAGCTACTTAATTTTCTTAAAAGCTTTCAGATTCAGGACTTGTCAGCAGAACTTGTAAGAAAATTGCTTTCCTCTAACCATCCTCCAATCTGTTTTCTCTCCTTTTATTACTCTCCCCCCAACTTGGAACATTCCTATGCCTCCAGTTTCCCTTGCTGGTTTAGCACACTCTCAGATAAAGAAAAGACAGTGTCATAATGGGAGGGAATTCCTTTCTAGCCAGTGGCTAGTTGCTGTTAAGTCACCTTGGCCATGGCTAGCAGAGGACTGTGTTGTGGGAATAACACACTTCCATGTGCCATAGTGTGGTGCTGAGCACAAGCTGAAAAACAAGCACTGTTAGAAGGAGGGGCTCTGAAATTCACAAAAGCATTCCAAGTTTTGCACTTTATATATTCTCTAAATTGGAATTAATTTTAAATGGTGGCAATTTTCCATAATGTTTTCCACATTTTTAATTTCTTTGTAGAGGCTTTTTATTGCACATTTTGGAAACTTATAGTTGTGCTTTTACATACAGGAACTGGAACTTCTGAAAAATCATGGGACAGATAGTAAGCATAAAGAGGATGTTGGCTGTAGAAGGAAACTGAAAATATAGTTGTGTTAAATGGGGGGAAATGCTGCTGTCATTAGAAAGCCACCAAGACTTTTATCTTTCTTTTAGCAACAATTGTCATTGCATTATCTGCCTTTTCCCCTAAAACCACAGGGTCCAAAAACTTGGCTTTGTCCTGAGCCGTCCCTCCATTGTGCATTAGGTGCTATATTTGACACCTTGTGCTCACAGCTGTGCAGGCTTCCAGATCCCCACTAAACATAAGAACAGTTGGTTGTGCAAGTATATATTTAGCAACTGTATTATCTCTGCAGGCAGTGGTCACAAAATGACCTAGTAATAAAGAGTTTTCAGAACCAATACAAAATATGACAGCTGTCTTGATGATCTATCCTGTCTTTTATTCTTCCTCTAGTCTGGGATGATTGCTCCAGATGAACTGCCTCACATTTTCAGTTTTGGATTCTGTGGTCCAGCATTGCTAAGAGGATGTGAAATGGAGGGCGTACTTACTTCTAAAATGCAAAGATATACAACTCAGCACAAAAGTTAGAATTATACAAGCCATCATTTTCCCTATTACCATGTATGGATGTGAGAGATGGACAGTTAAGAATGATGATGGGAAGAAAATCAATACATTTGGGATGTGGTGCTGGAGAAGAGTGCTGAGGATCCCATGGATGGCCAAAAGGACAAACAAATGGGTCCTAGAGAAGATCAAGTCTGAAGCCTCCCTGGAAGCCAAGATGATCAAATTGAGGCTGTCATACACTTCATGAGAAGGGAGAACTCATTGGAAAAGACAATAATGCTGGGAACAGTGGAGGGAAGTAGGAAGAGATGAAGGCCACATGCCAGATGGATGGACTCTTACTAAGGTCACGGGTATTAAGGGGTTGCAGGAATTAAGCAGAGCAGTGGAGGACAAAGGGTCTTGGAGATGTCTCATCCATAGGGTTGACATGACTCAAGATCAACTCGAGGGCAGTTAACAACAACAACGCTAGGCTAGCTTGGGCTTCACCTAATCTTCCTTGCCTTTAGAGAACATCACTAGGTGTGCCAGAAGAACCTTGATGTGTAATCCCTGCTGACTTCTTCGGCTGAGCCTACATCTAGAAGGGAGATGGAATGGATCAAGACTTCTTTCCCAGCACATTGGAGTAGGAAATTTTACAATACAGAGGGATTGGAGAGAAATAGGCTTACGGAGAAGTATTTACTGGCCACATGCTAAGTGGGGCTTGTGACCTCACTGTCTAGATCAGAGGTGGGCCCAAGTGCCACTAATGCCTTTGGGACCAACTATGGGGGAGAGGGGTGGTCAGCAATATTGCAGCAGAATGATGTAGATGAGAGTGGGGGCTGATTTCTGCAAAGGCTCATTATCTGCAAAGGCTCCATTTCAGGATCTCTAGAGGGGCTGTCAAAGTGGACCTAGGAAGGAAAGGGTCCCTGCTGTGCTTATGTGCCCCACCATGCCCTCTGACTTCCTGCCCCCTTTCCCTCGCCTCCTTCCCATTTCCCTGTCCATCTACAGCCTGGGAGCTACTAATAGCCAGCTCTGTTGTGCAGGGAGCACAGAGGTGATAAATAATCTCCAAACAGAACAATTAAGACTGCATGTGGCGGCCTCTAACTCTCCCCCCACCTCACAATATTACCACTCGCTCTTGCACACGACGTCCGGGACTCCTAAGGCAGCGAGAATCCCTCTTCATTAATCAAAGATCAGCTACAATTACACTCACTAATTATTTGCAAAGACTCTTTTGTATTTTCTGTCTCTCCAGCAAAATGCTGATTGGACTCTGCAGAGGCTCCATTGCCCTTGGAGACTGAAGGGAATGAGCATGAGGGGGATGGAAGAGCACTTTGAAAGAGCCCAGTCTTTGGTCTTGACTATCTATCTGGGAACACTGTTTAAGCATACAGGTCTTAACTTCCCCTCAGTGTGCTGGGGGGCATGTGTGTGTATATGTGTCTTCAGAGTGCCTATTAACTTATGGTGACAACATGAATCTCTTAGGGTTTTCTTAGGCAAGGAATATTCAGACGTGGTTTTGCCAGTTCCTTTCTCTGAAATATAGCCTTTGTTGTTGTTGTTAACTGCCCTCAAGTCGATCTCAACTCATGGTGACCCTATAGATGAGACATCTCCAAGACCCTCTGTTCTCCACTGCTTTACTTAATTCCTGCAACCCCTTAATACCTGTGATCTCCTTAATAGAGTCCATCCATCTAGTATGTGGCCTTCCTCTCTTTCTACTTCCCTCCACCTTTCCCAGCATTACTGTTTTTTCTAAAAAGTCATCTCTTCTCACGATGTGTCCAAAGTATGACAGTTTCAGTTTGGTCATCTTGGCTTCCAGGGAGGTTTCCAGTTTGATCTGCTCTAGGACCCACTTGTTTGTTCTTTTGGCTGTCCATGACACTCTGCTCCAGCACCACATCTCAAACGCATTGATTTTCTTCCTGTCATCTTTCTTAACAGTCCAGCTCTCACATCCATACCCTCCCCATTCTTAGTCTTCTTCTAATTTCCTGACTGCAGTCCCCATTTCTATCAATGTTTGATCCTAGGTATGGGAATTCTTTTACTATTTCTATTTCTTCATTGCCTAGGTTGAACTTGTGAAGGTCCTTGGTGGACATCATTTTTGTTTTCTTTATGTTCAGCATTAAGCTAGCATTTGCACTTTCTTCTTTGATCTTCCTTAGTAGGTATTCCAGGTCTGTGAGCTTTTCTGCTAGTACTGTGGTGTCATCTGCATATCTTAGATTGTTGATATTCCTTCCTCCTATTTTCACTCCTCCTTCTTCTGTTTCTAAGCCTATTTTTCTTATAATATATTCTGCATACAAGTTGACCAGATAGGGTGAAAGGATACAGCCTTGTCTGACCCCTTTGCCAATTGGGAATCATTCTTTTTCTCTATTTTCTGTTCTGATAGTAGCCTCTTGTCCTGAGTACAGATTCCTCATCAGGACTATCAGATGTGCTGCACTCCCATGTCTTTAAGGGTATTCATAGCCTTTCATAGTCTGTGCAGTCAAAGGCTTTGCTATAGTCTATAATGCACAATCTTATTTTCTTTTGGAATTCCCTGGTATGCTCCATTAGCTATCATATGTTTGCAATGTGATCCCTAGTGCCTCTCCCTTGCCTGAACCCTGCTTGGACCTCTGGGATCTCTCTTTCCTAATATCCATTGCTAGTATCCCATCCAAGGGCTAACCAGGGTTGACCCTGCATTGGATTTGGTGCTGTTAGGGTATTTAGGCCTGGGGAGGGCATAGGAGTTTACAAACCAGCCCAGCCCCAGGAGCTGTAGGCTTAGCAGAGATCACATCATAGGGGGTGGGATGGTTTCAGACATCATGTTAAGCCAAAAGACACATAACTATTTCAAATCATTCTGCTGCCTGTACAGAGGGGCATTTGGTTGATCATGTTAGCCCTTTGTCAGGTGAAGGTTCTGTTCATTTCCTTACTTTGAAGAGCCATGATTTCATCATGTGGGTAGGCCATCCACCAATGCAGATTGCCACTATTTCAGCACCATCACTGGGTTCTTTCCAGCTATGGTTAATATATCAGCTTGTGTCCATCCTTCTTGTGGTGATCACCTCTATACTTAGATTGGCTGATTCTTAGACTGCAGACATGCAGTTTGCCATCAGAACCATACCCAAAGCTTCACCAATTTGATAGAAGCTGCTAGAGCTTTTGCTTCACTGTCATAACCTTTGACAGCCCAGTCTCATCACCATGCCATAGTGGAGTAGCAGAGTAGGATTTTATGGAGGTTCATTCTCATGTAGCTTCTGAAATGTCACTAGCCAATGCTCAATAATTTTTAAGCAATAAGGGCCAGAAGGTTGCTTTCTTATTAAAATAAAAGGTACAGTTCTCTAGATGTAGAGAAACACAGTGTTGTGACTTATTTGCATATGTACATGTATTACCTGTCTTTGTGTGCGTGGGAGTGTATAAATGTTTCTGCAACCTTTATAAAATATTTATAAAAGGTGTACGAAAGGGCAGCCAGCTTGTTCTTAGGCAGAAATTTCAAATGTTTGGGGCTTATTAGCTTCAGGGGAAAATATAATAAAGAGTTATAAAAATATGCATGCAGCAGAACAAGAGAAATCTTCCCTCTTCCCACTACACTAGGTTACAAATGAAAGTAAGTGGCAATAGATGTAAGACAAAATGTTTGTGCACACAACACATAGTTAACTACTTGAATTCACGGTCACAAGATCTGTGAATCCCATTGCTTTTATAAATAAATTGGACAGATTCATGGAGGAGAGAGGTCTGTCGTCTGCTCTTGGGTGCGAGAATCTCCTGGAATGGCATGCTGACACAAATTCAGATACAGCATCATACAGACTTTTAGTGTAGAGCAGATGCCACTAGAGTCCACAGTTGTACAACCAATTATACAGCCAGCACCAAGGCTCTTAGTTTTCCACCTACACAGGGAAAAAGAGAGAGATATGTGTAGTTGAGTGATTGGCTGTGCCCTTGCACAATCTCGGAGAAAGCACAACCATCATCCCAGGTATTTTTGTGATAGCATAGTGCCCCAGCAGTTACTGAGGGCCAGCAGCAGTGAAGGGCTATTGCCTTAATGACCTGATGGTGGACTACTCAAAGGTATTTAGTTGGCCACAGTAGAGAATGAAATGCTTGATTTAGTGATCCTTCTTAATAATAATAATTAATAATAATAATAATAATAATAATAATAATTAATAATAATAAAATTTATTGATATACCGCCCAATGGTTGCCCAATCTGGGCGGTTTACAACATAAAACCATTACAATAACAACATATCCTACCCCCCTTAAAACAGTATTAAACAATAACATAGTTAAAATCCTAGTAACAAATTAACAAACAGTTAAAATAGTAGAGCTATCTCGCGTTCTTCTGATTTGCAATCCACAATTTTAAAATCCATATAGACTAGGTGTGGGAACCTTGTGGCCTTCCAAATGTTGAACTGCAAAGCCCAGCAGCCCTAACATAGCCAATAGTGAGAAGCACTGGGATTTGCAATTCAGCAGTTTCTGGAAGGCTGAACATCCCCCTCCCCTTGTATAGGTCAATTGAAAGCAATATAATAGGCCATTGGTTCTCAAGCTTTTTATCCTTGTGGCCCCCTTTACATCTACATACAGATGTCACCCTCCCTCTTTTGACTTTGTAAGCGAGTTTAAAAAATTGTTTGTTTAGTGTGCATATCTTCATTCACACATTCATGTATATTTATGAATATATTCATACAGCAGCATCTCATCCTGAGAGCTGGGACATGGGACATGTTGAGGAAGAAGAAGTAGCAGCCATAATCCAACAATCTTCCCCACTATTCTCCTCCTCCTTAGGCAGAAGCAGTTGCTACAGATGCCCTCATTCTCTTTCCCTCCAGGACAGAAGTAGTTTAGGAAGTGGAGAAGGAGGAATCAAGGCTTCCAAGTCTTGTGCTCCCCTTGAGCAACTTTCGCACCATCCCCTCGGGGTCTTGCCCCACAGTTTGACACGCCCCAGTTCTTATTCAGTAGACCTACCTCTGAATCTTAGAGGGAGAGAGATTATGAGCAAACTGTCCCCTGTTGTGATTTGGTCTCACTCTAATCCCTTCGGTTATGTATGTAGGTACACTCTTCATACACATTATGGCATGTGTTAGGACCACATACCACACTCAGTGCTGCCATTTTCATCCATTTTCATATAGCATGACATATTTTCTATTAAGAAACCCATGTGACATTCTGTGGCATAAAATATTATTATATTGGACTATATAACCCAGGAGGATTGGACATGATTGAATGGAGTTGTGGCTGATTTGTCACCAGCTACAAATGAAGAAATAGCCAGTCCATATGTCTTGAACAGGAAAAGTGGCAGGGCATATTAGCAGAGTTTTTACATTAATTTTGAATGTTTATTAGCTTGCTCTGAGTTGTTGTTTTATTTGCTTGTTTTTTAGCCTAGTGGGTTGCATACCATGGTGGTTCATAACAGTGGGGCATTCAGTGTGCTTGGGACATAGCATGAACTTTAAAGAAGCTATCCATAATGATGAACTTATTCTGGTTTAGCACTTCAGAAAAGTCCTTTAAAGTCTGAGTTAAAATCCAGAGCAGGTTAATTGCCTCACTGACATAGGTGTCACCAGCTGCCACTGAGAGTATACATTACTTCAGGTAGTCTTTGAAAGTAACATGAATAAGCTAGAGAAGAATTTTTTTGTCGTGTGCTTTCAAGTCATTTCTGACTTAGGGCAATCCTTAGGTGAACTTATCATGGGATTTTCTTGGCAAGATTCATTCAGGTGAGGTTTGCCATTGCCTTCCCCTGAGGCTGAGAGCTTGTGAATTGCCTGAGGTCACCCAGTAGATTTCATGGCTGAGCAGGGAATCAAACCTTGGTCTCCAGAGTTGTAGCCCAACACTCAAACCACTACTCCACACTGGCTCTCCAAGAATAGTTAAAGAAAAATCCTATGTGCAGTGTCATGGCTGTGGAACAGGAAATGACAAGGAGGCATAGCAGTGGATAAATAGAAGAGACTGTGGAGTGAAAGAGGAAACAATTCTGGCTGCAAAACCTTGGAAATTGCACTTTTCTCTCAAGAATAAATTCACGCCTGTCTCCTTCTTATAAAAACTGCCCTCATGAGTACTGAGTTCATCTCCAGACTAATGGCAGAGGCTCCGTAGCACATTCTGGATATGACCATTTGCCATAGCAGTTATCTGTAGTCCCAGCATACATTAAATATTTGAAGGGATGTCATATCGAGGAGGAAACAAGCTTGTTTTCTGCTGCTCCAGAGACTAGGACCCGAAACAATGGATGCAAGCTGCAAGAAAAGAGATTCCACCTCAACATTAGGAGGAACTTCCTAACAGTAAGGGCGGTTCGAGAGTGGAACACACTCCCCCGGAGAGTAGTGGAGTCTCCTTCCCTGGAGGTCTTCAAGCAGAGGCTGGATGGCCATCTGTCAGGGATGCTTTGATTGGGAGTTCCTGCATGGCAGGGGGTTGGACTGGATGGCCCTTGTGGTCTCTTTCAACTCTATGATTCTATGATTCTATGATTCTATGATTAATGCCCTTATAGCTACATGTCCAGGAATTTGTAAAATAACTAATTGACCCATTGAAGGGATGCTGTGGAGCCAAGCCCAATTGTCTGAAATTAAGTCCAATGAAACTAGTTCCTTATATACATGGATGAGTATATAGTATTTTATAGAGTACAAGAGAAGAGGTCCCTGCTCCAAGGAGCTTACATCCTAAAATTGAACACAAGAGAAGCAACCGGGGGGGGGGATGTGGAGGCAGGGGTAAGCCAGGGAGCAGCACACAGTTGTTTCAGTTTGTGCATGCTTTTATTTTAGAGTTGGAAGGGAATTTAAGGGTTATCTAGTCCAAACCCCAGCTAATTCAAGAAATTCAGTATTACGAAATCCCTTAAAGGTGACCACCTAGCCTCTGCTTAAAGTCCTTTATAGAAAGAGGCTCCCTATCTTTTAAGGTAGTTTGTTCCACTATCAAACAGCTTATACAGTTCAAAGACATAGCCGTGAGTCTGGAAAATCAGTATGCAAAGAGATCTTGTAGCACCTTTAAGACTAACTTAAAGAAAGAAGCTGGTAGCATGAGCTTTTGTAGAGTTGAGTCTACTTCCTTAGGTGCATGGTGAAACGGAGAGTTCAGAGATAATAATAATAATAATAATAATAATAATAATAATAATAATAAAATTTATTTTTACCCCGCCCAATGGAAGCCCAATCCGGGCGGCTTACATATTAAAAATACACAAATACATCAATAAAATCCATAACAATAAAAAATAGAAGATACCCCCCTCCCCTCTTAAAAAAGTATTAAATAATAATATATTAAAACTAATAACTTAAACAATTCAGTTTAAAAACCCAATACAACAAGTATAAGAAAAAGCCTGAACACCACAATCCTCACCATCAAATTTGATGGGGCCACGAGAGGATCGGCTTGGTGGGGCTATGTCCAAGGTGGGAGCCACTAGTCCGGGAAGGCCTGCCGGAAGAGATCCGTCTTGACCGCTTTTTTAAAGCTGTCCAGAGATGTTAAAAGACGGATCTCATCCGGCAGGTCGTTCCAGAGTTTAGGGGCGATAGACCTATAGAAGCTGGTTGTGTGTGAGAATCTCAATTGTAATTGTAGGTATGGAGATGAGGTGACAAGTTCAGTTTTACTATGGTCATTGGGGGACAAAGGCAGGAGAAAGGATGTTGCCTAACACCAGGAGAATAGATAACCATATGAATGAATATCAGAATGTAGTGCAGGAACCAAAGAGATGTAATAAACTGGTCAAGGATGCCCTCAGCGAGGGTTAGATAATGTTGAAATGTGTGTAGTGTGCCAGGAAACCACTGTCTCTGTTCAACCGACTGCTGATGGACTGTAGTCTCTGGATACATTCCAACTGATATTTTTCTTTCCAATTTTCCTTGTAGTTCTTTTGTTCAAGGACTGCTGTTCTTATATAGTTGACCTTCCATATCTACAGATTCTTTATCCACAGATTCAGCCATACATGGCATGAAAGTATTTAAAAAACGATGTAAATTCCAAAAAGCAAACCTTGATTTTGTTATTTTCACTATGCCATTGTATTTAAAGGGACTTGAGCATCTATGGATTTTGTAATCCACAGGGAACCCTGGGACCAAACCCCACCAGAAACTAAGAGCCCACTGTACCGCTAATAAGTTCCTGGTGTGGCATAGTGGTTTGAATGTTGGACCTTGACTGTAGACCAGGGTTTGTTTCCCCGCTTGTCCATGAAACCTACTGGGTGACCTTGAGCAAGTCACATGCTCTCAGTCTCAGGGGAAGGCAATGGCAAACTTCCTCTGAACAAATCTTTCAAAGATGATAAGGTGATAGATTCACCTTAGGGTTGCCATAAGTGTAAAATTACTTGAAGGCACATAACAACATTTAGTCAAAAGTCCTCTTTCTTGTAATTTGAACCTGTTGGGTTGGGTCTTACTATTGGTGCAACAGAAAATACGTTTTCTTCATCATCTATATGGCAGCCCTTCAAATATCCAAAGGCAGCTATCATAGTATCTCTTCTCCACACTAGATGTATCCAGTTTATTCAGCCTTTCCTCATCTGGTTTAGTCTTCAGGTTCCTCATCATTTTCATTATCATTTTCTGGACATGATCTAGTTTGTCAGTATCTTTCTTAAATTACAGTTCCCAGAACTGAACACGCTATCTATCCTACAGTGAGCTCTACAGCGTACCTGTGTTAATTCAATCTAGAGTTGTATATTAGTATTTTTAGCTGCTGTGCTGCACTGCTGCCTTATAATTGAATGGTAGACTATTAAAACATCTAGATCCTTTTCACATGTTCTGCTGTCAAGCCATCCTCTATCTGTGCAATTGCTTCTTCCTACCTGAATGCAGAACTTTGCATTTATCTCTGCTGAAATTCTTTTCTTTCCTTTTTTTTCTTTAAGTTTTGGCTGATTTCTCCCTCCTGTCAGGATTATCTTGAATCCTGTTCCTGACTTCTAATATATTAGTTACGCATCCAGTCTGATGTCATTGCAGATTTGATGATCATTCCCTCTACTTTTTGTCCAAGTCGCTGATAACAATATTTGCCATTCTGTCCAGGGCAGAACTTTGCACCAATCCATTTGTCATTGGGCTTCAGGTTGACAAGGATTGTTAATGGGCACTTTTTGAGTATGGTCCCTCAACCAGTTACCCATCCATATAACAGTAGTGCTGTCTAGCCTACATTTTACTTGCCAACAGGAATATTACAGAGGAAGGTGTTGAAAACTTGATGAAATGAATATATCCTGTATATACAGAGAATCTGCAGATTGATTCTCCTGAGTTACCAGCTTACTAACTCTGTTGAAAAAAGATATCATGTTGGGCATGATTCATTCTTGAGAAACCTTTCCTGGGTCTCTGTGCTTTTAAAATGTTCATAGCTTAATCATGTAGTGATTTGTTCTAAAAATTTCCAGGTATTGATGTCAAGCTGACCCATTGGTAGTTGCCAGGATCCCCACCCCACCCCATACAGCTCAAAGATGAGGAAATGTTTTGCCTGCCTACCTCTAGTCTGGCAACATTTCATATTTTCTCCAAGAATTCTCAAAAATTATAAATTAAACCTCCAAGTAGGATGTAGTTTTTCAAGTCCTGAAAACTTGAATTCACTCAGTGTGGTTCCTTGTTCCTATACCACTTATTTACCTATCTTAAGCTGCACCTTCTTCCATCCATCATTGGATTTGTTTTTGTATCATGTAATACAGTTTCCCCTGTAGGCAAAGAATAAAATGGGTGGAGAGAGGGAGCCTGCTCCCACCTTTTGGAATTCGCTCCAGTGAGAGGCTCTCTTTTCACTACCAGGCAAAAACCTTTTTTTCCAAGTGGACTTTTAATATGAAAAGGTTTCTTATTGGGGTGTTTGCTTTTGTATGTTTTTAATGGTTTTCTAATGTTTACTTGTTATATTACTGTGATGTTTTTAATTCTGTTTTTTAAATTGTACCATTTTAAAAGTATCTTTTGTGAACTGCCTTGGGTCCAATTTAGGAGAAAGGTGGCATATATATAAAATAAACAAATAAGGCAGTGAGAGTTAATCTTGTTGTGTCTTCTTTGTGTCATCCTCCAGTGTCATCCCCATCTTCATCTTTTAATGGACCTACTACTTCCTTCTTCTTTTTGCTCCAAACATAATTTAAAATACCCTTTTTTGTTTTTTTAAAATAATACCTCACAAGCTTAATCTCATTCAATGTTTCAGTCTCCTGATACTCTCCCTACAAGGTTAGCTATTGATTAGTCCTTGTCCTTGGTGGCTTGGCATTCCTTCCTTTTGCTATGTGTGTCCTTTTTGAATATGAACACATCAGAAAACTCTCAAAACAGCCTCCCCAGTTACTTTAGATGCCTCTGATTGTTCTTGCATGTTGCAATGCTTTGAAATTGGCCATTTTAGAAATTCCCATCCATTTAGAACTCCATTCTTGAGTGTTTTTACCTATAAGATCACATTCAGTATTTCTTCAAACTTATTCTTCCTCAAAGCCTAGCATGCACATCTTGACTACATTCAGCTTTTCCCTTTCCTCATTATCATGAATCCCATGATAGCACGGTGGCTTCCACCCAAAATTCCCACGAATAAGCCAGTGTGTTGTAGTGGTTTGAGTATAGGACTTGAACTCTAGAGATCAGGGCTTGATTCCCTGCTTGGTCATCGGTAACCTTGGATGAGTCACACACTCTCAGTCCCAGATAACCCTGTGATAGGCTTACCTTTGGTCACCATAAGTCGGAAATGACTTGAAGGTGCACAACAACAACAACAAAACCTCTCAACCAGACCTTTCCTGTTTGAGATGATCTCAAGGGTCCTTTAAGGTCTGGTGGGGGGTGTTGTTGTGTGCTTTTGAGTCATTTCCACCTTATAGTGACCCAAAGACAAACCTATCACAGGTTATCTGGAACTGAGAGTGTGTGACTCATCCAAGGTTACCCAGTAGATTTCCATGGCCAAAAAGGGAATCAAACCCCAGTCTCCAGAATCCAAATCCAATAAGAAAGAGGATGAAGTATAGAATAGCTGATCCTCTTGCCTCTTCTGAAGTCAGGATAAGTTCCATCAGGGTTTGGGAACTAGGCAGTTGTACCAAGGGTTTACAGAAAAGTTGAGCTTGGGGGAGACATTTGGAGGCAGTAAAAGATGTGGTAGTATGCAGAAAAGCTGAGAGGCAATTCCAAACATATACTTGGAGAGCAAGAGGAAAGAACAATCTTTTTAGGGAATTGATGGAGAATGATGGATCTTAAGAAGATCAAGGACAAAAATATATTGGGATTTAAGAGCAGAGAGATAAGGTGGAGGGCTTTGAAGCAAAGGGCAAGCAGCATGAACAGGATCCACATGAAGGAAGGAAATGAGTGGCATAGTTTAAAGAGGGGGATCAAGTGATTACTGGCAAAAGAAGTGAAGGATGTTGAGAGCATAGTGATGGAATAGTGTGAGGGGACCAACATGAAACAAGAGGGGGATCTATTTCAGGTGAGAGATGGCAAGGCACACATGAGCCAAGGTTTTGCAGAAGGGATGGAAAGGAAGGGTTGTGTTTTTGCAATCCTGTAAAGGGAGACACAACACTGCTTGGCAACTGAATATGGTGGTAAAAGAAAAGAGGGAAGTGAAAAATAAAACCAAGGCTTGACACATAATGAACAGGAAAAATGCGCAAGAGGAAGAGGAGGCTGAAGTGGTTGAAGCTCAGATGTTTAGGGTAAAATTGAAAAATTTGAATGTAAACATAATGACTTTAAGGCAGGGTGGATAAAGTACTTCAACTACCCGGATATTTGCTGGAAGTCAAACTCGGCAAAATCC
>CM034701.1:129433202-129444495 GCA_020142125.1 Phrynosoma platyrhinos | reverse complement strand
TTCCTCCTTTAAAATTGGGTGCGTCTTATATGCCAAAAAATACGGTATTCCATGAGGACAGAGACAGAAATAGAAAGCTTGGAGCTGGCATCACAGAGCATAGAGCACCCTAAAGGCACCAGATCTTCATCTGATCTTGGAATCTAAGCAAGGTCAGCTGTGGTTAGTACTTGGATGAGAGACCACCAATGAATATCAGGTGCTGTAGGCTATATTTTGGAGGAAGGAGTTGGCGAAACCATCTGTGAGTATTCCTTGCCTTAAAAATCCCCTATGAAATGTATGGAATCACCATGAGTTGATGGGTGATTGAAGGCACAGAGTGAAAAAAGGACAAATGGGATTTGGATCTCAATGCAAAATTTTCATTTCTTCTTACCTTGCCTTGGTAAAAATGCAAGGAGACAAATATGCAAGGAGGAGTAAGGATCAATTCCTCAAAGGAGAGGTGTCAGACATAAATCCCATCTTGAAAAAGAAGGGTTAAAAATCCAGTAAATAAATAAAGAGAAGCCATGCTCTCTGGCCAAGAAAATCCAATCCTCCAATTGCCAGAATGGCAGCAGTAGGCTGAGCTGGAGGCATGGTTTTCTTAGGTAGGGAAAGCAATAAATCCATATATGTTTTCTTATCATTATCAAGCACAGTATCAGGTCATGGGATTTAAAAACCCAACTCAAGTTTAAAGTTCGCAAACATTTCCTCAAATAAGTGTACACATTCTTTTGCCAATAAAGTATCTTTGAATCAAATTAAAGTAATTGTGTGAATCTCAGCAGGGTGGCTAGGGAGGATTAATTAATGTCACATCAGCAAGGTGCAAATTTCATAGGATTAAGAGGCAATTGCCCCAAATTTTCATCCAACACTAGACAGCAGTTCTGTTGCTTGGAAAGAAAACCCACTGAAAAGTATTAACAAGCTCTTAGAAGAAATTTAATGCCCCAAATTCTAGGGCCCTGGATGTCATACAATTGGAATTATGCAAGGGCAGATCTTAAATAGGTTGTCTTTTGTACTGCATCTTTGAAGCTACAAGCTATGCTGGCTAGGGGACACTGGGAGTTGTAGTTCAAAAAAGGTCCTTTCCCAAGCTCTAGGCACAGACAATTGGAATTATGCAAGGAGATGTTGAACCAGAGGTCCCCCAAACAGATACCTGGAGAGCATTAAGCCTTCAAGGGGCTAGTCAGGCTTGAGGTGAAGAAGGGGAAAAAGAGGAGAATCCACAGGTCTGTCTGAGGGTATGGATAGATGGCTACAGAAAGCAAGAACAAGGCTGGCTGGTGTCCAAGAGCTGCCTGTTCTCCTGGTGTTCTGGAAGGTGAAAGAATCTCTCTCTACCATTTAGGCAGGCTGGCTCCGAAGGGCAAGGAGAAGATGGGAATAAAGAGATGATGAAAAAGAAGAAACAGATTGTGGAGCTATTCTAGGCACAGCTCCAAAGGTTGGGAATTATGCAGCTCCTTCCTTCAGCCATTTCATGCAAGGTGCTGGATTTGGGGAGCAAGAACAATCTTTGAGCAACATATTTTTAAATCACAGCTCTTCATTTAACTTTAATTTTGTAAGCTATCACTACAACTATAGTTTCTTTTGCAGCTGAAACAGACCAGCCCTTTATGAAATACCCCACCTTTGATCATTTTCTCTCACAGTTCTGCTCTCCTAGTTACAATGCAATCATCTGTCATTCTTAGCATCTAGGTCTTTTCTGTGCCCCCCACCCCTAGGAAATATTTGGTTAATGTTCACATCCCCTACAAAACTAATATCACATTTGAAGATGAAGAAATCTAATTTCTAATTTTTAAACCGCAAATTAAACCACATACGATACTGTGAGTGAACAAATTGAACTTTTAAAAAATAGGCTTTTAACTCAGTGCCCAAAATACCAATCTGAACTGAGCAATAAGATTCTAATTTGTTCAGAAAAAATGTAAACTATTGTAAATTGTAAAATTCTCTCCTTTTGATTAAATAAACAATGAGACTATTATCTATGCAACACAAGTACCTACTACCACTTCTTAAGGCACACTGGGAGCTGGCTGAGTGATGGCTCAAAGACATAAACCACTCTTTGTCGCACCCCCTGAAATTCCATCTTGCACACCTAGGGAGTTCAGGGACCGCAGGTTGGGAACCCCTAATCAAGATTATCTAGGCTTCATTATAAGATTTTTTTTTTCATTCCAGAGTATTTTCTCTCACAAACCATTAAAAAGTTTCACATTGTCTTGATACTTTAACAGCATCACTACAAGATTGGTTAGTATCAGGACCAAAATAGATGGTATGTTAAATGGGGGAGGGTTGTTACATTTCACATGTCCATATGGTTTTGTCTGTACTCTTTTTTTAACTAGCAAATCAGGTTTAGGTCACAGCTAGGTCTGAAGTTAGTCTTTTTCCATTATGCTGTGGCCTGGCCAAAAATCTCCCCAATTTATAATGGGAGGAAAATCACTGTTGCCAAATACAGCTTGAGAAGTGCTCTTCCATAGAGGCCCCCATGTAGGGAGGAAGGATAAAAACCCAGATACTAAGATCCCCATCCTGATCAATCCTTCCTACAAGTACAAGCTGAGGTGCTTGCCCAGGGTCACTTCCTTAGTTCATGGGAGATGGGAGATTTGAACCTGGGACTTTCCTCCTCACCTCTTTTCTCAGCCAGTACACTCTTAATCACTGCTTCCTCAGAATTACCTTTCTCTCTTTCTCTACCCCCCTTCCAGTCTTTCCACACTGTCTCAATCTATTTCCCTCCACACTTCATGCACTGAGAGTTTCCCCTCACTGCAGGAATTTCTGGTTCATGGATCTCAGTGGGATGTCTCCTCTTGTAGCATGATGACAGACGTGAATAGGGCTCCTCATAGAATCATAGAATCATAGAATCATAGAGTTGAAAGAGACCACAAGGGCCATCCAGTCCAACCCCCTGCCATGCAGGAACTCCCAATCAAAGCATCCCTGACAGATGGCCATCCAGCCTCTGCTTAAAGACCTCCAAGGAAGGAGACTCCACTACTCTCCGAGGGAGTGTGTTCCACTGTCGAACTGCCCTTACTGTCAGGAAGTTCCTCCTAATGTTGAGGTGGAATCTCTTTTCTTGCAGCTTGCATCCATTGTTTCTGGTCCTAGTCTCTGGAGCAGCAGAAAACAAGCTTGTTCCCTCCTCGATATGACATCCCTTCAAATATTTAAACACGGCTATCATATCACCTCTCAGCCTTCTCTTCTCCAGGCTAAACATCCCCAGCTCCCTAAGTCGTTCCTCATAGGGCTTGGTTTCCAGACCCTTCACCATTTTAGTTGCCCTCCTTTGGACACGCTCCAGTTTCTCCACATCTTTTTTGAATTGTGGTGCCCAGAACTGGACACAGTATTCCAGGTGAGGCCGGACCAAAGCAGAATAGAGTGGTACTATGACTTCTCCTAATCCTCCTACTTCTCCTCCTACTATGACTCCTAATCTAGACCTTCCCTAACTTAAGGATAGGAGAAGATTTCTTAGCAAATCATGGTTTGATTATCTTGCTGCCAGCAATGGTTATCGGGATAATATAGTACCAAAGGATATGGATGTCAGATATGCTTTGTAGATGGGGGCAATTTGGGAGCCACAACTTTAAAATATGCTGCACTAGTGCAAGGCAATGAGGAAGGGGGGTTAGATTCTTCCCAACTGATAAGGGTGTTATCTGTAGTTAATACTCTTCACTAGTTCTGGTTGTCAAACCTTGCTTGTCCCTGGACTTGCACAACCAAAAAAAATGCTTACCTATTGTTTATGATCTGAAGCACAGAGACAATCTATCATGGCTTTGAATGCTGTTTGTTGTTGTTTTTTAAGCTGATGTACCACTGTATATTTAAAGTAATTAATGATATGTTCCACATTACTTTATAAATATTTAATTATAAATCTATTTTTAATTATGTTTTAAAACTTAAAAATAGGAAAATGGTCAGAAATCTTCAGACATGACACTTGCAAATCATTCTGGAGGCAGCAAGCAAAGATTGATCATTATTACACAAAGCACCCAAAAGCAACATTACTAGTCATTATGTTATTTCACAAAAGGAATGCCATTACACCCACCCAGCCCCCAGCCCAGAAGTGACATGTTAACAGGTAATGTAATTGCCTGAACTGCATTACTTCCAAGCTCTGCTTCCTCTTGATGTTATACTGTTCCTACCACATTTTGATTTGTCTACCACGGCTTTACTCTTATAAAGCTGGCTGCTGTAAATTAAGCAAGAGGAAGCACCCCACCATACAGTGGACAGCCTTGTTGCAAATAACCACTGTCTTACTGATACTATTTCCTCAACAGCAGCCAACCTGGTTATGAGCGATATGGCAAGCAGAAGAGGCACACAGCTGAGCTGGCATCTATAGGAAGCTCAGGGCTAGATTAACCATTAAGCAAAATATCCTTAGGGCATCAAGGAAAGGCACCACAGAAATTTTTCATTGCCGGATTTACCATGGACCCTATGGTGCAAAACTGCAAATGGTGCAGCAAGCTCCCACAATAAATGAAAAAATTACATACATATGTGTATGTGTGAATACAACAAATTAGCATCTGGCGGCTGGTAAACTGCCACATGGTCTATGGAGGCTCATGTATTTTATGGTTTATTATTGTTTATATTTTGAATTAGATATATATGAGGGCATCAAACAATTTTAAGTGCTTAGGGCCTCTAAAGGACTTAATCTGACTCTGAGGAAACCATAAAAGCCAGAAGGAAAAACGAGAGAAATGCAGGTGTGGTGGTTCCATGAGAAGGAAGAATCTGCTGCTGCTGCTGCTGCTGTTGCTGCTGGTGACAGTAGTAGTTGTAGTAACAGCAGAGAAGAATAATAGTAGTACAGAAGAATAGGAAATGAGATGTGAGGCAAGAGCACGAGCTTAGCAGATTCCATTTGAGGGTCTGAAGTGGCTGTTTAGTCTGCTAGCTGATTGAAAGCAGCAGGAGTCTCTGGATGAGAGCATACTGTGCCACAGGAGTGAGATGCATGCAGTAAGCAAAGGCAAGGGTAAATTCAAAGTATTGGGGAGGGGGCTCAGGACAAGGCAGAAAAGTAATAGAAGGAAGAAGACATATGAGGAGAAGAACTAGGTATCAGAAACAAAATTTTATCCCACTGGGTCAGGAAATTGCTGAAAAATCAGGGTTGGAATGAACTGAAACTGCTGAAACCTAACAAATCTAATATCCCAAGCCAACAGAGAACAGAACATACATATGTGTATCTTAAGTTGTGTTTCCTTCAGAGAGCAAACAAGTGGTGGTAGGTGCCAGTATACATGACATAATGTCAGAGCCACACTGTTCACTGGTCATGCCCATATTTATGCGCACTGTCCATGATATGATCTCCCTCACAGGTACCTGCAGTTATCCCTTGCATCAGCCTGTTCAGTCATCCTGGGCATGTCCTCCAATTGGCTGACAGTGATGACGACACAACCATGGTGCAACCTTGCCAGATGTTGCATTATCCAGCTGCTTGCTGGGCTAGCTGCCATATTCTGTCCTGTGAAATTCTTAATACAATGGTGTATATACATACAATGATGTATACATACATGGAATGCCATGGCTTAGTGGTTAAGATGCCAATTCTGATGATCAGAAGGTCGGCAGGCTGGTAGTTTGAGGCTTAGGTGCTGCATGATGGGGTGAGCTCCTGTCACTAATCCCAGTTTCTGCCAACCTAGCAGTTCAAAGGCATGCAAATGCAAGTGCACTCGTCCCTCCCGATTCGTGGGGGATCTGTTCTGGACCCCCTCCCCTCACGAATCAGAAATACCGCAAATACCCATAGGATATAATGGGTGCGCACACCATTTTGTCCCTTGGTGTTTGCTGTCCGCGAAAGACCGAGGGATATGAATGGCAAGTCCGCAAACAGTGAGGGATGAGTGTAGAGAGATAGATACCACTTTGGTGGGAAGGTAACAGCGTCTGGTGCAGTCATGCTGGCCACATGACCACTGGTTTCATCTTTGGGCAACGCTTGCTCTTTGGCTTAGTAACAGAGATGAGCACCACCCGACAGTCAGCTACAACTGTACGCTCATGTCAAGGGACTACCTGTATACATATACATGACACATACTCACTGAAAACATGGAAAGGCAGGGAATTCTGGGATCCAAGTGACTGGACTATAGTTTGGGACCCAAGGGCATCTGATGACTGTGAGTTCACTGAGGGAAGAGAGAGAGAGAGAGAGAGAGTGGGGGGCACATATGACTCCTGGAAAGGTTTTCGCAGCCAGGAGCCCCTTCTCTGCTGGACGCTGAGGGAGATGATGTCCAGGCCGTGCACCTGCTCTGACTTTGCCACTTACAGAAGTTGCAGCTTCTGCGAGTGTCCTCATCTCCCTGGTCCGTCTCCCTTGGCAACGGACACTTGTGTGACTCCGGCTCCGCACTCTCACTTAGCAGGCATAGCTTCTAATTTCCACGGCTGTTTTCATGGATGCTGTGTGCACTTCCTCTACAGCCACCAATCTCTGTGCAGTGCCCATAGACAGGAAACCACACGTTCCCGGCGCCAGGAGAGCTTTTGGGGCCTGGAGATAGCCAGGTGATCCCTGAACCGTGCGCTGCCTCAGGATTAGGGGGCAGTGGAGTTTGTAATGAAGCCTACTTGGCTGCTCCTGTAAACCGCCCACACTGGGAGGCGTCATCGGCCATGTGGTTTACCTCCAAAGTTTGGGAAACTGAGGATGGTTGTGGGGAAAAGAGTGGGGATGTGGCTGAAGATGCCTTGGAGATCAAGTAGTAAGAAGTGGAGGCTGTGTTTGTGTTGCAACTGAAATACTGATAATAGGGACACACAATATTTTCTTCCTTAGCAGATAGGCCTTTTAAAAAAAAAACATTCAGGAACAGAGAAAGTAAAACCCCAGGTGTACCAAAATCCCAGAAGAAACATAAATGAGCTCCACAAATACTGTGATATTGTTAGACCATTGTCTGTGAAGCCACTGTCGGTTCCAAGGTTGTAAGGGCCTTGGCACTATAATAGTAACAAATTATTTTTAAATTGTAACTTTTCAACTTCTGATACACTACACTTACTTAGTTAAATGATGAGGTAGAAGAAAGCTGATCCTGAACCCACACATATTAGTCTTTCAGTCAGTCTTTGGCAAGTCAGCCTAATCATGGAGATGGGACATAAGCCTCAAGGGATATATGTCTATATATTCATAGGAGCTCTGTATTCCATGGCATTGCCTGTTCCCTAGCTGCCCCAAGCTGCTTCACCCTACTAGCTTTATCTTCCACAACACTGCTGAGAAATTATATTGTGAATCCCATAGACCACTCATTCCAAGGTGTCACATTGGCACTCTTCTTCCATGCAGAGAGCACTGCTGAGAGAAAGGGACATAACTTGGTGGGAAATGAAGGTACCAGGTTCAGTCTTTGTCACAAAGAAGTAAACAAAAGTTTCATGCAGCGGGACTTAGGCCTGAGACCCTGAGACCCATTCCACAGAGATAATACTGGGCTAGATGTACCAAGGATCTGATTTAAGGGAGAAGATTAAAGCTTCCCCTGTTTTCTGTTTTTTAAAAAAATCCAAATGTTCTGAAGTAGTGAATTCCCATCAGGAGCTGCAGTATTCCTGGGCCTGTTTGACATTGCTGAGCCAGACTGAGCCAGAGCTCTGGCAATCTAACCACTTTATTGCATGTCATTTTAAAATGACTCAAGTCTCCCAGGCTGCAGCCAGGAGGCAGGGATTATCCCAAGCTAAATCGCTGCCGAATCGCCAGCCAACATCAGCCCGGGTCCAAGCCGGGCTCAGCCGGCACTTTTTAGAAACTATTTCAGTTTCTAAAAAGTGCTGGCTGAGCCTGTCTTGGACCCAGGCTGATGGCGGCTGGTGATTTGGTGGCGATTTAGCTTGCGATAATCCCTGCCTCCGTCCCACCTCCTGGCTGCAGCCTGGGAGGCTTCAGTCATTTTAAAATGACATGCAATAAAGTCCGAACATGAGAAAAGGCTAATTCAGTTGAGGGCTGGAACAATGCATAGACAGACATTCTAAACAGATATGGTTGCCAGTTGTCCCAGAAAAAAGAAAATCATAGCTGTTGTATACTTCAATTTGTTGTTGTTGTTGTTGTCATTAGCAGTCTTCAAGTCGACCTCGACTCATGTTGACCCCGTGAATGAGGTATCTCCAAGCCTCCCTATCTTTTACCTCTCTGCTCAGGTCCTGCAGACCCAGGCCCATGATCTCTCTTATTGAGTCTATCCATCTGGCATGAGATCTTCCTCTCTTTCTACTGCCCTCTACCTTTCCCAGCATCATTGTCTTTTCTAATGAGTCGTGCCTTCTCATGATATGACTGAAGTACAACAATTTAGTCATATTGGTTTCCAGGGAGAATTCAGGCTTGATCTGTTCAAGGCCCCACTTGTTTATCTTTTTAGCTGGCCACAGCATCCTCTGCACTCTTCTCCAGCACCACATCTCAAATGAATTAATTTTCTTCCTGACTGCTTTCTTCACTGTCCAGCTTTCACATCCATATATGGTAATGGACAATTCTAACTTTAGTGTTCAACTGTATTATCTTTACACTTTAAGATTTTGTCTAGTTCTTTCATAGCTGCCCTTCCATTCCTAATCTTCTTCTGATTTCTTAACTGCAGTCTCTGTTCTGATCAATTTTTGATCCAAGGTATGGGAAATCTTTAACTATTTCAATTTCCTCATCTAAGTTGAATTATGTAAATCCTACATGGTCATTATTTTTGCTTTCTTTATGTTTAACAAATAAGACTGCCTTGGCACTTTCTTCTTTGACTTACTTTAGTGATTGTCTATGATGCTTTCTGCCAGTAGTATGGTGATGTCTGCATATCATGATGATGTTCCTTCCTCCTATCTTCACTCCTCCTTTCACATCTAAACCTGCTCTACATATGATATTTCCAGCATACAAGTTGAACAGACAGCGTGATAAAATGAAGGCTTGCCTGCCCTTTTTGACAATTGGGAACCATTCCATTTCTCTATATTCTGTTTTTACAGTACCCTCTTGTCCCAAGTACAGATTCCACATCAGGACTGTCAGGTGTAGTGGCACTCCCATTTATTTAAGAGTATTCCATAGATTTTTGTAATTTATGTAGTCAAAGGCCTTGCTATACTAAATAAAGCACATGCTGCTTTTTTTCTGGAATTCTTTGGCTGGCTCCATTATCCACCGTATGTTTGCAATGTAGTCCCTTGTGCCTCTTCCTTTAATTCACTTTTACAGATGCATATTTTAAATTGACCATTAACTATATGTTTAAGTTAAGCTTTGATTAAAACAAACATACAAAATGAACCCCAAACATGTTGAGAGTCAGGTGGCAACACTAGGGATATAGGAATTGGAGAAGGCAGACTCTGTTTGCACCATCACACGTAGATTGTTTTCAGTCTAACCAGCTAATTGACAGAGGAGGTGCTAGAGAACCATGTTTTTTCCAGGGCAGAATGATGAGACAGAGATGGGCTGGTTGATTCTGAGATAGCAAATAGAGAGCTCTGCAACTAATGATGAAACAGTCCACTGATTCTTGATGCTTACTAGGTAACTTGTAAGCTTGTAAAACAACAACAATAAAAACAGTCTGGTTCTGATACTTCCAGGGAGTGCCTCATCCATGGACAAAATGGCATTTCAGAGTGAGACCATTTTCCCTAAATTTAGTAGACGGAATTTGGAGAGGGATTTTAGTTACCAAGCTAAGCCAGAGAATTATAGAACAAGATTGGCCCTATCCCTTCTCCCAGTATAACTCCCACCAGGTAAGACCTAATTTTTATTTCATCTGAATCCAGTTTTTTCTCCTCTTCTGTGGACACTGTCATTGGCAGAGTGGGGTTTGTAGCTCTAGAGAGAAAGTGGGGTTGAAGGAATGTTCATTGATGGCTGGTGATATAAAAGCAGAGCTATTTCTATCAAGGTCAGAGTTGTAGAGGAGGTGGCAGTGATGGCAGCAGCTTCGAAGAGCAAGGAAATGAGGAATCTCGTCAGGAAATTATCCTGCTAATGGGATCTCCCTGGCACACAGCAGGCGGGAATCCCAGGCACTCTAGAGCTCAGATGGAGAGGAAGGGAGGAGGCTGGCATAAGGGTCACTGAGAGATATGAGAATGGACCAAAAACAGACACAGAGAAAAAGAGAATAAAAACAGAGAAGAGAAAACCTAAGCACATATAGACATAGACAAAGGGGCAGAGATGCAGGCACTGGTATTAAGAGGTGGAAGGACAGCAGTCTACTGGGTTTTCTCCCTCCACAGAGGAGCTGTCTCCCACTTACATTTTCAAAATCTACATGATCAAAATGCTCTGAGAGTGGTCAGCTCTACATGTATCTCTGCCACTTTGCAACATCTCCCTAGGGACACAGAAGAAGACAATGCTTCAGAGAGTGCAGCCCTAGTCTAACCTGAAAGTCCATAGGTACTACCAGCCCATTTTCACAAGATGGATGGTTTCTCTGTATTACCTATATCACCCAGGTAAATCATTAGTACAGAGAAGTTTCAGGCTTGTCTACATTTTAGCAGGTGAACTGGATATGGTGGAAAGCAAGATGGGTTCTCTCAGAGAGGTGTGCCATTTGGACGATCAGGCATGGAGTCCCTCTTCAAAAGTAAAGGTGTCTCAGCTGGTTTGCAGTAGTCTAACCACTTTCCACTCTACTCCCTGGTTTGAATCCTGAGGTACAACATGTCCTGAGTGTACTATATTCCTTTGCAAATACCCTCAACTTGCTTCCTGCTGTGCCTTTTTGAGGAAACGCTGATTGTGCCAGAAACATGCCAATTTGTCCTGAACAGGATGGTGCTTCTTAGCACCTCCTGTGCATATTAGAGATGCCTTCCTCACCATCACCATTACCACCGTTCTTTAAATTTAGCCAAAAAAGTTATGTAGAAGTGAGTAATATGGTCACAGAATCATAGAATCATAGAATTATAGAGTTGGAAGAGACCACAAGGGCCATCAGTCCAACCCCCTGCAAGACTAGAGAGGCAGTTCTGGGTTTGTTGCAGCTTCATCAGATGGCAGTGGGAGCAATAGGATCACTAGGATTGGTGTCACCCCAGTATGGTAACTCATGCTGTCACCCCCAGGCTGCCTGGCGCACCCTCCTGCTGTGCTCCTCCACCATTCAGGCCATCCCTCCCTCCACTCCATCCGACGTCATCTGGGGGAGAGATGCAGGCC
>CM034701.1:129387120-129420989 GCA_020142125.1 Phrynosoma platyrhinos | reverse complement strand
CCACTTTATTATCGCTTTCTGGCCCACGTGTGATAACGTCCCTTGTATTGAATAAGTAGAGTGTAACAGACTGTTGGCACATTTTTTCATCCCTTCAACATGCACACATTAAGGCAGTTTTGACAAGCCAGGGTGCGCTGCAACAGCCATTTACTGGCCAAGGGTTGGAAAGATAGTGGGAGCCACTAATATTGCCCTCTCAGGTCTCCAGGTCTTTTCTCTTTGACACAGAACTTCAACCAGGCACTGTCTTCATCAGTGGAGAAAGTGGCTGTGGAAGTGCACCCTGGATGCTGCCTGGGTTTGGAGAGTTTGGAAACTCTGGAAGAGGTTTTGAATGCCTCCTTTGCAACCTTCTGGCATTATGCGCCTGTGTAGTACTTAGGATACAGTGGACAGCCAAAAGGATAAATAGATGGGTCTGGGAACAGATAAAGCCAGAGATCTCCTTAGAAACCAAAATGATTAAATTGAGGCTGACATACTTTGGCCATATAGTGAAAAGACATGGATCACTGGAAAAGACAATGATGCTAGGAAAGGTAGAGGGTAGAATAGAGTTGGAAGAGACCACAAGGGCCATCCAGTCCAACCTCCTGCCATGCAGGAACTCAAAATCAAAGCATATCTGATAGATGGCCATCCAGCCTCTGTTTAAAGACATCCAAAGTAGGAGAAGAAAGAGGGTAAGATGGATGTCAGATGGATGGACTCAATTGGGGAAGACATGCACATAGGCTTGCAGGAACTAAGCAGAAAAGTGGAAGATAGGGATTCTTGGAGATGTCTGATCCACATGAGTCAAGGTTGACTCGAGGCCGAATAACAATAAATGTCACCAGCAGGATTCCCTGCCTCAGAGTGTTATAACTCCCAAGGCAAATTTTCCAAGATCTGTCCTAGATCTCTACTCACATGCCAGAACTCTGTACTCAAAGAAGCCATTTTGCTCTACAAATGCATGCATAGTGGCCCACCTCTTAAACAAAGTGCAGAAACACAGAGATCCATGTATATGTAATGTATAATGTGTGCCCTGATTCCAATTTAAGCTCTGGTTAGGGTTACTAAATAACATCTGAGTAACATCTGAGGAAATAGGCTCAAGTCTATAAAAAATTCTACCAATTTCTGTCTTTTAGTAGTCTCAAAGTTGCTGCAAGATCCCTTTGCATACTGATTTTCCAGACTAACACAGCTATGTATTTGAATTCTACCATGAGAGATACATAAAAATTGGTGTTTAAGCTAATAATTTTGTGTACTGTAATATAGAAAACAAAAATAAACCACAGGATTAAAGCAGTCTGAAGAGTTTGTTTGTTTGTTTGTTTGTTTTTAAAAGCATATGCAAGTTGGCTGCCTGATGAATGTTGGCAAACATTGACAAAGCTTGCCAAGCCAGGAAGCTCATTGTTTTGGTACAGGAGATTGCCATTTCAAAGTCCAGAAATCCTCATCAAAAGTAGCTGCTTTCTGCTTGTAGTTCCAAGTCTCATCATGGATGTAAATTGACATGTGTCTCTTCCAGAGGAGATCCATCTTAGACACATCATGGCCCATATACACAGTTCTCTCGCTCTCACCTTCCCTCTCTCTTTCTCTTTCTCCTTCCCTTCTACACCACAGAAACTTATTCTGTGTTTCTAAAGACCTTAGAATCTAGCATGAAAGACTGGATTAATGAAAAAATAACCTAAACCATTGCAGCCATTCATTCACCTGTTCAGCCTAAATCAGCTATTCATAAAGAAGATAAAACATTGATAGACTTCATCCAACAAAGTTAGAATTCCAATAGGCAATCTTCGGCTATCCCACAGAAAAGGGATCTCTAGATCCTGTGAACAGGTTAATGAGGCAAATGAGCATTCTTTTATCTAGGTGCAAAGCTAGCAATATAAAACAAAAATCTTTAGTTGGTAGTTGAGCCATGAAGACATACTGGGTGTGTGTGTGTTGTGTTTCTACAGCCAGCATGCAGGAAGTCACATCTGGCAAGCTAAAACATTACAAAAGAAAACTCCACATTAAAAAAAGAGAAGATGGCATTGTTGAAAACTCTCTTCTCATTCACAAAAAATGGTTTCTTAAACTCAACTGTTCTGTGGTGCTCAGCAGATATAGCAAAGCTATTTTTGTTAAATAAGTATTATAACCCTTATTTCTAAAACATGGTCTCCCTATATTCCTGGAAAATAATAATAATAATAATAATAATAATAATAATAATAATAATAATAATAATAATTTATTTATATCCCGCCTTTAGCCTTAGCCATCAAGACGGCTAACATAATAAAATCAGATACATAAAACCCTTGCAACAATAAAAACAACATAATTTACCCCCCATTAAAAATACATTAAATTCATCTCAGAGTTAAAATTTTAACAATAAACAGAGCTAAAAACAATAGGTATTCTGGAGCAAGGTCAAGATAACAATGTCTGACATAACAATGTCTGACAGGTGGAGATCAAAGATGGGTGAAAGATTTATTCCGGTAAGCCTGCCAGAAGAGATCCGGCTTTTTAAAAGCCATCCAAGTTGGTTATCTGACGGATCTCTTCCGGCAAGGCATTCCAGAGTCTGGGAGCTATGGCAGAGAATGTCCTCTGGGAGGTCGCTGCCAACTTAGTTGTCATTGGTTGAAGCAGCTTCTTCCCAGAGGACCGAAGGGTGCGGGGCGGATTATACGTAAGAAGGCAATCCCCTAGGTAGGTTGTACCCAGGCCATGTAAGGCTTTAAAGGTCATTCAGAAATCAATAGGCAGCCAGTGAAAAGATTTTAAAATAGGTGTGATGTGATCACTCCTCGATGTTCCGGTGATCAACTTGGCTGCCATATTTTATACTAATTGGAATTTCTGAGTTAGGTATCAGGATAGCCCCATGTAGAGTGCATTGCAGAAGTCGAGTTGTGAGGTTACCAGCACATGTACTACGGTTTCTAGGCCCCTGACGTCCAGGAAAGGGCGCAGCTGGCGTATCAGCCGAAGCTGATAACAGGCACTCCTGACTGTTGCGTTCACCTGATCTGTCATGTGAAGCGACAAGTCCAGGAGCACCCCCAGACTGTGAACATAGTCCTTAGCAGAGAGCATGACCCCACCCAGGACTGGAGATTGCAACCCAATACCTGGTTTGGGGGCCCCTACCATAAGTACCTCCGTTTTGTCTGGATTCAGCTTGAGTCAGTTTTTCCTCATCCAGTCCATTACCGCTTCAAGACATTGATTGAGGGGAGAACTGCCATCTGCCATCATAGCAACTGACCAAGACATGGAGAAATATATTTGGGTGTCATCAGTATATTGATAACACCTGCCTCTCCCCATGTATCAAGGTGGGGAACAACAACATTTAATAGAAAAACAACATCAGTTAAAACACACATCAATATAAAAGGATAAAGAAGATGTATACATACTAAAACAATCCACATTTAAAATTCGTCATTTAAAATTCACAATTTAAAAATCATCTGGATAAGCCTGCTGGAAGAGACTGGTCTTTAATGCTCTTTTAAATTCAGACAGTGTATTCAGCTGTTGAATCTCTTCTGCAGGTCATTCCATAGTCTAGGGGCGGCTGAAGATGTAGTACCATTTTACCATATAGCAGGGGTAGGCAACCTTTCCCCTTTAAGGGCCGAGGGACTTCAACTCCCAGAATCCCAGGAGCTATTGGCCAACATGGGACTATTGGCCAACATGGCTGAGGCTTCTGGGAGCTGAAGTCCCTCGGCCCTTAGAGGGGAAAGGTTGCCTACCCCTGCCATATAGCATGTAGCACCATCTTCACATGCTTGTGGCATCAGTAGACATAGGGTAAGCCCAAGGTTTGCAGATACCCCCAATATCTTTAGGAAAAAGGCTTAAGAGAGAGGACTCGATGGGGAAAAAATGATGAGTGTGTGGGTGAGCAGTAAAAAGGCTGACAGTTGGGTGGGTGGGAAAATAGAGCAATGTGTCAAGAAAGGGAAAAGGAGGGGGAAGGAAGCAACACATCAGTCTAAAACTGGTAGAATGACTGTGTTATTTCCTAAATCATACTGGCAAGCTTTTTAGATGTCAACAGAGAACAGAAAATTACCCCCAGATATCTTGGATCACCAAAATCCACGATTATAAAACAGCTGAGATTGGACACAAGTGTGTCAGTTCCACTTCTCTGAAAATATCTCAAAGGATAGTAGAACTGAAATGGATGGGGAGAAAAACCTAATAAGAACTGAATATGCTCAGTGGTTAGGTAATGCTCATACTCTGCTGGGTGTTTGTGTGGAAAATGGGGATAGTGGAATGGGCAAGCTGAAATCCTGAACAGAAGAACTGTGCACTGTAACATTTTGTTGCAGATGAAATTTATAGGCATAAAATTAAGAATTTTATTAAAGTGGTTATATTGTATTTCATACCAGCTATTGTCCCTGTCCACCTCCACCTTTGTTATTTCTCTAAAATGAATCAGCACCAATGCATCTATGGCACTCCCATTCAATCACATACCTTGCTATATTTAAAGGTAAAGGTATTCCCTGTTGACAAGGTTGTCACCGTCAGGGGCGGTGCTCATCTCCATTACTAAGCCAAAGAACCAGCATTGTCAGAGACTACTCTATGATCATGTGGCCTGCATGACTGCACAGAATGCTGTTTACCTTCCCATCAAAGTACCTATTTTTCTACTTGCATTTGCATGCTTTCAAACTGCTAGGTTGGCAAAAGCTGGGACTAGTGACAGGAGCTCACCCCATCATGCAGCACCTGGGCCTCAAACTGCCAACCTGCCGATCTTGCAATCAACAAAGTCAGCATCTTAACCAACTGAGCCACTGCATCACCTTGCTATATTTAAATGTATATTTAACAAAGCTTTAGCTGCTTCGTGCTTCTGGAATGCAGCCATTTCACAATGTCGTCTCAAGGCCTTTGGCCTTTTTCAGCACAAACTACATCAAATTTATTGGTGTGGATATGAATGTACCAGTTCAAATGAGCAATTTAATGGCTTATTCAAAAAAGTAAAGAAAGCTCAAGCTTGCATTTCCAGGAGGAGGAAGTATAATTGTAAATACAGAAAGATTAGTACTTGGACAGCTAAGGATAATGAAATGAAAATGAAACTAAATGTGGCAGAATGCCCCATAACAATAGTGCCATTTGGCACAGTGGGCAGCACTCATGAATTTACTAACATTCCCATATGGTGTTGTCTGTCTGTCTGCTAAGCCTTGGTAGTTTCTGATTCGATGTTAATTATATGGCAGTTTCTGATTCGATGTTAATTATATTTCATCTTGGATAAACATTAACCATTCACACCTTATACAGAAGTAAATCCAGGATTGCCACAAAGTGTACATTCAAGAGGGAACCACAGCCAACTGTAGATCCATGATAAGCCCATCTGTAAATCGCTAGGTGTTACCATGTTACTTTAATAAACAGAATGTGTTTACCTATTTTATTTCCTGAAAATGTTCCACCTATTAAGCGAGGTATCTTTCTTTCATGTTTAGAATAAGGTAACCTGAAAGTGGAATTGTCAATTTGTGGAGGTTTTTTAAAACACACACACACTACATGCCTTTAACAATTGCTGGATGAGTTTGGCAGACAGAAATCTTAAGGGCATGATAGATGTACTAGAAACAGAAGTTGGCAACTCTATCAGAAATGCTTGAGTAGCTGGCAGATCAGCTTGTCAAAGGAATTCTCTGGCCTACAGTTTGTTTGTTTTTAAATATGTGAACTATATGCAAAATATGAAATATTTACCTTTTTGTTAAAGGATGAAGTCTTATTTATAAAAGTCTTATTTACACCTTGGCACCCCATTGCCCCCCGAATTTGTGGGGTGGCATGGGACTCCTCCCTCCCACAGTCTTGAAGGAGAAAAGAAGGTCAGCAACAGGGGAGGCTGGTGCTTCTGCAATGCTTAATTACTGAGGGAGATCAGCTCTAATTGTTGGCTGTAATCAATATTTATTAATTACCACAATTAATTGTGATGCAGAATTAGGGTGGTAATGAGTGGAGTGTGTAATCAGGAAGGGCTCGTTAGGCAACCTGCAAGCTAGACAGGGGCAAGCTGGCAGGCAGCCACTCGAGAGCCTCCGGGAGTGACAGGAACAGCAACAGACAGGAAGAGCTTTGAGGTGGCAGGAGGGGGAAAGGAACAGAGAGCAGCATCAGCAAGCAGGTGTATGAAGAGGCAGTGACAAGGGACGTGGGCTCTGATTTCCTGGCACTCTGTCATCCACGTTAGGCCCAATCATGCCCTCTAAGTTGGTACTACCATCACCTTGATGAGATAGATGGTCCTCATCAAGTTAATGACCTCACACCCTGTTCGCATGGGCAGAGATGATGAGTTATTGGCATTCATGTGGCACAAAGGTTATTTTAATTTTTAAAAAAATCATATGAGAAGCTTCTAACAGCCACAAGAAAGACTATTCCAAGGCCCTATCACTGATGGACTTCTGGTCGGACCTCTCCTCTCTCAAGGAGATTATCGCACCTCTTCCTGGACCTGGCTTACCTCTTTCAAATTAGAGCCCAATTTGGGCCGGAGCCAGGTCTTATCTCACGGCTTCCCCACCCCCCAAAAAAGCCATCCGGATGCGTCCTCTCTCCAATGTAAATTGGGAAATGCACTCCAGCAGCCATTTTTCCACATCGGAAGGTTCCGACTTGGGAAAATGGCCGCTGGAGCACATTTTCAGATGCGCATTGGAGCAGGGATCTAGTCTAAAATCGGATTCCGCTGCAAAAGCCATGCGATAAAACACGGCTGAAATGCGAATTCAAATTCAATTTGAGAGTGGTAAGTAGTATTATATAAGCCATGCAATAATCTTCTAAGAGTAAGGCACACACCTCGGGTAGGAACCTTTGAAGGGGAGGAAAGAGGAGAAAGGTGCTGAAGACCAGGACTGTATTTTTCCAGATTGCTCTTTGAGTCCCCTGTGCTTTTCTGCTTCCCTCATGTGGAGTGAAAAACACTGTACTATAGTCAGTACTGAATTAAAAGTTAACCACAAGTCCAGTCTGTTTCTACACATTGAACGGGGGGGGGAGGGAGTGTCTGTGGGGTGGGATGCAAATTATGTTAGACCAGTCCTCTCTGTGTTAGGGAAGGGGACACCATGTTCATGAGTGGAGTCTATATGGCCAGTCATGTCGGAAGCTTCCGACATTTGAAAAATGGCTGTGAAGAGAGTTAAATGAGCTGGGCTGTATTTGGGCTGCATTCAGATGGTGGATTTGGCAATGAAAGCCATGCAATAGGGCCTGGATGCAGCCCGAATTTTACTTGAATTTGGGAGAGGTAGGTCACTTGTGCGATAATCTCCTAAGTATGATGAGTTAAAACAAGGACAACAAATCTGCACTCCCACACCCACATTTTCCCACTCAAGACAGTCACAAACTGCCTCGGCAGACGGCTAATTGAGCCGTCTTCCTGAGGTCGCCCCCGGAGCTTCCAGGTCACCGGACGGACAGCGCTCCGGGGGTGACCTCACGGCACAGCGCCCACATGCGCTGCGCCGTTTGAGTCAGGGAAAGTGCGCCCGCCGCTTTTGGGGCGCACTTTCCCTTAAATCTAAAAGGAGCGCCAATTTGGCGCTCCTTTTAGATTCGCTGGGGAAGCGCCGCGGTGAGGCTGCCTTGGCCCCGCGGCGCTGCAGACCAGGGCGTCTTGGACGCCCTCGTCTGCATCCCCCCAAAATTGTCACAAGAAAATGAGTAAGCTTTTAAATTGCCCAGAATTCTTCCTCTAATTGTTTAGTTTTGTTCTAGGCAAACTACCCGTATAAGATGACTGGGCGTATAAGATGACCCCCAACTTTTCCAGTTAAAATATAGAGTTTGGGATATACTCGCTATATAAGACTACTCCTCTTCCAACGCACACCAAATAAAAATTTTAAAAACATCAGATTTGATTTCAATATGGTAATTTTAATTCAAATGCTTATGACATGCATGTGCATAGCAGGAAAACTGTCACTTATAAACACAACAAACTATAGCTCCCATGTTCCCTAGCATTTATTTCTGCCATGTGTTTTTGACCTTACTTTTTAAAAAATAGTCCAGATTTAAATGCTGCTTTAAAACTTATTTCCATCTCTCAGCTATGAGATGGTTGGGCGAAAATGAGAAAGTGTTGGGGGGAAGGACTGCCAATATACTAGGTGATGCATTCTGGGGTATGCACAATTTGCAGCCAGGTAAGTGACCCTGGGCATGTCACACACTCTCAGCCTCAGAGGATGGTAATGGCAACCCCCATTTGAAGAAACATGCCAAGAAAACCCCATGATAAGGTTGCCTTAGGGTTGCCATAAGACGGAAAGGACTTGAAGACACAAAAGAACAACAACAAAGTCTGCAGTTGTTTCATAGTTAGTACATGGGAATAGGAGCCAGCATGGTGTAGTGGTTTGAGTGTTGGACTACCACTCTGGAACTTGGACAAGTCACACACTCTCAGCCTCAGTCAGGGAAAGGCAATGGCAAACCTCCTCTGAACCAGTCTTTCCAAGAAAACCCCAGGAGAGGATCACCTTAGGGTTCTCTTCTTCCTCCTCCTCCCACCTTGCCACCTCTGTCCTCCTCCTCGTCTCTCTCCTGGCTTCTTCCTGCCTCCACCCCGTCCTCCTTGTCCTCCACATACTCTTGCCTGGCTCCTCCCTCCTTTCTCCTGGCTTCTTCCTGCCTCACCACCCCCATCCTCCTCCTCTTGCACGGCTTCTTCCCTCCTCTCGCCTCTGTCCTCCTCCTCGTCTTTATACCCAGTGTATAAGACAACCCCTGACTTTAACCCAGATTTTCCTGGGTTTAAAAATCGTTTTATATGCCAGAAAATATGGTACCTGGATGGCAGGAAATATGCTGGCATGATGCTGGAGCCATAAATTCAGTATTGGTTACAGATTTAAACTGGTATGCTGGCTTTCCCAGGTGCTACATTAGGCTCTCCTTGGTGTTAACAATTCCATGCTACATCTAGGAATGCTGGAACAGACACACAATCATCAGCATTCTGTTGTTGCATCCTTGCAAATAATCAAAACCACAAGTGTCAAAGCTGCGAATGTGGAGGGCCAACTGTACATTTGTTTATAGCATAAGCTTTTATGGGGTATAACTCATTTCATAATTATACTATTTCATCATTAATATAATACTAATATGAGTCCTCAACTATGGCAACGGGAATCCCAGGATGCAATACTTCATGCCAAACCATGATAGCGCAGAGAGACGATAAAGACAATAATGTCAAAATGAAGCATCAGTTTTATGTTGGTGCCAATATGACACAATGCCCATCAAGGTCATGGAGCATAGTTTTCTGTAGCAGTCATGTGAAGATTGTACAAGCTGCTGTTTCTCTGAACTGCACCACCAGTGTCCACTTCTGGGCTATGAAGCTGAGTGGACAGTAGCAGGCATTTCAGGCTCTTAAAGCTTTTCCAAGTGTCTTGAGAACTCAGTATTCTGCCGTGCCTAATGCTGGGGCCTGGGAGGTAGGGAGAACACTCTGTTAAATTGTTGTCACTCCCTAACACTAACAAACAAGATTTTCAGAACTGCCATGGTATCTGTGATGTGTGCAGTGAACTGACAGTGTTTCCTTTTGAACACTGTAAACATCTCCCCACTCTCCAACTCTGCACATTGTAGGCAATATTGATTAAATGATGCTGTTGGGTGTGATGCCAGTGCACAGGATTTGGGTGTGGGTGGGCAAGTGAAAAGTAAATTTTGGGATATGCTAGGGCCTAAATAAAAGGAGAGTGAAGGGGGAGAGATGCTGAAGGAGGATAAGGGGCATACCACATTGAGCTTAGTCACAGAAAGTTTGTTTGTTTGTTTGTAAAAACACACTTCCTTTGGAGCAAACAAAAGAGACGATTTCATACTCAAACCTAGTAATTTTAAACTGAGCCTGCAGGTCAGTTTAACCTAACAGGGCAGAGGTACTCTTTCCTGACTAGGAATTTAATTGTTGAGTGTGGAACCCAGACAACAAGGTCATGCTAGCCCTTTGAATAGGCAATGGCACAGGGGACCAATTGTGCAATGGCCTCCCCTTCCCCCCTTTAGTCCTCTCACCTGAGATGGCAAAAGGATGTTGGAAGGATTAAGGGAAAGGGAAGGTGTTGATGTGAGGAAGAGGACGCCCCTCCCTTTGCTTAGCACAGAGCAGCTAGAGGCAAGTGACACAATTGGCACACTGTGGTGGAGGGGACTGTGGGCTCCCTGCAGAAAGCAAAACATTGCAGATGAGAATCTCATTTCCCCTCGGGTGGAGCCCCAGGGAAGATCTAGGACACTTTGCTTCAGGGCTCCACTGCAACATCTGTTGAACAGGGAGTCTCTCTGTGGTTGTGAAGATGCCTCTGTCTTGCTGCCCGGACAGGTCTCGTCCTGTGCCCCACTTGGATGGCTCCCTGACACAGGTGACCTCCCGCTTCCTGCGTGTGACCAAGCTGCATGGGCTGCACTATATGGGCTCCCGCCAGCAGTCGTGGGCCCAGCGTCTCCTCTGGAGTGGGGCCTTCTTGGCATCAGTGGGGCTGCTGTGCACATGGTCGACCAACCGGATGCAGTACTTGCGCTCCAAGCCAGTGCACACCAGAGCCCACATGCTTTGGGCCCCAAGGATGAGGTTCCCTGCTGTTACCTTCTGCAACCACAACCCAGTCCGCTTCCTCCAGCTCACAAGGCCTGATCTGTACTCTGTAGGACACTGGCTGGGGCTGACCTACAAGAACCACTCCGTGCTCCCCAAAGTCCTAGAAGAGCTGCCAGAAGAGCAACACCCCTGGCTTATCCACCTGGCCAACTACTCACGATTCCTGCCACCTCGCCTCTCTCCACACACGATGGAGAGCTTCTTCCATCGCCTGGGCCATCAGATTGAGGACATGCTGCTGGAGTGTCACTTCCAGGGCAAACCTTGTGGGCCCCAAGACTTCACCGCTGTGAGTGGCTTCCATTCTACTCCTAGTTTTGGGGTGGAGGGATAAGCTGGTGTAACAGACTCTGCATCAGGCCATGGGAGAACAGGCAGTCCTTGAAGCTGTTTTGCATGTGTGTTAGCACCTGTAAGTAGCTTCATGTTAGTGGCATAAATATTTGTAAATCATACTACACGCATGGGGCAAATTATTTGCTACAGTACAACAGATGTAGTCTTCTGATAGCAGAAGAAGCAGTTGCACATATAGCAGTGTTGTCCATTGTGAGTGTGCACTGTACATTGCACAACAGCACCTATTAATTGACATGTGTTGTACAGTGTTGCTATTCTGCATAGGGATTGTGTGATGCTGGGGTATCATATCTCCATGTACAGATATTTTTGCTACACTTGGGAGATATTGTATTGCCACTTTTGAGTACCCTCTTGATTCTCATTGATATTTGCAGTACCTTGACAGCAGAATTAAAGTGCCCTAAAAGTGCATACTCAAGAAACAGACTACACCCTAGAAGGTGGTAGCAGAAGGTAGCCAGAAAAGCTGATGTTCTCCTTGACCCAGAGCTTGGAAAAGTCACATTTCAGACTAGAGCTCTAAGGATCTTTACCACTATGACCAGTGGCCATGATAGCTGGAGGATTCTTGGAGCTGAATTCCAGAGGTTTTCTAAGCTATGCACTGACCTTCGCTTTGACCTTCCCTTTGACACTTCAGAGGTCTCTGGGTTCAGCCCCCTTGTCTACTGTAGAAAGACAACATTCCTCCCTTTTGACAAATAAACTACCTAAAATGTGATCCTGACCATTACTAGTTCTCCTGGATCCTCAGACTGTTGGCTTCCAGTTTGGGCAACTGAATTGCAGAAAAAACATAGCCTCAAGCACACTGTTGCTGAGGGGGCATTTGCTACCCTGAGCAAATTGTCTAACAGGATTGTGACAATTATATGGGGTGAAGATCACTAATAAAGAGTGGGGCTAGATTAAGAAGCCTACATGTGAAAAACTGCTCATGCATTGGCTTCCATGTGACTGGGACATTGAGGTATGTTGATTTCTTCAGTACAATGCCCAAAGCAACATGCAAGGTAGGACAGCAATGAAGCAGCCATTTTAGGCAGATAGCTTTTAGGTATCACAAAGACTTAGAAATTTTTATTTAGTGTAGTATTATTGAACTGTTTTTCCCACTGAGAGAGAAGAGAGGCACTTTTGGGATTGCCTGCCTCAAGTACCAAAATATACAGATGAATTTAGATCACTGTGTAGTTGACGGGGAAGTGATGTTCATCTGCCTCAAGCAGCAAAATCCCTTGGACTAGTCCCACCAACCTATGGACATCTGGAAATAGGTCCAGAGATGAGGTAGCACTCCCTGATACTTTGATGCCCTCCTTCACACATATTTTCTTTGAAGGAGGCTTTGGCTGATGGAACTTCATAGCAGAGAAGGCATCTAGTGGAACACCAGGTGCTTTTTGGGAACAATCCAGAACAAGAGGCTGTGGGAGGAGGGGAAGGACTGCAAGATTTGAGAGAGGAAAACAAACAGTTTAGAGGGAATTGAGGATTGTTGTTTTTTCATCTAGAAATAATGTGTCCCACTGCAGTGGATTGGGATTGTATGAAATCTAAAGTTTGGATTTGGACACTAGTAAGAGAGTTGGGCTGGGTTTTCAAAAACTGTTGAAAAAGCATCCACTTCAGTTTTGTTTTCTTAGCAATCGATATGGCTTCTTCCTTGGTGCCTCAACAGCACTCTGACTGTATCTGATTTCTCCCTTAATAATCTACCTGTAAGTTGTATATGGTTTTAAGGTGTCTGAACAGTGATGGTCACGGTATTGTGTGTATCTAGTGAACACAGATGGAGATGTAATTTCTCAGAGTGGTTGTGGGGGGGGCAGCTGGATTTCTTTAGGGCTCTGGTTGTGGATTGGTGTCTTCACTGCAATGAAGGACATCCTGCAGTAAGCACTACCTCCTGGATTTGCCTTGTTAATGTCCATTCCATCCTTGACTGGTGTTAAAGTGATTTGGTAAAGTGATTTTCTCATCTGTTTCCCTCTATCCACCACTCTCTGATTTCTAAGGATCTGATAGCTTTTCTCCATACATTTGAAATGTTTCAGATTTCATGGAACATGACATATGATATAAAATCATAAGAGGATGTTTGCTGGTTCCAATAGAAAGCCCGGCTACTCCAGTATTGCCTTTCTTACATTGCCCGGGGCAGATGCCCCTGGGAAGCCTAGCAGCCAGGCATGTAATTTGAGTCTTTGAAAAATGCAAGCACCTTCTCAGTTAAATATATCACCTTCTCACCTTCTGGCTATACAGTCTTGCTCCTGTCTGAATTGATGCAGGGTTTCTATACCCATCTCTACTGTACTGAGGTGGCTTATCCCTTGATATGATTTAAGTAGCTTGAGGGACCACCTGGTGGATTGTATAAGACACAGGAAGAACCCTGCTGGATAAGAGGAAAAACCCATCCAGTGGAACACCAGGTGTCTTTTGGGAAGTCTTCCAGAGGACACAAGTTCAATAGCACCTCTCCTTTTGCATTTTTGCAGCAACTGACATACATAGGTTGGAGTGAGGAACCTTTGTCCCACCAAATGTTTTGAGCAACAGTTCACACAGCACCTTAATTGGCCATGCTGGGTGGAGCTGATAGGAGATATAGGACAAAACACCTAGAGGGGCAAAGGCTTTCCATCACTGATGTAAATTTTGCCAGTCATAAGGTTTGGCCAAAGAGATACATTGTCAGACTGATGGATGAGCCATGAGCTAGAATAACAGGGAGGATTATTCCAATTTCAGGCCAGAAACCTGGCAGAGAATAGTGGGCAGGCTTTCTGCTCCTTCCAGCAACATTGGCATGAAGATTATTTGTTGAGTTTTTAGGCATGATAATTCCCTCTAATTTGCCCTGTCTCCACAGGTCTACACACGCTATGGGAAATGCTACACATTCAATGGCGACCGAAACAAACCACGGGTGACTCGCCAGAGTGGAATGGGCAATGGGTTGGAAATCATGTTGGACATCCAGCAGGAGGAGTATCTGCCGATCTGGAGAGAGACCAGTAAGAACTGGAGTGGCACTGGGTGGAAGCCAGAAGGAGGGTTTTTGGCATCGTTATTTCAGGAGCACTCATTCATGCACTTAAACATCCTACCCCAATCCTCATTTTCATGTTACTCAGTTCTCTCTGATATATCATTGTCTAGACTCTTAAGCAAATGGACTGATAGCTAGGTGGCTACCTGTGGTAAGCTCATAGTTAACTAAAGCTGAGCAGAATATATACTTTGGAAATTAACAGCAAATGCCATACACCCTATTCTAATATATATATATATATTTTAAATGACTGGGGATATTCAACAGTGGCCACCTGGTTATATATGTGTAAGTAATGTATCCAGGCCCAACCTTCTCCAGTCCACTTTTACAGCCAGCAGCTGTACTGAGTGAGAAAGGTCTATAGAACTGATGATTGGAGCAAGTAGGAAGACATTTTCTGTCTCCCCCCATCAGCCAGAAAGGCTGTAAAAAGGAATTGCAGCATGGGCCCTTCTTCTGATTGCAGCAACCTCACTCATTGGTGGGAGGGAGCTGGAAACATCCTCCTCCTTGCACCTCAATCTGCAGTTGAACAGACCTCCTTTGCCCAGTGTGACTGCTGGCTATTAAGATGGGCTGGGGGGGGGCATTTGTGCAGTCTTACAGTAAGACTGTGAAGTCTTACTAAATATGGAGCAGACAGAGATTGGTGACTCTAAGCTATGAATTTGTATCTCAAATACAGAATGCCATCCAATTATAGTCACAAGTATCACCAGTTTGTACATACCATCACTTCAAGCACATAAAAATCTGTTGTATATTGTATTGCTTTATTTTTACCCTGCCTTTCCCACAAGATAGGACTCCAGATGGCTTACAAGGTAAAAGGAAATACAAATAAAAGTGCATGAAGACTAAAAACATATAAAAAGTTACATTGAAAATGGTTGAAAAATCCAAAACTTCATGGTCTTGGATGGTGCATATGCCTAATCTTAAATATTCTAATATGTAGCAATAACTGAACAATATGTTTTATTAATACTTTTAATATTTGAAAACTAATAGGTCCCCTTAATAAGGCAAGGACAGAGTTGCCTTCATAGTGATTGGAAAGAGTTGCAATGTATAAATGTGAAGGAGAGCATTAATATGTTATATCCATTGTATTTCATGGGCATGGATTCATTCAGCTAAGATATAGCGTTACTATGACACCATTGCTTCCCAATACAGATGAGACATCATTTGAAGCAGGAATTCGGGTACAGATCCACAGCCAGGACGAGCCACCTTACATCCACCAGTTGGGGTTTGGAGTCTCTCCTGGTTTCCAAACTTTTGTCTCCTGCCAGGAACAACGGGTAAGGGACATGGGGGAGGATGGAGGAGGAGCTCCAACTACAGAAAAAGTTAAATCAGGAAATGGGAGAGGGATGTCTACCAGTAGTAAGGGGTGTATGCTGGGAAGGGCTGGGAAGCCTTTGGCCCTCCAAGTGAATAGGACTACAGCTCCTGAAATCTTGTGCCATTGATTATGTCAGCTGCAGCTTTCAGAAATTAGTGCCCAAAGCATCTGGTTCTACACCCTTGCCCAGGGGTAGGCAACCTTTCCCCTTTAAGGGCCAAGGGACTTCAGCTCCCAGAAGCCTCAGTCATGTTGGCCAATAGTCCCATGTTGGCCAATAGCTCCTGGGATTCTGGGAGTTGAAGTCCCTCGGCCTTTAAAGGGGAAAGGTTGCCTACCCCTGCCCTTGCCACATGGAGCTATCCATCTGCCTTTTACAAAATAGCACTGTACACACAAGCAGTAGCAGCCACATTGAACAGCATAATAACTTTAAACTCCTTTCCCTTAATGTTTACTCATACATTTCCCTATCAGCTGTTGAAGGTGAGATCCTCTGTAGTGTCTTTGGTTACATGTTATTTAAAGATCCTAAAATGATCTAGTCATAAATGCCAATGCAACATAGATATGATATCATTGGAATGTTTAGCATTCTTATTTGGTCTTTTAATCAACCAGATTAATTGGAAAATGGAAGGATTGCTTCCACAGAGAATCACTGAACAATCAAGAAGTCTCTCCCACCCAATTTCATCCTACATGCAGAAGCTCAGATGTATGACACCATAGTGAATTCCACTTAATGGATGATACCATGGATCCGCATGAATATTTTAATCAGATCTTTCTTTGTTGCAGAGGAATTTCCTTGTTGACAGCTGGGAAAAAAGACAAATATTAATGTTGTTTAATACACTCCACAGTTTTTAAACTAACTATAATGCAGCATCAGTAAAGATCCAGATGTTTTAAGGGGATTGTTTTAGTTTTTAAAGCCTCTTTGAAAGAGACATATTTACACAACAGGATTGAACCGTTTTAATGGTGATACCTCATCTCTCCCCAGGAGCCAGCAATTGTGATTCTTTTTCTCTGAAAAAGAAATGTCAGCATTTCACAAAACTACAGTTCCCAGGGTTCTCTGGGGAAACCTTGAAGGTTAAAAATGTATAAAAGCAATATAAATTTGTAGTGTAAATATGCTCTAAGAGGAAAAGAAACCAATGATGTTATTAATGGCCCTCAAGGAGGTGTCTCACTGACTTCCTCTTTGCAGACAATTGGGGTCAGAGGAGAAGCCTGAGATGGTAAAATAACAATTCCTACAACTGGAGTAAATTATGCAGGGTGATTTCAATCAGGGAGCCAAGAAATCTAATCCAAGATGCCATTCTCTAAAATGTAGCTTTTGATCAGACATTACATTCATTGCACTGAGCTGTGCCAATTTCGTGGCTCCTTTCCCTCCTCCCACCCCATTCAGATTAAACCCCACTAATGCCACCTTGCTTTGTTTTAATTTTAGCTCAGCATCAGCATCAGGCGGTGGGCAATTTGAACATTTTCATACATATCAATGAATTGGCATATGCGAATGAACCAATCCTCCTTCCCTCCAGCCGAGTGGCAACACTGATTATTCATCAAAAGCTTCATTTCTAGGCTCAAAGAACTCCATGACATTACAGTGAAAGAAAAAAATATTCACCGTTTTCTTAAAAAGGACGAAATCAACATGTTGTCATTTGAAGGTTCATTTCTTTGCATTCTGTCACCATCTGTAAGGGGGGCATGATTGGTCACAGCAGGTAGTTTTTTTGAGTTAGGTATTGATCTCAGAGATACGTACAAACCAATCCTCTGCCTTTTTAGTATTCATATTTAGGATTCACATAGCATATTTCCAGTGTTGAAGGTCCAGATAATAGATAAGAATGGTTTAAAGGTTTCTTATTATTGTGTTCCTTCCAAGTCATTTCTGACTTACGGCAACTAAGGCAACTCTATCACAGATTTTTCTTGGCAGAATTTGTTCAGAATTTCTTCCCTTTGTTTTCCTCTGAGACTGACAGAGTGTAACTTGCTCAAGGTCATCTAGTAGGTTTCCATGTATAAACAGGGATTCAAACCCTTGTCTCCCGGAGTCCTAGTCCAACACTCAGGCCGCTACACTACACTGAGTTTAGAGGTACTGTATATATAATCACACTACACAACAGCCTTGTGAGTTGGATCAATATTATTTTTAACTTCAGAATGCATCTTGGGAGGTGAATAGATGCTGCAGTCAGAGCTTGGTAAAGTTCCTTTTTTAGAATTACTTCTCCCACAGTCTCTATGCTGGCTGGGTAATTCTAGAAGATGTATTCCAAAAAAGTAACTTTCTCAAGCTCTGGCTGAGGCTATGACAATATTGACTTCCCTGTGACTACTGAAAGAGGGCACAGTTGTTAATAAGATTTGAGCTAGGGGCTTCCATAACTCAGACTTTTAGCCATTACACACTGGCTCTCTATGAAGATCTACCCTATTTCATGGTGGAACAAAAACACAGACTCATTTCAGAAGTCCGTAGTGAGAGTATAATAAAATGTGCATACTTGACTCTGAAATGTCAAGCAAATTGGTAAAACTTGGATATAACTATATTTCTTTCCAACCTTAATATGGAGTTCACAGATGGTGCTTCAGGCACAGGATTGAATTTTCATGCTGAGGGGAGCAACAAACAGGCACCACGAGGATCTCTTTCCAGCAGAGCTTCTTGGATATGGGAAGGGAGGGTGCGGTGGGCAGAGCGTGGCTGGGCTTCCTCAAGGGCCACCTGACTTGCCCCAGAGCCAGAGCTTGGAAAATTATACTTTTTCTTCTTGGGTTTATGTATGTCCCACCTTTTCCACAAAGCTGGCACCAAGGTAGATTACTCAAATTAGCAACTATTAGAAATGGGGGGGGGGTTGTTGTTGTGTACATTCAAGTCATTCCTGACTTAAAACAAACCTACCACATGGTTTTCTTTGTAAGATTTGTTCAGAAGGGGGTTGTCTTTGCCTTTCTCTGAGGCTGAGAGAGTGACTTCACTAAAGGCACTCAGTGGGTTTCCCTAGCAAAGTGGGGATTCGAACCCTAGTCTCCCAGTGTTCTAGTCCAACACTGAAACCACTGCACTAAATGTGTAGATATAGAAAAACTATATGTGTAGATATAGAAAGGTATGTGATGGCTTAGTGCAGGGGTCTGCAACCTGCGGCCCGGGGGCCAGTTCCGGCCCCCCGAGGCCTTTGGAGTAGCCCCAGCCCCGCCGCCATGCACTGCCCCTGCCGCTGCCCCCACGCACGCTGCTGCCATGGGAGTCGCGGCTGCCATTTTGCTTTCCAAAATGGAGGCCGTGACTCCTTTGCGCATGCACAGTACTCCGGGACTCGCTTGCGCATGTGCAGTATGCTGGAAGTACTGCACATGCGCGAGCAAGTGTGCGCGTGCACACGCAGTACTTCCAACATACTGCGCATGTGTATGCGAGTGTGCACACGCAGAGCCATTTCCCCCCCCCCCTCGGCCTGCGGAAGACCTCGGGACCACCGGCCCGGCCCCAGGTAAGCAAAAGTTGCCTACCCCTGGATTAGTGGTTAAGATGCCAATTCTGACAATCAGAAGATTATCAGAAGATTGTCAGGTTGGCAGTTTGAGGCCTGGGTGCTGGATGATGGGGTGAACTCCTGTTACTAGTCCCATCTTCTGCCAACCTAGCAGTTTGAAAGCATGCAAATGCAAGTAGATAGATAGGTACCACTTTGGTGGCAGTTCAGTCATGCTAGCCACATGGCCACCGTAGCATTCCTCGGACAATGCTAGCTCTTTGGCTTAGTAATGGAGATGAGCATCACCCCTTACAGTTGGTTACAACTAGACATTCATGTCAAGGGATTATCTTTACCTTTAGATATGGGGGCGGGGGACCTCATGCACCAGTAAAAACCAAACATATAGAAAGTTATAATTAGAATAAAATGAAGCCATCCACAGAATTAAGAACAAACTTAAAATACTTCTGTTAAAAAGACAAAAATAAAAAGACTACAGTAGACTATCAAAAGCCCCTTCCTCATAAACAGTTCCAGAAAGGCAGTAAGAATAGAAAGGCCCTGTGCTCTTGAGGCAAACACTTAGCCTCTTTCTGCCTCTGTCCTTGAGTGGAACCTGCTAACAAAAGGACAGCAAGGAGCCGGGCCATCCTATCTTCCCTAGGAAGGGAGCTCTTGGGACTGAGAGAAGCCACTGACAAGACTGATAAAACCTGCCTATTGGAACGAAGCAAAGGTCTTCCCTGAAAATCTCAAAGTGACAGGAAAATACAGTCTTTTGGGAAACCATAGTTTCGTCTCTGGCCTCCGGATTCCCTAAGCAGCATGGCCAAAAAAGGAACTTTTCCATGTTCTGCCCAGAGCTGCGCTGGGAGAGGTTTCCCTGCCTCTCCAGTTGGCCAGGGGGTACTGATTTGTCTTGGGACTCAGCCTGCATCCCTTCTCCTGCAGTTGACGTATCTGCCCCAGCCGTGGGGGAGCTGTCGGGCCAGTGTAAAGGGGGAACAGATCCTGCCTGGCTACGAGAGCTACAGCATCGCCGCTTGCAGGCTGCAGTGCGAGAAGGAAGCCGTGGTGCGGAACTGCCAATGCCGCATGGTACATATGCCAGGTGAGGTGACCTTTCCCTGCCTTAACCCTGTGCAGCTCCAGTTGCCTTCTGCCACTGAGACATCCTAGTGTATACGCTAGAAAAAGTCGTTTTGCCTTGTGTGTGACATTATATCCCTTTCTCCCCCATCCTTGAATGGAACAGTACATTCAACAATTAAAACGGTGAGGTTTTTCCCATCACACTTTCCTTTTCCGGGAAGATCTTCATCTGATAAATGTTTCTATGTCATATTGATATTAAAGGCATGGGAGCAAAGCCAGCTCTGAAGGAAGCAAGCCTTTGTTCTCTGTATCCCAGCTTTACTTAACCTAGCATCCTCCAGATGTGTTGCACTGTAACACATCGTCCCCTTTCAGTTCAGCGTACCTGGAGGATGCCAGGTTGCAGGATATTGCTTTACACCTACCTAGTCTTTAACCCTCATACTCTGTTGAGTCCATTGTCTTGAAGGATAAGTACCTTATCAAAGTTGGGGGAAAAAATACCTTTTTTTCCATAAGCCCCAGGTCAGTATGACTTCACTTGCCCAGAGCGCAGAGCTTTGCTCCAGACACGTGACCTTCCTTGTCTCCATAGTGACTACAGTCAGGCATTTGGGCACCTTAGAAAAATAATAATGACACTGTGTCTCCTCCAGAGCTTGGAAATAATTGGTGAAGTGTTAATTTGTTACTGAAATTTCCAGCAATGAATATAAAAAGTATTATTTTGATTATTAAATAGTGACAATGCATTTTCCACTTGTGACTTTAATTCACTATTGGCCATTTTTCAATAATTTATAATGATTTTAAAAAATCATTTAATGAGCCAACCAGTGAATTAAACCAATAAAACCACCCAATATTTTAATTTTAACATATTAGATTTTGTTGGTGATTCAACAATAACAGCTTAGTGCTACTGCTAGCATTTCTGAACTCTGCTTCCTCTATCATACCCTTAAATATGTAGGATTGGTGGTCTTCTCTTCAAGTCCATTCCACCATGTACTGCCTTCATCTTCCTGTTCCCCACAGCCATCTCAGAGCTTCAGTAAGGGTGGTTCGACAGTGGAACACACTCCCTCGGAGAGTAGTGGAGTCTCCTTCCTTGGAGGTCTTTAAGCAGAGGCTGGATGGCCATCTGTCAGGGATGCTTTGATTGGGAGTTCCTGCATGGCAGGGGGTTGGACTCCATGTCCCTTATGGTCTCTTCCAACTCTATGATTCTATGATTCTCACTGCAGCCATATCTCAGTTAAGCCTCTGATACTGAGGCTTCCCTTTCAAAGGCATTTTACAACCCAGCCCCCTTTTCCTCCTTGTTCTCTGCCTAGCTGGACAATTTTAAGTAGCATCAGCAACAGGAGGATGGTGAAGGAGAGCTGGAGAAATACAGACTTCTTGTGTTGCACTGGGCAGACCATCTGCAGTAAACAAACAATGCAACAGGCAAAGCTTGAACTGGATAAGAACGGGATTCTTGTCTACTTGATCCTGCTATAGACCTCCCTGCCTGCCTGCCTGCCTATAACAGGCAAGATAAACAGCTGCCCCAGGCTCCTTTATTAAACATGAATGAAGAGCAGCAAAACAGAGAGAAAAGGGGAGAGCAGATAAGCCTGCCTTACCAGCATCCCCGAAGTATGTTTAAAAAAACAACACAACAAACCATAGTTCTATAGATTTTAGTCACCAAAATGGAAATTATAAGAAAAGTGGAGGCTGGTAAAAGTCATCTCTGGATGTATTTTGGAAGAAGCCTTCAAGTGCTCTCTAGAATGTTAAAAATGTTTTTGTTTACTTATGCATGGCCTATCTGACATGTTGACTTCATTTTACATGTGCATATTGTTAGTTTTTTATAAAATGGTTGCTGAAACATGTTGAACTGGAATTGTCGTGTAGGAACCTATTCCTATTTTTCCCATGTTATTTCTGCCTCCAGTACTAAATTTACCTTTCAAGAAGCAATGCCGAAATACATCTACTTTGTTAACAGAGGTATATCTCTTCCTGCATCAGATGAACTTCAATTTAGTTGACAAAAGCAGGATTTTAATGTTGTTTTTGCTACCCCATGGATGTTATTGTCTTTTCTGAGTTGGGTCTTTCAGTCCCTCAGTCCAGAGGGAGCACTCCTGCTGACCCATCAGGCTCTGAACTGAAAGGAATCTTTGCCATTCTTTTCATTGGGTTCATTCCCACTTCATCCTATATAGTTTACACACCTGCTTAAATCAACACAACAAATGTCTGTGGAGACTGTAATTTCTACTTATGGCAATGGACCTGCCCTAAGCATGCCTACATTTAGATCCAGCCCACATTGCTACTTGGAATCTTTAAGTCTTGGCTTTTCTTAAGACATGACTGCCTACCAGCCAGTAGAGACATGGGTTGATGGTTCCCAAGGAAGCTGGATTCCCTCACCATTCACCTTTATCAGCAGGCCCTCAGTGGGCAGCATTGAAAAGAAAGATCTTTCTGTCTTTATTCCTAGCTAATCACCAACAATTGCAGCTTCCTCTCTCCCTGATACCCACTGATAGCATGCCCTTAAATTTGGGTAGGGAGGACATAATTAGGTAACTTACTAACTGGCTCATTCTCTATCAGGTAATGAGACCATCTGCTCACCCAATGTCTACATTGAATGTGCGGACCACACACTAGGTAAGTATTTCTCTAAGTACTGTGCCCAAGAGTGGGACAGACTTGGAAAACCCAATTAGTAAAACCTAAGAGAAGCTCTTGGGACTTTGGTGGGAGCAACTGGGTACTTGGAATACTTAGTGTTCAGGCAAGGGTAAGGAGCCTCCAGGTTCACAGGTTGGTTCTGGCCTACAAAGCCTCTTCAGTCATCTATCTGGCACCCCACTAGGAAAGACACAGGGCAAGGAAACCCCACTCTACAGAACCACGAATCTAAGCTACCCAGCATGACATGCAGAACTTCCCATTCAACCACCTGCCATCCTATTGCTCAGCTGATCAGAAAACAGCTGAGCAGTTGGGAAAGCATCCCATGAGTGTCTGAGTGAGAGAGAGCATAGGTGTGTGTGAATGGATGGACTGGAGAATATCGTGGGAGGAAAGAAAAGAGTGGAGGTGAATGAGTGGGAGTGTATGGGGGGGAGGGAGAGAGTGGAGGAGTGGTAATGACTGTGAATGAGGAAGAGTGTATTAATGTATGGATGTGTGTCCTCTATTCAGAGATCTCAGGGCAGCGTCCAATAAAACTAGTCTGAGAAATTTAAAACACTATGAATAATTAAAATGATTTTAAAAGGCTAAAACATATTAAACAATTTACCATAAAAGTTAAAAAGACAGATTAAAAGAGTTAAAATACTTTAAAACAAATTTCCCCTCCCCACATGCTGATGTCTCATTGTACCTCCTGTCTCCCCACTGCCTCCCTCAGTCACAGTCAGATGAGGAGATGTAATCTTGCTTCAGGCCCACTGTGTTTGTCCAGGTCCTAAAATTCCTCTGCATCCCAGCAAGTTCAGTTAATCACAAAAGGCAGAGAGGAGGGATTGTGAAAGGGGGGAAGATTCAGAGGAATTACTTTCTCTGTGTACATTCTGTGCTGTGCTGTATCCCAGTTCTGTGCAGCCATCTCACTAAACAGATGTCTGGCATCCTGGCCACAGCACAATTTAATCCAGCAAGGAGGTGTGCAGGGCTGACTCTCCCTTTATGCCATTCTACCCCTAATCTCCCTTTCCCCATGTGACGAACACCTGAGGAGCAGATTTACTTGATGGAATTCTAGGCCACATTGAAGACCTCTGAGAGATACTGCCATCCTTTGTGTTATCTATCTCTGAACTAAACCATAAGAGATTATTTCATAGACTGTGGTTCTCTGCCATATTATGGATGGGTGGGTGGTGGTACTCTTTGGTGTGATTCCAGAGCATCCCTATCATGCCTTGTACATGCCACTACACTCACAGATACAGCAGTGGAAGATTCCCAGGACCGCTGTGCCTGTCCCACACCCTGCAACATGACACGCTACGGCAAAGAGATCTCTATGGTGCGCATTCCCAACAAGGGATCAGCCCGATACCTGGCTCGCAAATACAATCGCAATGAGACCTACATCCGGTGAGTGGTTCACTGCTAATGAAGTCATGGTCCCATCCATAGCTGCCTTTGCTCTTTGGCTGCTGAGGGATACCCAACTGTTAAAAATATGGGCCCAGTAAGGAACAGTGGGATGGTATGTAGAAAATATCAGGGTACAAATCCTTTCTCTCCATATTTCCCTCTTCTCACCATTCCCAATGTCCTCAGGGAGAATTTCTTGGTGTTGGACATCTTCTTTGAGGCACTGAACTATGAATCGATTGAACAGAAGAAGGCATACAACCTGGCAGGGCTTCTGGGTGAGTCAGTGTACATAACTAGCCCTCTGTCTAATACCATCCTCATGTTAGGGCTAATATTCTCGAGGCAAAGTGAGCTTTGATTTGTCTCATGCTCTCTCCCAGTCTAGGTGTTGTATGGCCGATGTCTTGTGCCCACTTTAGCATATATCCCTTTATTATTTCATGTTCTATTTCTCTGTTCAATAATAATTTGTAAAGTTTTGATACTTTCTTTTTGTCAAGTTGCCATAAAATCTCTTCCAATTCATTCAGGGTTTTTTTTCTATTCCTAGAATTTTTTTTATGTCTTCATGTACTTTTTTTATTTGCAGATAATTAGATCATTGAATATTTTGGTTTTCATTATTCACTTCCTCTCTAGTTTTTAATGCTATATTTCCCTGATTGTCTATTTTTATTATATCTTTATACATTAACCATTCTTGGTCTTGGAACAATCTTCCAAAAAAAAAAAAAAAAAAGCTTCTTTTACCAAGACCCATAATGGTAACTTAAAATAGAATTTTTCTTATCTGTCCACATATCAAATAAAGCCTTCCTAACAAGATGGTTATTGAAGTCATTATTGATTATTATACCACAGATAAGTGAGCCATCCAAAGCACAACTGTGTTTCTTATTATCTAATTTCAACCATTCTTGTAACCAAATTAGACTACTAGCCCCAAAATATAATCTTAAATCCAGTAGGGCACAGCCTCCTCTTTCCTTAGTCTCTTTCAAGTTTACCCATTTAATTCTAGGTTTATTCCCTTTCCAAATGGATTTCTTTAATTCTTTGTCCCATTGTTTAATGGGCAAGCTTTGAGAAAGGAAGATGAGTATACAGGAAGATCATCAAACAGGCAAATTGTTGAGTTTACCTAGAGAGTTGTGGTCTTGGCTCAAGATTTGGTTGGTCAGACTGAGAAGGAATGCCACACCCAACTCCAAGACATTGTAGAAGGGCTGATAATGTGTGCCCCCCCCCCAGTGGATGGAGTCTCCTTCTTTGGAGGTCTTTAAACAGAGGCTGGGTGGCCATCTATCGAGAATGCTTTGATTGTGATTTCCTGCATGGCAGGGGGTTGGATTGGATGGCCCTTGTGGTCTCTTCCAACTCTATATAGATTCTATGATTCTATAATTCTAAGATGTGGGACTCCAATTCCCATCTGCCCCAGCCAGTATAGTAAATGGTGAGGGAGGCTGCCATCCAGGCACCTGCACAGTTCCCACCCCTGCCTTATGGAATGAGGTGGTCCCATCTGTCATTGGAGAGCTGTGGCCTCCATCACTGTTGATACTCCAACACAGCAAGGAGGAGGAAGAGCAACCCAGTAGCTCACTCTTGTAGCAAGCTCTGACTTCTAGGATCTTCCACAGGACAAACCATAATTCAGGAGTCATGGTCCTAGAACACTATCTTTGCAGTACCTGCTGCCTGCTTTGCTTTCTTACATGCCTGCTTTGCTTTCTCCTTCTCCTCCAATTAGAACATTTGTAATCTTTCAGCCTGAGACATGGAAAGGCTCAAAACTCTCATATCTGTGGAAAAGAATAAGAGACTGACGAAATGGAGAATGTATCACTCACTTTCTTTATCTTTCCTGAGACTAGGGCTTAGAAAAGTTACATTTTTTTTCACTACAACTTCCAGGATGCTCCAGCAAGCCAGCAATCCCCCTCCCAAATTCTCCCAGCCAGTTAGGCTTTAGTCAAAAAAGTAATTTTTCCAAGCTATTCTTCCAGACTGTCCATTCAGTCACTTCCCCTCCTAATCCATTTCCATAACATCCAGCACAGTGGCAGTAATCTGCTACTTGTATACTCTCCACTGCAAAGCTCTCTCCAACAGTTAATTTATTGCTGAAGTTATTCCTTCTCTGCTAGGGGACATCGGAGGCCAGATGGGCCTCTTCATCGGAGCCAGTGTCCTCACTGTCTTGGAAATCCTTGACTACATCTATGAGGTGAGTAGGAACAAGCCAGCCATTAGGCAGATTAGGCAGCCAACTTGGGTGGCAGACCTCGGATGCTATCAAAGGGCAGCACTGATTAATTTGTTCTTATTGAATGGTTACTGTCAAGTATTGGTGGAGGGAGGTGCTTGTAGAGTTTTCTGCATGACATCCCAGAATAAATTGGGCTGGCTTGGGAATCCTATGTCCTCTGATTGGCTGGAAAGCATGGGTAACTTCAGAAGGCCTGGCAGGTCAATTCTCCCACTCCCTGAACCCACTATTGGTCAAACTGTATCCTCACAATGAAACTGAAACTGGATCAGAAGTCCAATTCTGGTTTTAAAACATCAATCCTATTTTCACTGTTCCAAAAAAACCAAACAAATAAAAACTCACACATGCACACAACCCCAGGCTATGTACTCACAATGTGATGTAAAGGTACCTGGATAAGTACCAGAACACTTCCAGGAATGCACTCCTTCACTTTTTGTGCAAAACATTTTTCTGGGGGCGTGGGGTGGGGGCTCTGGGAGTTCTGAGAATCACAAAACTGGTGGCTATATATTGCCCACCCCTACATTTAATACAGAGTCACCTTCTTCCAGGCAGCTGACCACCTCTCCAGTTTGCCCCAAACAAAACTGCCTACCCTGAGTCAAGACACAGTACTTTACCCCCTAATCCTGGAATAGAGCCATACAGATTTTGTTGTACTTGAGTATCCACCAGCCCCAGCTAGTATGGTCAATAGTCAAAGTGGATGGGATAGAGAGCCTTGCAATATCTGGAGGGCTGCACATTTTTTATCCCTGTCTTTAGACTGGAGCTTGGAAAAGTTACTTTTTTGTTTTAAAACTCCCAAAATGCCTTTTGCAGACTGCCAGAAATAGTGTGAATTCAGTCCACTTTTAGGGTTAGGGTTAGAGTTAGGGAACCATGGGAACTGTATTTTATTGTGGCACCAGAGTTGTCTGACAGAGAAGGCTCAATGTCTCAGGAAAATAACAGTTCCCATGATTCCCTAGCACTAACCCTAACCCTAAAAGTGGACTGAATTCACACTATTTCTGGCAGTCTGCAACCCCCCTTAGTGAGCATGGCCTTAACTGGGAGATTCTTGAGGCTTTAGTTTCTACATAAAGGAACTTTTCCATGCTTTGCTTAACTTAGTAATGTGAATGCCTGAGTGCCTCGACTGCTTGCTGAAGAGCTTCAGGCCTCTCTCAGAGGAAAACCTATAGGCCTGGGAAAGCTCAATGGGAACTAGTCCGATGAGACAGGGCAAAAGGCAGTGACATCACTAGCCAAGGTGCCATCTGTTGTGGGGAGCCTGCCATGGTGGTGACCTACCCAACCCCTCTTCCATTGTCTCGCTTGCCTGTCCGCTCTCACCAGCCACCAGACACCCGGCCAGACCTAATGAGGACTGCCAGGCAGCAGTGGCAGTGGTTTTCCATGCTTCTCCTCCCCTCCCACTGCCTCACTCACTTTCTCACTTGCCCCGCTGCCCACCCAGGATGGCTGAGGGGTGGCTGGGCAAGCAAGGCAGCAGAAGGCTATGGAAGGGGGGCAGTCACCCCTCCTCCTGCTCCTTAGGGAGAAAGCTGGTCAGTGGAGCAGCCTTGAGGGGCAGGTGTTTACCCCTCTACCTCCTCCACTGCTTGGCTTCCTCCTTAGGGAGAAAGCAGATAGCAGAGTAGCTATGAGGGGTGAGCATTCACGAGGGGTGAATGCTCAACTCTCATGGCTGCTCTGCTGCCCAACTTTCTCCCTGAGAAAGAAGCCAAGCAGCGCAAATGGAGGAGGGGCATGGTTCACTCCTCTTCCTCCTGTGCTGCTTGGCTTCCTCTTCAGCATGAGAGCAGAGTAGTGGGGAAATGGCAGACACCAAACACAGCAGCACTGGCACACACGCAAACCCCTGCAACGGGAGAAGAGCCCAACTGGGTCTCACTCCTCCTCTGAGGTGTCACCTGGTACGGTCTGCAACCCACCCCCACCCCCAGTGATGCCACTGGCAAAAGGATGTAAGCAAGGTATGAGCATGCAGGATTTCGTGGTCAGTTGTGTGTATAGCAGCACATATTTGTGCCACAAATCACTACAAAACATTTATCCTCATACTGCTGTCCTTCTCCCTGTCTTTTGCTGTATGCTTCAGGTGATCCGTGACAAAGTGGCCCATGGCCTACGACGCTCCAAGCCTCCTCTGAAGAAGCCTTCAGGCAGCATTGCCACCTTGGGACTGGAGGAGATCAAAGAGCAGGTGTGTGTGTGTGTGTGTGTTTGTGCACAGGCATCTGTCTTTTCTCACACAAACAAGCTCCTATGGCTGCTACAAACTGGGATTCCTAAAATTAAGGGATTAAAAAAAAGCAAGTGAGGTGTAATTTAGTGGTTTTTCCAGTCTGAATCCTGTCACCTAGGGTGGGGGAAAGAAAGAGAGAGAAGAGCAGGGGTAGGCAACCTTTCCCCTTTAAGGGCCGAGGGTCTTCAGCTTCCAGAAGCCTCCTGGGATTCTGGGAGCTGAAGTCCTTCAGCCCTTAAAGGGGAAAGGTTGCCTACCCCTGGAGTAGAGCTTGGAAAAGTTACTTTTTTGGACTATCATTCTCCTAATCAGTCATCATGGCCATGGGAATCCTGGGAGTTGTAGTCCAAAAACTAACATTGCCAAGCTCCAGGAGAAGAAGGTACATGCTCTGCATAAACTCCTAGCCTGGTATCCTGTCCAGTATATATAAAGCTGCAAGCCCAACTCACAACATCATAAATTTTAGAATGCATGTTTATGGTCACTGCACCATTGTAATAACCAAAAGCACTCCCCAACAAACCAGGCAGCCCTGGCAACAGAGATTTCCAAGGTGATGGGGAGTGGGGCAGTGAGTGACCAAGCACTTTGCAACAAGCAGTTGTGACAGGAACCCACAGAGGTCTCTGTAGCTGCCTGTTGCAAAGCACCTTGCTGCCTGGAGGGGGGTGGACACTTATTCACTCCCTGTCTTGCTCCCCAGTACTTTGGACATATGTCTGTTGACTGGGCTGCCTGGCTTCTAAAGCAGATTTTTCCAGATTGTCTCCTGATATAGGATCCTAGCCAATTTTTTCCATATAAAAATCTACTCAGTTTTTGCATCTCCCCACAATGCCTATTGAGATTTTTAGTTTCAGTCTCTTTAGGTGTTGTCCAAATTAAAACAGAATAGCCAGAATCCTGTATAGCACAGTGTGGTGTAATAGTTCCTCATGCTATAGCTGGCCATTCATCACCCTTAGACTTACTATTGAGCTACTCTGTCTCCTCATGTCAGTAGCTAGTTGAGACTGGGGCAGCGGGGGGATCAGGGAAACATCTGTTTATTTCCCCATGTTGTTCTTGTTGTGTGCCATCCAGTTGCTTCCAACTTATGGCAACCCTCAGGTGAACATCACAGGTTTTCTTGGCAAAATTTGTTCATAGTGGGTTTGCCTTTGCCTTCCTCTGAGGCTAAGAGAGTTTGGTTTGCCCAAGTCACTCAGTGAGTCTCCATGGCTGAACAGGGATTCAAACAGGGTGACATGATCACCCCTAATAGCAGCCCCATGGTAAGTCCAGGGGGAGGGCTTTGGACATTGTGGAGGAAGGAAGGGAAGGAATATGAGCCTCCACAATGATAAAAAAGGACATACAGACATGTGAGATGGACTTATATCTGCATGTGCCACTGACAAGATGCCAGCCAGAAAATTCCTTGCTTCCTTTGTGGACACCTGTGCGTTTTTAACAACGTCATTTTGCAAATGGTGCATGTTCGTTCTCCACATCACACTGACATATATTATCTGTGGTGTGGGTTTTGCATAGACCAGCGGCCTGGCTCGTATTGGTGGCCCCATTTTAGTAAATCCATTGAAGCCAATGTTGAACAGTGAGTCACCACTTACATAAATCCAGTTCAGTGAGACTGTCGTTGAGACTGCTAGTGAGAATTGGGTCTATATGTCAAATGTCTGATAACTTTACATTGTCAGATATGTACATATTCACCACTACAAAAATATATTAAAGCACTAGATGCTGTGCAATAATTAAATTTAAAAAGAACAAACCCTGGAGTCCTACAAAAAAGTCTGTTTCAATCAGAGATTGGAGAGTTATTTGGATGACAACTGCTAGAATTCTCTGATTTCATGCCCAGTGGATTCTGAGAGTTAGATTTTAAAAGTAATTTTTCCAAGCTCTAATCAAATCTCTCTTTCTACCTCATACTTATTTTCTTGGAATATATAGATATAGATATAGGTACTGATGTAAAAATACTTCTTTTTCCCCAGGAAATGTGTGCTGTTTGCTGATATCTGTAAGTTGGATGGTGTGTGTGTGTATTGAGTCTACACACACATATAAATGAGGCTCCTCCAGAAATCCTGCAGTTCATCAATTGTAGTAAGCAGTAGGAACATACTACAGTACCATCCTAGACAAGGAAGATTTTTACATGTATATCAAACTGGAGTATAGTCAGTAGAAGGAAGGCTTCCTAGCCAGTCTGAGGGTCTGACTGCTGCATGCTTCTCAAGGGCAAGAAATCTAGCGTGGCTAAACAAGTGATGGCCCTACTTGGCATCCTCAGCCACAACCCTTTCTGGTTTGATAAAGGAAAACTACCATAGTGGGCCAAGTATTGACTAAGAATTTGAGGTATTACATGATGAAATGGATTTTCAAAAGGAGCTAGAGGAGAGCTGAAGGAAGATATCAGCACTGTGCTTAGAAATTGGGTCTCTGTCTAACCCATTGCAGATGATCATAGAAACAGTGGCAGATCCACAAAAGACAGATGCAGTCAGAAATGCATTTTAGAAGTTTTAAAAGTTAAAAAGAGTGATGTGGAAAATAGAAAAAGTCTCAAGGTGTGTGTCTGGAAATATGTTTATGGCCTGCCTCAGGAGAATATACATTTCAAACCAAAATGCAGGGATTCTAAAAGGAGTGTCTCCAAAGCTTATGCCAGGTAGAGCTGATCACAGGTGATGGATAGTATCCAAGAAATAAAATCTTTTTTCCCAACACCCAGAGACTTAAGTCTCTTTTCCACATCACATCTATTGGGTTTTATCAGTTCTCTTGGCTTTTTTTCTTTTCAAGAGTGACCAGCTGATTAATAGGACAGCATAAGGGGATCCTAAGCCCAATTTGTCCCACTTGGATTGCTAGCAGATAGCAATACCACATCTCTCAAATCAAAGCAGGGCCAGTCCAAGACAGTTTGATGCCTGAACTACACCTGCCAAGGCATAGTACTTAAGGCTGGTTAAGTTATTATGAAACCTGAGGCAGAAAATCCTGCAAGTGCATCTCCAAAGCAGCAGCCTGAGACTGAACCTATCAGAGGCTGAACTTTAATAATCCATTTAGGGAGATAGAAATTGTGACCTTTCCCCACTACCTATTACAAGACCACATGTTGTTACTGCCTGTTTAGTAGTGGCTGCCAACATCCGATCTGCCACATTACTGTCAAAATTTAGTGGGGTGGGATGGGCAGTGCTGGTGGAAAAAGACACAATTTTCTTTAAAAACAAGTTCTTCAGAGAGCCTGCACCTTGTTTTAAAATAAGAACCACACTGTGGTGGCTGTCTTTGGTTTTGTCTAAGTCAGCTTAGGTTTTAGTTTAGGGGCACACCCACCCCTCACAAAAGTGGAACAACCTAGAGTTTCCGAGAAAGAAAACATATTGATCAAATTGATGAATCATCAAATCCATGAAAGGGAAACCAGCGAATGTGGGGGAGGGAGGCAATATTTTATAGAGATATCTAAAGGTCCTTACCCTCAAAATAGGTTCAGCACCTTTGATTGTTCCTTTAACCCAGAGCATATTCACCACCTGACAGATTTGAGGGCCATTAGCCACCATTGCCTGCACTTCCGGAAAGCTTCTGTGAACATGGTTTTATTTTTAAACAAGACAAACATTCCCTTGCTTCTTTGCTCTTGGTACTGCAGTGCCAAATTCAGCAACAGGGTGCAACACCTTGTGGGTTAGGTGGGTCAGAGTGGTCCCCCTGCTCCCAAGAATGAGCCTGCCCTAGTGGCTTGTCAACATGTTTTTTTCAACAAGGCATGCTGCTGACTCAGGAATTCAGAGTTGCCCTTTAGATAAGCAATTTTGGGGACCGTGCCACAATGCAGTTGCCTGCTTAAAACAAATTCCAAGAAGAATGGAAAGAGTACATTCACAAGCTTGAGAAGGCAACAAGAAAATATATCAAAGATTTTCCCCTCCAGAAATAGTTTCTGCAGAAGAACTGACCTATAGCAATGAAGAGTTAATGAAGCAAATTGGTAAGGAAAGGAAAAATGGCAAGATGAATGAGCAAATAAATTTAATCTATGCTACTAACTATTCTAAAAACATGGGTAGCTATCAAAAAATGTGACTCATACCCTATCATCATAACTCTATTTGGCTTTAAATCAGAGAGCTAAGCAGTGTTAACAGTGCACACAAAGATATTGTAGGGCTTGAAACAGGACTGCTGGGTGTTTGTTCACCTATATGTAAAGGAGCTGTTTCGCAAGCGTATATTTAACAAGATGCCAATAAATCTCACCCTAAGCAAAGAAATTGATAAAATCATTTAGCAACAGATAGGGATGGGCTGGGAATACTAAAGGCCTCTTCAGACGACCCGTTTGGGGCAACTCTGGGCCACCCCTGCTAGCAGCGGATTGGGGCTGTGGCAACCCCATGCCACGGCCCCGATCCTCCCTTTTGCTGCCCCCAAAAGAGTGGCAAAATGCCAGTCCTTTTAGGGGCAGCAAAAGGCCACCCTAACAGCTGGTGTTGTGGCTCTTCCATGCCCTTTTGGCCCGGCATCAGGACAGCATCGGGATGGAGTTGAGGCACCCGGCGTGCGGCTGCCCCACCCCAACTCCACCCCAAGGCCAGCCCTTTAGGCCGGTCTGCAACACCCCTAAAGTTCTGAATGCAAGCAACAGTTGTTGCCTTATTGAAGCCAAATCAGCACCCAGGATAGAGTTGCTGTTATCTTATTATTCTTAGCCAGGTTGTTTATTATTGTTGCTAACTGCCCCCCAGTTGAGCTTGACTCATGGTAGGTGAGACATCTTCAAGAACCCCTTTACTACTCTGCTGAGATCCTTCAAACTCAGGCTCTGGCCTCCCTGCTTAAGTCTAACCAACTGGCATGTGATCGTCCCCTCTTTCTAATACCCCTCTACCTTTAAATATCATTGTCTTTTCTAGTGATTCATGCCTTCTCATGATGTAGTCAAAGTATGAGAGCCTCAATTTAGTCAATCTGGCTTCCAGGGATTCTTTAGGCTTAATCAGTTCTAGGGCCATTTGTTTGTCTTTTTGGCTGTCCACAGTATCCTCAGCACTCTACT
>CM034701.1:129343362-129358766 GCA_020142125.1 Phrynosoma platyrhinos | reverse complement strand
ATGATTCCCTATGGGCAAGTAATCCCCATGATTCCCTATGGGCATGTATTCCCCATGATTCCCTATGAGCATGTATACCCCATGATTCCCTATAGGCAAGCAATCCCCATGATTCACTATGGGCAAGTAATCCCCATGATTCCCTATGGGCAAGTATTCCCCATGATTTCCTATGAGCATGTATTCCCCATGATATCCTATGGGCAAGTATTCTCCACTAATTTTCTGTGGGCAAGTATGGTTTCTCTATAGGGAAGTAATGTCCTTTGTTTTAGTACTTGCTGTTTTCTTGCCTATATTTGTTCAGAGAGGAAACATGCAGGGGGAGCTGTGTTGGCCATTTAGCAAATTTCAACCAAAAAATCCACCAAACAGCAGATACCTTTATTGGCCAACCAAAATGTGCAATATACTTGTGGCAAGCTTTTGAAGCTCCGCAGAACTTCGAAAGCTTGCCACAAGTATATTGCGCATTTTGGTTGGCCAATAAATGTATCCCTGTTTGGTGGATTTATGTTCAGAGAGGGTTTGCTCTTGCCATCCTTAGAGACTGAGAGAGTGTGACTTGCCCAAGGTCACCCAGTGGGTTTCTATGGTCGAGCCTGGATTCGAACCCTGGTGCCACAGTCCAATGCTCACACCACTGGGCGATGCTGTAAAGGGGGCTAAAATAAACACACACACACACCCTACACACATCTCACTTTTGTCTTTTCTCCCTTTGGAGCACTCTCCTAGTCCTCGGCATTAAAAACTTTTTGAGTCCCTCAAGGCTGGTTGGGAGAGCCTATGTGATGTAATGGAAACCAGGGTTCGAATTCTCGCTCGGCCATGGAAACTCACTGAATTACTTGGACAAGTCACACTCTCTCAGCCTGAGGGGATGGCAAGGGCAACCCTCCACAAGAAACCTGCCAAGGAAACCGCACGATAGGATCTCCAGAAGTTGACCTGAAGAAGGGTTGAATTGGGTCAAACCAGGGATCTGACTTGGGCCAGGAGGCAAGGCAGCCTGGGTTCTCCCCTAGGGAGGGTGGCTCTCGAACGTGGGACTGTGCTGCTCATGTGTTGACTTCCACAGTCCTTTGGAAGAGGAGACTGAATGGGGTGAATGGAAATGCCTAATCTCCTTTCCTACTTTTGGCCAATAGCGTGACAAGTTTGAGGATGACAAAATTCAAAGATCTAGCTGTGTTACTCTAGAAAACCAGCTTCAGTCTGCCAAGGGATCTTGTGGCACCTTTGAGACTAAATGAAAGAATAAAGCTGGGATTATGAGCTTTCCTAGACTTGAGCCTCAGATGCATCTGAAGAAATGGTCTCAAGTCTAGGAAAGCTCTCATGCTGCCAACTTCTTTCATTCAGTTAGTCTCAAAGGTGCTATAAGATTCCCTTGGCAGACTGAAGCTCAAGGATGCTTCTGACATATATTTAAAATACCTTAAAAGCAACACTGTGTTGTATTAACCCAGCCATTGTTCATTTATAAAAGTGTGGCAGCTTATCTACTGGGCTTCTGTTGGGCTTCTATAGTGCCAGCTCCTCCAGCACCAGACACACATTTTTTCTTGGTTCTCTCTCTCTTTCTCTCTCTCTCTCTCTCTCTCTCTCTCTCTCTCTCTCTCTATATATATATATATATTATATATATATATAATCCTTTGCCCCAGTTTCAGTGTAGTTGGCTGAGGTCCTGAACCTCCAATCCACTTCCTTGTGTGAGCCTTATTTCCAGTATTACTGTATATGCAGGAGTCCTCCTCTGTCTACAACCATTTTCTCCACATACCGGACATAATGATTTATTTTACTTATTTTTATTTACTTTGCATGTATTCGGCTTTTCTCCCCAAGTTAAGACCCAAGGCAACTTCCAGAAAGAGTCAATTAAAAAAGCCTCAACCACTAAAAGAGAAAGCCTTCTCTTGTAGATTTTAGAGGTCCGGCACATTTGTATTGGGGGGAGGGGGATATGGTCTTTCAAATAGTCTGGACTTAAGCCATATAAAGTTTTATAGGTCTTAACTAGGGGGGTTGCAGACTGCTAGAAATAGTGCAAATTGAGTCCACTTTTAGGGTTAGGGTTAGGGAATCATGGGAACTGTAGTTTATTGTGGCACTAGAGCTCTCTGACAGAGAAGGCTCAATGTCTCAGGAAAAAAAAACAATTCCCATGATTCCATAGCACTAACCCTAACCCTAAAAGTGGACTCAATTTGCACTATTTCTGGCAGTCTGCAAGCCCCCTAGCACTTTGAATTGGGCTTGGAAACAAACCAGTAGCCAGTGAAGCTGTTTTAACAAGATACAGTCAGCTGATTGAGACGATTGATTCAAGTATCCACAGATTGAAAATATTTATATGGAACATATAAATTCCAATAAGCAAACCTTGATTTTGCCATTTTATATAAAGGACACCATTTCACTACTCCACTGTATTTAATAAGACTTGAGCATCCACAGATTTTGATATCGATGGAGGGGTACTGGAAGCAAACCCCAGCAGATACCAAGGGCCCACTATATATGCTTCCTATATCTAGCCCTGGTCAGCATGTTATAAATGTCATATCATACCCCTCTACCCACTGTCTCCCTCTAGCAAAAATTTTAGTTCTTTAATACTTATAGGAAGGTGTGCCACCATTTTAAGGATTGTCTTTGGCTTATTGGTGTGTAATTCTCTGTTATACACTGTTATACACATACTGGGGGGTAAGGGAGTGTTGTGTGTGACTAGAATCATACACAGCATTCTCAGGCAAGCTTGATCGCAAGGCATTATGTCCTTTTAATTTTTGAGATTTTTCCTATTACAGTAATTCCTAATGTGGGCTTTGCAAATATGAAGAGCATTTTTCATTTTGCTTTCCACCACAACACAAGATACCGTTTCCCATTTGTAACCACTACCTGCCTGAATGGCATGCAGAGGGCACAGCTAGAGGGGTGGGGAGGGAGCTGAAATTGTTTTGATTTGGTAGAATGAGATTCTTGCAAAAGTTCAAAATGAATGGGGACTTTCTGATTTTGATGCCACATACCCCTTGTGATACCCCTATTCCTGAAAACAGTTATTATTCCAATAGGCTTTCAGCATTCCTGGCACTATCTAGGAGTGGCAGTTCTAGTTTTAAGGTCCAACAAGGCAGGTTCTATCCAATTCACTCCCCACCCTGTGGAAACCTAAATATAGAAACTGGAAATGTCTGTCCAGACACTTCTGGTTTCTCCCCCATCTCCAACAGGTTCCAGTAAGCCCTCTATTAAGAGCTTGCAGTGAATGTTTACCTCCAGTCTCACCAAAGATGCCTATTTCTGCTGTAAATGGAAGAGGAAAGCTTTAGTACAAGCAATCCTTCGACAACCAATCTGACAGCAACTATGTATTTTCTTTTGTAGCAGGAAACCAAATTAGAAAATTGGTGTGGATTGGTGAGTGTTATACTCTGCAAAGTCATGAAACCAGAAGAAATCATTCAGCGCATGGGCATAGGAAATCTATGGTGTCGTGTTAAAAACGCAGTAAAGCAGCATGGTAAGAAAAACAATATTCAAGATCTTACTGAAGAAGAGGCAAAAATTGCAGAAGAAGCCAAACAGGGGGCTCTGGAGATCCTGGAAGATGCTCTGAAGAAAAAAGACAAGGTGCTGATGAAGCTACCTGAGAGAATTGTCCTTCAGCGGGAAGAGCGAGAAGACTTTTGGATGGAGCGTCATGCCATCTTGACAGAAGACAAAGTTAAAAAGCTCATTGCAGAACTCAAAAAGGTACGCTTTAAGAAGAATACTAGCAGGAACATTTGTGCTGCATATGTCTTGTTGTTTGCACATGGTATGGGAAGAACCATCTACTTGTGTGATCCATTCTGGAAGACGCAAAAGTATCTTGGAAAATTTTCCCAGCCAGGCATTCTCATTCATGAAGTGTCCCATCTCTTGGATGCTAAAGACATCACCTATGAAGAGAACACCTTCTCTGTTGGGTGCAAAGGCTCCCTCATAAAAAACAGTCCAGCACAAAGTTCAGCTCTTTCTGATGAGGAAGACTGGGAGGGAGCCCTTAGGAAAGCTTTCCTGAATGCTAGCAACATTGCGGATGAGTTTGAGATCACTCTCAACCACAGAGGAAATTATGTGGATGGCAGATACACTTGCTGTGGGGAAACAAAAAGATACTCTGTGTGTGAGTCTTCTGTCCCTGACTACTTCCATACTTGTGATGCTGATGAAATGTAAGTACGTCTTTATCCTTGAAGGGTCAGCTTGTAAACCTATAATCCAGAAACCTTGTACATGCTCTCTTACACAAGCACACATGTACATAGTCCCTACAACCATGGGGTCAGCAACTGACTTTCCCTCCCTCCCTCTGGTTCTCTCCCATTTCCCCATCCAGCCCATCTGTGTTTCTCTTAGGCCCAATTCAGTATTCAGCACTCAAGAATGGCAGCCTCTCTCTGGCAATGAAAAGGGGAAAAAAGGTCAGCATTAGGTTTAGTCCTACTGGGTAATAGGGTAGGCACCACTAATATAGTGGTTAATTTTTTGGGGGGGGGGTTTATAGCACTACTTCCATGGAGAGCCCCAAAAGTCATCCAGATGTACTGATTTAAAATGCTTTCTAAGAGATTACATCTTCTGCAGGAGCAGGACTTTTGTAATGCTAGTAGATCTTGCCAACTCAAGACCAAGCCAGTCTAAGATACTTTGGATTCCAATAGAGCCAGTGTGGCATAGTGGTTTGAGCATTGGACTATGACTCTGGAGACCAGGGTTTAATTCTCAGCTGGGTCATGAAATTCTCCGGATGAATTTGGGCAAGTCACATGCTCTCAGGCTCATGGAAAGGCAATAGCAAACCTCTGAACATATCTTGCCAGGAAAAAACCAGGATAGGGTTGCCTTAGGGTAGCCATAAATTGAAAATGACTTGAATACAACACAGGGATTGCTCATGATTACATGTTGTTGCTGGGAAGATCCATTTACTCACCACCAACTATGGGGCTCTCAGTTAAACTCAGAGGGAATTGGAGAGTGCCAAGTGGGGTTGCAGATGTCATTGCTCCTACTAATTGAAAACATCATTGGGCTTTTGATGCTCTGAACTCTAACTTAACTACAGTACTGGGGTCTCCAAACTCTTACAGGAACCATGTCCCCTCATACTGGAGCAAATTATGTTAGTGGCCACTTTTGCTACCTCCTGCCTCTAAAATGCACTGACTAAGGGGGGTTGCAGACTGCCAGAAATAGTGCAAATTGAGTCTACTTTTAGGGTTAGGGAATCATGGGAACTGTAGTTTATTGTGTCACCAGAGCTCTCTGACAAAGAAGGCTCAATGTCTCAGGAAAAAAACAATTCCCATGATTCCCTAGCACTAACCCTAACCCTAAAAGTGGGCTCAATTTGCACTATTTCTGGCAGTCTGCAACCCCCCTAAGCTTGCTGGAAGAATTGCTCATGGTAGGGTAAAGAAATGCTTTCTGTTGCTGCCCAGTGCCTCTGAGCTCCTCTTCAGAATGAATTAAGGGCTAAGAGCCCTCTCAGCCACCTTTCCACCTGCACCTGGGTTTTTAACACCCAAAGGCCAAAAATTTGCTTATGGGGATTCTCATAGATTTGGAGTTGTTGCCTTGTTTCACCCTCCTATGGACTTGTGAGGTCCCCCAGAAATGTGCTAGATGTCACACTGAGGACAGAAGCAAATGGGATTGGTGGAGGGGGAAGAGAGGTAGGTGTGTGTGCATGCATTTTGTTGTTGTTTGCCAGATTTCAGAGTCCAGAACCTCTTCTCCAGGGTGAGAGCATGGCCTTAAAATGTCTGGTTATACAAATTGTCATCATTTCTTAGATTTGATATTTTTATTTTAATGGGTTCCCTTGTACAGCTGTGGATGGTGCTTAATGAAATCATTAGGAGCTGTCCTGTGTTACATTACTGTAATACCACTAGAACCCCTCCCTTCTTTTGACAGCCACACGCATGGCCTGCATCACCCCATTTAAGCCTAATTTGGTCAGCTTGCCCACCACCTTCCTTCCCTGCAGTCCTGAAGGAGCTCACACCTGTTGCCTTTTCTGCAAGCAGGAGGAGGAAAATGAGGAGGAATTGGGGGGGTGATATGTGGGGTAGGATAGAATAGTATGCAAGGGTAGCAGCAGGATGAGGGCTTGAAGAGCAACAGAGGGACAGACTTTGGGAGAGGCATGTAACTGTATGTGTTGGGCACCACCCCATTTCCATGATCTGTATGGATTGCTCACAGAAATGTATTCCGGGGTAGTCATGTTGGCCATACAGCAAAGTACAATAACATCCAAAATCCACATAACAGTGATACCTGTCCTGTATTGTGGATTTTGGATGCTATTGTACTTCACAGAAATGTGTTAAGATTTATAATCTGCTTTGAGATGTGGAGCATTACTCATGAACAAGGAAGCTTTCTCCACAAGGCTGCATGGAACTTACACTTAAGTTATGGATGTTAGGATTCCAGTCTTGCATTGAAATCCTGTAGTCTCTGTTCAAGGGTATGTGCTACTGAGTTCAGTGGGAGTTGCTGTTGTGCATGTCTGTAAAACTCATTGCAGCTTCTAAGTAGGCATGTATATGACAGTGCTGTCCCCATACAGTGAAATCCTATACATGTCTACCTAACAGAACTTGGTGTCAGGCAATGTACAGTGTGTTTACCTGGAAATAAGTTCCACTTAATTGAATAGTATTGACTTTGAAACAGACATGTGTACATTTCAGAGCTTGGAAAAGTTATTTTTTGGACTGTGCTGGTTAGGAGATTCTGGGAATTGTAATATAAAAGAAATGCTGTATTTCCAAGCCCTGATAGGACTTCATCTGTACTTCTGAATTTTCCATCATACTGCTGAGCCAGTCACAATTGTTTTGTACCTCTCTTTACATAGAGAAGGGAGCTCAATCATACCAGGTGGGCATCTCTGAATGAGAGAACCCATCCCCGATGTTATCTGGACTCAGTGGTTGATTAAGAAAGTGAAAATTGTTCCCTGTTGCCATTATGTGCCCTTGGGTGTTATGTCATTTCTTTGCTGAAATCACATACTGGCCTACTATGCTGTTGATGCAACATAAAATACATTCCTTCACCATTGGTTGTAATATGCAAGCCCTTTTTTCTGACCTTGTTGTGCAGGTGCCTCTGCCAGCCCTTTGCCACAGTTCCATTTCTGGAAAAGGAGATGTTTACCCTCCACTAATGGCCATGGCCTTTTGAAATTGCAGGAAGATCTCAAAATGTGCCATTATCTAAAAATCCATTTTGTCTCCATCCTAGGTGGGAAACAGTGATACTGCTGAAAGAATTACATCGAAGATCAAGGACCATATCACCCAAACTGAGACGAATCCGCAGACTTGTAGATGAAATGGATAAATGTTTAAGAAATTTTGAGATGGGTATTTCTATTACATTTGCTGGAGGAGCAGGAGCCATATTAGGATCATTGCTGGCTCCTGCAACAGGTGGACTTTTTGCCCTATGGATATTGATATTCTCTACAGCATTGCTTGGTTTGACTGAGGCTACCAGGGCTTCCTGTAAGATGCTCACCGAAGCAGCAAAGAAGGAAGTATATGCTATCTGTGATGAATACCAGCGTTTCCGAGATATCCAGAGACTCATAACAGTCCTAAATGGAAAAAAACGCCGCAAAGATTGTCAGGCTGACTTCTACGCTTTCCTAGACATCTTAATTCTAAGACAGAGCCGTGTTCGTCTGGAATAGCAGTACACAAAGGGATCTTGTAACACCTTTGAGGCTAACTGAAATAAAGAAGTTATTAGCATGAGCTTTCATAGACTTGAATGTACTTGATCCTACACATCATAAGTAAGGAAAAGAATGTAGGGAATACGATGAGCAGAAAATGTCTATGCTATTGATTTAGCTCCCAATGTGCCCTAGAAAACAGATGGAATACTTTATAGGAAGGGGTTAACGCATTAAGTTATTCAGTTAGAAGCTAAAAGTTATATTTAAGTGAGGGGATATTTTTAAATAAGTTAATTTTAATATGGCCTTTGAATTTAGGTTGCTTTAGTATACTAAAAGCCATACCATAATAAAGGTGAAAAAATCTTATCCATTATTTTATTCCTTTCCATTTCCACCCAACTTCTGTTTTGAGTTTGGGAGAGAACGAAATGGTTGCATGAATTTTTGAAAAGTCCAGTTTCTCACATACCACACCACAAACTCTTCTCTTGCTTTCCTTCTCCTTCTATTTTATAATTTCTCTCCCATTTTCTTGCTGATTCCCATATGGACCCACTAAAAACCTCATAGTTAAGAACTGCAGAATTCATTTTCCTGGGACAGATGAGGATCTCCTGTATAGTCCTGCATAGAACAAAGGAGAATACACAGAAGGCAATCCTGTCCCCCTTCCAAGCTGACCTTACTTCTTGCGAACTAAACATATTTCCCCAACCCTCAAAAAAGAATAAGTGACAGGCTATTTTGTAATAATTTAAGCCAACTAATAAAAAGCAACAACCAGGTAATGTAGTATGATTTGGTTTTCCAGCATTATGATACAATTAAACATTGGAGAAACATTGATGAAATTCCAGTTAAGTTTATCACTTGTTTAAAAGCTTATTAAATTGTCCCTTTCCATTAGTGAATGTCCCAACTTACAGTTTTAATTCATAGATTCCTATCGCGGCATATAGAGTTGTTTTTTTCAGGAGTAAAGGTAACCATATTTAGCCAACTTGTTAAATGCACAGAATAACTTTGTGGTATTGCCTTACAAATATTACTTTATATTGTTTTATATGGTTTATTACCAGTAATATTGAATTTTTGTTGTTGATTGTTGTTAACCACCTTTGAGTCGAGTTCATCCATCTAGCCTACATCCCTCCACCTTTCCTAGCATTGTTGTCTTTTCCAGTAAGTCCAGCCTTCTCATGTGGCCAAAGTACGACAAACTCAACTTTTTTATCATCTTTGTTTCCAGAGAGATTTCAGGCTTGATTTGTTCAAGGGCCCATTTGTTTGTCTTTTTTAGGGAGGTCCATGGTATCCTTGGCAATCCATGGGAGGTTAGTGTGGTCCCCCTCCCTGCTCTCTTTCCATAGGTAGTCAAAGACCTTTTTTAAAAATCAGGCTTTTGGTGGTCAAGCAGAAAAGGTTTTTATTTATTTATGTGTTGCATTTGTTTTTAACTTTTGTATGACTTTTAAATGATTTTATGGTGTTTAATGTGGGGATTTTTAATTGATTTTTAAAAAATTATTGCAAGCATTTTTAATTTACTATTTTTGGAAGTTGCCTTGGACCCCATCTTGAAAGAAACGTAGAATATAAATGAAGTTTTTTTAAAAAATAAATCTGTCTTCTGTATATTTTGCACATTATCATATTCACATTCTTTGTTTTTCTGTTTGGCATTTGGAATGTGGTTGAAAAGCACTGCTACCTTAATATCTAAGAGGAATGTTGAACTACAGCAGGAGCTGGCAACCTGTCACCACCGCCATGCGTTTTGGTCGCCGTGCGGCCGTGTGCGCTGTGACCGCCATTTTGATTTCCAAAATGGCAGCTGTGGCATGTTTGCGCATGTGCAGGAGTACTGCGCATGTGCAAATGAGTCACGGCCACCATTTTGGAAAACAAAATGGTGGTTGCGAGTGGCGGCCGCCATTTTGGAGAACAAAATGGTGGCCGCGACACGCACGGAGGCGGTTACAGCAGTGTGCGCAGTGGTGGCAGCACGCGTGGGGGGGTCACATGCAGCGGGGGGGTCGTGCTCACGTGAGCGCACGCGCTGCCATTCCCCCCCTCAGGCCTGGCGGAAGGGACAACTTCAGGGGACCAGCCCCCGGCTCAAAAAGGTTGCCTACCCCTGAACTACAGAAACCTGGATCACACATAGCAACCAAAGAGAGTACAGTCAGCACTCCTTATCCACACTTAAGCCAAACTTGGATTTTGCCATTTCATATAAGGGACACCATTTTACTAGCTCAGGGGTAGGCAACCTTTCCCCTTTAAGGGCCGAGGGACTTCAGCTCCCAGAAGCCTCAGCCATGTTGGCCAAAAGTCCCATAATTCTTGGGGCTTATTTATAGTCAAAGCATATGTAGTGGTCTTATATTCTTTTAGTGGTACAGTGGTTTGAGCTCTAGAGTATGATTTGAGGCCAGATTTTGACTCTCCATTCAACCATGGAAATCCATTGGGCGACACACACTCAGCCTCAGAGGACAGCAAAGGTAAACCCCCTCTGAACAAATCATGCCCCCGCCCAAAAAAAACACCATCCCATGATAGTTTCATCTTAGGGTTGCCATAAGCCAGAAATGACCTGAAGGCACAACAAATCTATTATGAGGTCACACAAAGTTATCTTGGAAACTAGATTCCTCACAGAATTCCTGGGAAAACTGAATAAAGACAACTTTTAGCTTGTAATCTAGATTTGACCAGTTCTCTGTCATTGGTACAAAAGTGGTTTCAGTTACATTGGGTTACAGCAGGGGCCGGCAACCTACAGCCCCTGGGCCGGTTCCGGCCCAGGGCCCCACTCTTACCGGCCCAGGCGGACCCCTGCCGCTGCCATCGCCACCACCTGCCACTGCTGCCGCGCGTTTTGGTCGCCGCGCACGCCGTGACCGCCATTTTGTTTTCCAAAATGGCGGCCATGATGCATTTGCACATTCACAGTACTCCTTTGCCATTGCCTTCTCCTGAGCTGCCATTCCTCCCCCCCAGGTCCGCCAGAAGGTAGGACTTCGGGGGATCGGCCCCCGGCTCAAAAAGGTTGCCTACCCCTGGGTTACAGCATCTACTAAAAGTATACCACAGATCAGTAGTTTTCTGTTCATACCAAATTGAGTTACATAGGGATGATGAGACAGAGTTATGTTGTAGATGTCATGACAGAGTTGGCTGTTGCGTGTCTTCAAATTGTTACCAACCTATGGCAACCCTAAGGCAAACCTATTGTCGGGTTTTCTTGGCAAGATTTGTTCAGAGGAGGTTTGCCATTGCCTTCTTCTGAGGTTAAGAACATGTGACCTCTCCAAGGTCGCCCTGTGGGTTTCATGGCCGAACTGGGAATCGAATCCTGGTCTCCAGAGTTGTAGTCCAACACTCAAACCACTATGCCACAGAGTACAGAATGCATATTTAATTTATTGGATGTTTATTGTCAGGTATGAGAGTTAATGATTAACCCTTGAAAATTGTGCAATTGACATTAAAAGTGCTTAAAATGACATTAATGCAAGTGCCATTATCCTGTGAAGAACCAAGGAATAACCAGGCAAGAAACAACAAAAGGTCATTCATGGGAAAATGCTGAGAATGAGATACTGTTGTTTCTTGCCTGGTTCTTCGCAGGATAATGGCACTTTAATCATGCTTAATCTCAGTGTCGCAAGTGCAGGTTAATCAAAGATTCTGCATGGGATAACAGTACTTTGCGTGCTGATGTCATATGAAAACCATTCATGCAATTGCAGTTAATCATGGTTAATCAGCATTTATACCTCCAATTTTCCCCCATGTAATAAACTCCATGGGATCGAGGCATGTGGGATTTTCTGCCCTATGTGTAAAACTAATTTATTACATTTTGTGCACTGATATTTTATTGTATTATTTTGGGGCTTTTTTCTATGAGGGACAGATGCTTGTGGGATCTTCTGTGGCATGGCAAGATAACTTGGCCAGATTGGGGTACTTTATATCTTAAGAGGTGGGGGTGGGAGCCATTTGTCTGCTGCCTCAGGCAGGAACCTTTTTGAGGCCACACCTGTTCAAAAATGTAGCATCAGGGAACCAGAGAATTTGAAAAATTTAAAAATTACCTCTGGCTACTAGAGACAGGAAATCCTTCCACATGTGTAAATAAGGATCAAACTAAAGGAAGCATGGGTTTCTTGCTTGTTGTTTTGTGCCTTCACCCTAAGGTAAATCTATCAAGGGGTTTTCTTTGCAAGTTTCTTCAGAGGGGTTTTGCCATTGCCATCCTCTTGAGGTTGAGAGGGCGTGACTTGCCCAAGGACTGGGGTAAAGTTGGAGTATGCAGTCACTCGCCTTTGAAAACTGCTGAAGAATGCTACTCATCCAAATCAGGTCTTTAGAGTTGTTTAATTCTTTCACACCTAATTCCTGGGAAAGCCCCACAGTTTCCTCCTTGCCCTAAGGCACTGTTATTCCTCTGAGGGTTTTTTTTTTCCAGCTGAGAAAGCTCTGCTTTTGCAATTTCTTCCATCTGATTTGGCCAGTTCTTCCCTCTGTCAGATAAGCATCCATTTAAAATTCAAAATGAGCTACTGTGGGTGGGAAAAACAAGGATTAAGATCTCTGGATGATTAGCAATGAAGCACTGACCATTTTTGAATCTGGTTCTGGCTGGTTTGGTGACAGTCCTGAAGTTAGTTCCCAGCTCCATTCTTGTATGAAACTAACAGAGCCCAATTGGTAAACCAAATAAGAATGTGAACAAAAATGTTCCTGTATCCTGCTTGCCTCCAAGAATACCAATTTCAAATATCTCTTGAGAATTCCTGTTTTGAAAGGGACAGTCTCCCAGTCACAGATAAGTGGCTTGGTACAGTTCCACAAAAAAGGAGACACAAAAGTTTGCAGTAACCACAGGACTATTGCATTACTTTCCCACACAAGCAAAATTCTGCTCAAAATTCTGCAGAAAAAACTCCTACCATAAATGGATGGAGAAATTCCAGACAGACAGCATGGTGTAATGGTTTGAATGCGTTGAATTACAACTCTGGAGATCAGGACTAGATTCCCTGCTCGGCCATGAAACCCACTGGGTCACCTTGGGCATATCACACACTCTCAGCCTCAGAGGAAGGCAATGGCAAATCTCTTCAGAACAAATCTTGTCAAGAAAACTCCAGACAGGTTCCTCTTAGGATCACCATAAGCCAGAAACCACTTGAAGGCACACACCACCACCACCACCACCACCAAGTGGGATTCAGAAAAAGAAGAGCGACCACACTACAAACATGCGGAGGATAAATGGAGCAAACCAGGGAATTCTAGAAGAAAACCAGCATGTACTGTATAGATTACAGCAAAGTCTTTGGCTGCATAGGTCACAAAAAGCTAGGGAATACTCTTAAAGAAATGAGAGTGCCAATACATTTTATTGTCCTGTACTCAGGACAAGACACTACTGTCAGAAAAGGATATAGAGAAACAGAATGGATCCCATGTGGAAATGGCATCAGACAACGCTGCATTCTACCACCCTACTTGTTCGGCTTGTATGCAGAAGACATCATATGCAGAGCTGGTTTAGACTTGGAAGAAGGAGAAATGAAGACTGGGGGAAGGACACAACACAATACTAGCAAAAAAAACAACAAAGACTTGGGAAAATTACTAAGGAAAATTAAAGAAGAAAGTGCAAAAACAGACTTATTGCTGAACATTAAGAAAACAAAAATAATGACCAAGGAGGACTGACATAAACAATGAGGAAATCGAATTAAAAATTTCCCTTGCCTTTGATTAATCATTGATCAGACTGGAGAGTGCAATCTAGAAATCAGAAGATGACTAGAACTGAGAAGGGCAATTATGAAAGAACTAGACAAGATCCTAATATCCAAAGATATAAAGCTGAACACTAAAGGATAGTACAAGCTATTGTATTTCCCCATCACCATGTACAAATAGAAGAGCTGGAAAGTGAAGAAAGTAGTCAGGGAAGAAAAATTAACTCATTTGAATGTGGTGCTTGTGAAGAGTGCTGAGGATACCATGGACAGCCAAAAACAAAAGGGTCCTAGAATAAATCAAGCCTGAACTCTCAATGTAAGTCAAGATGATTAAGGGCCTTTGCAGACTGCCAGAAATAGTGCAGATTGAGTCCATTTTAACTACCCTGGCTCAGTGCTAGGGAATAATGGGAATTGATTTTTTTTCCCCTGAGACATTGAGACTTCTCTGTCAGAGAGCTCTGGTGCCACAATGAACTACAGTTCCCATGATTCCCTAGTACTTTGGCCACATAATGTGAAGGCTCACTAAAAAAGACAAGAATGCTAGGAAAAGCAGAAGGTAGCAGAAAGAGTAATGCTGCATACTAGATGGATAGACACAATAAAGGATGCCATAGCCTTGAGCCTGCAAGACCTGAACAGAGTGGTTGAGGAAAGCGGGGGCTTGGAGGTGGGCTCACCCACAGGTTTGCCATGAGTTGAAGTCAACTCAAAGGCAATTAACAGAACAATTCCAAGCTTAGATTGCAGTGCAGGAGAATGTATTTTTCAGATCTTATTCAGCTGTGAAGGTTCTTACTCTTGCTTGAAGGTTTCATGCAAAGAAGGAACAGTGAACTTTCATAGTCATCAAAAGTCAGCATGAACGAGAACTAGTTGTGTCCAGTCTCTCTCAGGATCTGAAGATGCCAGCCACAGATGCTGGTGAAACGTCAGAAAGAAACTCTTCTAGAACATGGCCATACAGCCCGAAAAACCCACAAAAACCTATTTCTCAGGATCATTTTTCACTTTTGCTGATGTATGATGCCTGCATATATACTGTATATACATCCTAAACATCCAACTCCTATGATTCCAGCCATTGTCCTCCGGCATGGTTCATAAGTTGTTTAACAACAAGGCTTTCTCATCTTTTTGCTCTGCTAGAAACAGGGCCATCCATCATAGCTGGTCATTCCACCACTCAGGCTTAGCTCCCAAATTTGCCACCAGCAGAGGGCAGCAAGAGAATTTGAGCTAGGAATGTACATAAATTTCTATCAAGCTTTGGTGATTTCTCTTGATTTCTTTCAAATAAAAGGCTCTGAGCAACATTAAATAATTGCTTTCCAATATAGGCTGCACTCAGAACTGTAATGATGTTTTTACACATTTCTGCTGTTTGAATGTATACTCTTCTTCATTCTGTTCACTCCAAAGGGACAGGATGTAACTGTGTGGTATCACATGTTTCCTATACTGTTGTTGTTGGGGGGACAAATGAAAGATTTCTAACTGTCCTCTTTGAAACTAATATGTTTTATATGTGAAATGTCAGTTGAAAATTCTTAGTAATTCACATTGAGAAGTTGGAGGGATAGATAGCTCAATAGCAATAGCATAAGAGTGGTGTCATAAATGATTGAATTGCTAACCTCTGGAATTAAATACTGATGTAATTATCATACAAAGTCTTCAGAGAAATACCAAGACAAGGGTCCTCTAGTTAACTCCTAAATAAACGTTTAATCATGAGGTTGTCAATGCTGCCATGGTTCAGCTATATGTAGTGGGTACAGAACAAACTAAATACATAGATGTAAGACACCGAACAGGATCAAAATACAGAGGGCGTTTTCAAACGCATGGGTCTAAAG
>CM034701.1:129264792-129285695 GCA_020142125.1 Phrynosoma platyrhinos | reverse complement strand
GGATATCAAATAAAAAAAAATAAAAAACATTAAAAAAAGTATTCACAAACCAGATGAACAAGCAAATAAAAAAAGGATAAAGAACAGGATGTTAATTGAAGTGTACAAAATTATATGCATCTAAAATAATGTCCACATATAATTATTTCCCCAGCATCAACTTCTAAACACAAACCAACATAAACAGTTGTGTGGTTTATGTTTGGCTGAGAAAGAGAGGCCCATGTTCACCCATCACAGCTGAGCTGGAATTTAAACGTGTATTTTTCCAGTCTTGGTTTCACTTAGTAGCTACTATATAAATGGTTCTTTGTAGATTTCTACCCAAGATCAAAATGAAGACAAATAAAGGAGAAGAGAGATGCAATTTGTTGAATAAATAAGAGAAGCTGCTTCAACTATACAAGGCAACATGGCAGAAAGCATGGTGATAGTCATAGGCCCGGGAAGAAATTGTTAGCTGAGATATATATTTAAAAGGTCATCTGCACTGCAAGTCCTCACATCTGATCTCTCACATAGCACTTGTACCAGTTGAGAGAAAGAGATATATCCAGAATTGTTAGCTCCTGGATGTGTACTCAGGCTACAGGCATATGCTGTCCTTTGAAACTGGAAACTGAATTTTATGTGGAATCATCTGTTGATGTTTATGTACTTCTTCACAGTTGTGACCATAAATGCAGCAAAAGAAAATGAATGCCTGGGATGAGGACTGGGAGTGACCTTTCCCCTTTAAGGGCCGAGGGACTTCAGCTCCCAGAATCCCAGGAGCTATTGGCCAACATGCGACTATTGGCCATCATGGCTGAGGCTTCTGGGAGCTGAAGTCCCTCGGCCCTTAAAGGGGACAGGTTGCCTACCCCTGGACCAGAGCATCCCCCTTTCCTAGGACCTGTTTTCCATTTCATCCTCCTGTCCAGGAAAAAATGTACAAATGCCTTCCCTTTGGAGCCTGACTGGGAATCATGCATTTTATCTTTCTATGAGTACTCTTAGCTTTCATTTGGGCATGTCCTCCATTTCCCTTGCACATCCTCCATTTTGCGGTGGCTGGTGAAGGCTCCTCCATCCATCCTTCCTTCCCTTCATCCCTCTTTTCTTCTCCCTCCTCTTTCTCCCAATCCCTCCCTCGATCCACCCACTCCTCCTTGCAATGGCATCATTGGGGAACACAGAAACAGAACAAATCACCACCACCACCCACATGGAAGCCATGCAAATGCAATGGATCACACACACTCTGTCAAAAAAAATTATTTAAAAAACCCATGTTCCCAGAAGAGCCTCCTTCCCCAGCTCTGGCAGTCCAAACATCTGGCAATGGCATTATAGGGGGAAAAGAGCAGAAAAGGAAAACAGCTAAGAAGTTGTTTAAAGGGCACACTAGCAGGAAATTTGAAAACACTCAGAGCCAGCAACTAAGCGCGAGCACAAAAATGGTACTTGCCATGGGATAGGCATATTCTGCCCCTCTGCTCACCCTCTGCCCATTGATCCCTCCCTTCAGCAAGCCCCAAATCGGATCAGGAGCAAGTTCACATTGGCAGCATCCTGAAAAAACCTGGTGTTTTGCAAAAAAACACCGGGGGGGAGGGAGGGAGTTTTTTCCGAAAAACCCAGGTTAAGAGGGATTTGACACAGGCCCACCCCAATTCAGGTTGGAAAAACCCAATTAAAGTGCGAATGACCCACATTTAAACCTGTTTGCAAACAGATTCAAGTGTGAACAATCCCCCTTTAAATTGGTTTGCAACCTGGGTTATAACGTTGTGTGAATGATCCCTTGGTTTCAGAAAGATGACTTTTACCAGGCATTTTGTGGAATCCAGTTGCCTGAACATATAACATTTAAGTTGCACTAATGGTCAGGGAGAGTCAGGAATGACCAGAATTGTTTAAAAATCCAGCTTTTTTCAACTTCTCAGGTGAAAAACAACGACACTATTTAAAAAGCTATATGAAAGATCGGAGAACACAGAAGGTAAGCTGATACAGCATCACAATGATCCCAAAACTGGGCAGGACATCCCAAAGACCCTTAAAAACCCGGCAAAAATCAGGATATGGCAACTCTAGTCAAGTACCATCCAGTCCAACCCCCTGCCATGCAGGAACACAGAATCAGAGCACCCCTGGCAGATGTCCATCCAGCCTCTGTTTAAAAACCTCCAAAGAAGAAGACTCCACCATTCTCCAAGGGAGTGTGTTCCACTGTCAAATGGCTCCTGCTATCAGGAAGTTTCTCCTAATGTTTAGGTGTAATCACTTTTCCTGTAGCTTGCATCCATTGTTCCGTCTCCTATTCTCTGGAGCAGCAGAAAATGAGCTTGCTCCACCCTCAATGTGACACCCCTTCAAATACTTAAACAGGGCTATTGTATCACCTCTTAACCTTCTCTTTTCCTGGCTAAACATATCCAGTTCCCTAAGTCTCTTCTCATAGGGCATGGTTTCCAGACCCTTCATCATTTTAGTCCCCCACCTCTGGACATGCTCCAGCTTCTCAACATCCTTTTTGAATTCTGGTGCCCAGAACTGATCACAGTATTTCTGGTGAGGAGGCCTGACCAAAGCAGAATACTGTAGCACCATTACTTCCCTTGATCTAGACACTATACTTCTATTGATGCAGCCTAGAATTGCATGGCATTTTTAGATGCTGCATCACACTGTTGACTCATGCTCAACATGTGGTTTATTAGGACTCTTAGATCCCTTTCACATGTAGTCTCGCTAAGCCAGGTGTCCCCCATCCTATATCTGTACATTTCATTTTTTCTGCCTAAGGGCAGCAATTTACATTTCTTCATGTTGAAATTCATTTTGTTAGCATTGGCCCAACCTTCTAATCTATTAAGGTCATTTTGAATTTTGATCCCCTCCTCTGGAGTATTAATTACTCCTCCTAATTTGGTGTCATCTGCAAATTTGGTAAGCATGTCTTCTATTCCTTCATCTAAGTCATTGGGAGGGGGGGAAAGACGTTGAATAGCACTGGGCCCAGGACAGAACCTTGTGGCACCTACTGGTCACTTCTCTCCAAGATGAAGACAAGCCATTGCTGAGCACCCTTTGGGATTGGTTGGTCAACCAATTACAAAGCCACCTAATCGTTGCATTGTCTAACCCACATTTTACCATTAAACATACCCAGCTCCCTAAGACTTTCCTCATAGGACAAGGTTTCCAGACCCTTCACCATTTCGGTCACCCTTCTTTTGGACACGCTTCAGCTTGCCAATATCCCAGTTGAACTGTGGTGCTCAGAACTGGGCACAGTATTTAGGCTGGGGCCTGACCAAAGCAGAATAGAGTGATACTATTACTTCCCTCAGTCTAGATCAGTGATGGCAAACTATGGCAGAGGGGGCAGAGTCCTCTCTGTGGACCTGTGCACCATCGCCCTAGCATATAACTAGCAGATAGAGTTTTTCTAATAGATGTTAATGTATGAGTTGTTTTTTCTAAACTAAAACCTCAGTATTTAGGTTAAATTGTTATATTGGCACTTAGAGATATATAAGTGGGTTTTGGGTTGCAGTTTGGATACTAAGGGCCTTTACAGACTGCCAGAAATAATGCAACTTGAGTCCACTTTAACTGTCCTGGCTCAGTGCTAGGGAATCATGGAAATTGTAGTTTTTCCTGAGACACTGAGCCTGAGAGCTCTGGTGCCACAATAAACTACAGTTCTCATGATCCCCTAGCACTGAGCCAGGGCAGTTAAAGTGGACTCAGGTTGCATTATTTCTGGCAGTCTGTAAAGGCCCTTAGTCTCTGAAAGGTTCACCATCACTGGTCTAGAGACATTATATACCTGTTGATGTAGCCTAGGATCATATTGGCTTTTTTTAGTTGCTGTACCGCCCCCAACAGTCAGACATGATTTGACAACCTTGCCAAAGGGGAACCTTTACCTAACCTTTACCTACCATAACTCATGTTCAGTTTGTGATCTGCTAGCATTCCTAGATCCCTTTTGCATATGCAGTCAGCCCTCAGTTTTCGTGGCGGATCTGTTCCAGACACACACACACCCCGCAAAAACAGAGACTCACCAATATTCAAGCCCCATAGGCTTGTAAGGGACGTGCTCCCGTGGGGGAGCACCCCATTGATTTTAATAGAGGTCGCCCCTCTGTGAATATTCAAAACCGCGGACCTCAAGTCCACAAAAACGGAGGGGTGAGTGTACTGTTATCAAGCCAGGTGTTACCCATCATATACCTGTGCATTTCATTTTTTTCCACCTACATTTCTTCCTGTTGCCATCCATTTTCTTAGTTTTGGTCTAGCTCTCTAATCTGTTAAGGCCATTTTGAATTCAAATCCTGTCCTCTGGGTTATTAGCTACCATTTATCACAAGGCAATTGCTGATTCATAAAAATACATTTAATAGGTTTCGTTGAAAACTCTTGCGCTGGTTCTTCATAGGCATTATAACTTGTTAATAATTTCCAAAGTTTGACAGCAATAGGGACTTTCCAGCCCCGCCCAGGTATCTACCTGCATGTTAAAATCAGAAATGGAAGCAACAGCCCAGTCAGATTCTGTTAGTTTCACCATCAGACCCATATCTTTTCAAGGTGAGAAAGAAGCTTCTAAGGCTGTTTGAAAAGCAGGGCGGATCAAGGAGCAAAGCAGCACTAGGTGAGTACAACCCTTGGCCTTACCTCCTGGGACAAAAGAATCAAGATGTACCTTCCCAGGGTCCACAAGTCTCTTCATCCTCTGCCTGTATACTTGATGGCTGTGCAGCTCTCTAACAGATTATACAAATACCAGAGCACAGCCAAATTTCCATTGAATTAATTTGTCAATGCAGTAAGTGCATGCCTGTCAGGAAATGGAAAGAATTTTCTTCCAAAAGTGCAGTGCTTCATAAGGAAATCTGCATTGTGCACAGGGATTCCTTCCTTACGTTTGTGGTGAATCTTTTAAAAATGCACATAGCCACTGTAGAGCTTGACTGGGACTAGTACTCTGCTAACAGCTTTCTGAGGAAATTCTCTTGTTGCACTGGTCAAAGCCCCCTTTCCCAGGGCTCAAAGCATCAATGGGAATGAGAATAAGTGTGTGCCTCTGTGTGTGTGTGTGAGAGAGAGAGAGAGAGAGATTTTCGTCAGTTCTTCAGAGGAAGGCCTGGGCAAACCTCCTCTGAACAAATTCTGCCAAGAAACCCCTGTGATAATCACACTCTCTCAGCCTCAAAGGATGGCAATGTCAAATCCCCCCCCCAAAGAAACATGCCAAGAATACGCTATGATAGTATTGCCTTAGGATCACCATGAGTCAAAAACTACAATAAGGGTCCCTTCAATGACTTGAAGGCACACAACAACATGGAACAGCAAAAAAGGGGGCTAATGCAGTGATCTCAGTACTGCTTGCACATGTGTATACACACACACATAGAGTTTACAGTTTTTAAAAGATAACCCAGCTGTAAAGGATGGCTTTAGCATCGTGCTTGGCAGTCCCAACCTAGCAGCCATCATTGTCTCTTGTGGAAGAGATTGCCATAAGTTAATTGTACATGGGACATACTAACACATGATAGAAAGTGGCCACTGAAATACACTGGTTCTTTTTGAGCACACACTACGGACCTTTGCAGACTGCCAGAAATAGTGCAAATTGAGTCCACTTTTAGGGTTAGGGTTAGTGCTAGGGAATCATGGGAACTGTATTTTATTGTGGCACCAGAGCTCTCTGACACAGAGAAGGCTCAATGTCTCAGGAAAAAAACAATTCCTATGATTCCCTAGCACTAACCCTAACCCTTAAAGTGGACTCAATTTGCCCTGGGATGGCCAGTTGGTGTCATGCACACTGACCTATGTAGTTCAGAATGCACTAAAAGCACATTAACAAGTTTCCCATTTGTGTGTTTCTTTTGCTCCCTAGCAAAAATCTACAAAAATACCAAAAATCTCTTTCTTGGTTACTTTTTAATCGATTAAAGAGTCAAGCTTGAAATTAGGAATTTAGTGCCAGTGGGCATGATTGTAATCTTGAGGTGGTTTATCTTGTTTAGCATTTTGAGGGGGCACTGTACTCTATGGAGTGTGTGGGCTGAGGGAACATCCAATCTTTTTTATGGCAAGTGTAGCCAAAATGCAGCTCTGCACATGTTAGACTACAGCTCTTCCAGTCACTTGCCATTGCCTATGCTGCTTAGGGATGATGGAGAGTTGCAGCCCTATAACAGCTGGAGGCCTACTGTTTCCCCACCATTTTCTTTTAGGGATTGTTTGAGACATTTCTCTGTAAGCTGATTCCATCTGTAGCAACTATTGGGAAGGGGACAAGTCCTTTTATTATGCTGTGATGGCAATTTTATGGAGTTTTTTCCCTAAACTACTAGAAGCTGCAAATCATTGTAGATCAAACATAGAATTGTACCCTCTTTCTTTGATCTTGCTTTCACATACATGTGCTTGTACCAGTTGGTAGAAAGAGATATATCCAGAATTGCTAGCTCCTAGTTGTGTACACATTACAACCAAATGATATCACTTAGAACAGGAAAATGAATTACACATTTTGTGTGGAATCATGTGTGTGTATTTTTGCGAAGTTTTGAACATAAATGTCACCGAATGCAAAAAATGAATGGCTGTATGAAAGCAAAGCATGAATATAATGAGTAAAAGTAAACTATCTTTGTCACTGTGGTCCAAAACATGCTGCAGAAATAATCTAGTTTGAGACCACGTTAACTGCCCCAGCTCAGTGCTAGGAAATCTTGGGAATTGAAGTTTATTGTGTCACCAGAGCTCTCTGACAGAGAAGGCTAAATTTCTCACAAAACTACAGTTCCCCAAATTCCCTAACATTGAGCTAGGGCAGTGAAAGCAGTCTCAAAGTAGATTATTTCTGCAGTGTGTTTTGGACCTATGGGAAGTAAAAGAAGAATATCCACTATAGATGGGTATTCTTTAAAATCTTTAAAATCTCTGCCTGACACCATCTCCGCCGGCACCACGCAGCAAGCGGCGGCGGCCCTGAAGCCGCAGAGAACTGCTGGTCACCCGGCAGCCCTCGGAGGACCAGCTAAGCGGCCTGAGCCGCTTCACCTGCGCTGCTGGGGAGGAGCACCGGCGGCTTTAAAATCTCCGCCAGCCTCCAGCCCTCGGAGGACTATAATTTGACACTGAATAATTTATGTATTTTTAAATTGCATTTTTAATTATTGTTATTTAATTTGTTCAGTTTGATCTGGTTTTGGGGGGTGGGGGTGGGGGAAGGAGGGATGGGATTTAAACTGATTTATTTGTTTTGATGTTTTGATATGTTGTATGCCGCCCCGATTGCCTGGCAGAGAGGCGGGATATAAATAAAAATTATTATTATTATTATTATTATTATTATTATTATTATTATTATTATTATTATTATTATTATTATTATTATTATTACATATTTACAGGATAAGAAATAGAACCAGAATTGGGGACTACAGTTCCCTCCATGACCACTGGAGCTGTTGGGAGTATTCTGGAAATCCAAAACTTAATTTTCTAAACTCTGATTCCAATCCAAGCATATTTTTTCTTTCTTTTCAAACAGGACACTGTGAATTAGTCTAATTGCACAATTATGAGTTCAAAAGTTTTTGTGTGCGTAAACCAAGGAAATGAACGGTATTGTTTTAGAGGAGTTCTAAAGCCTGATGAAGCAGCAAATATTCAAAACCTGACTGAGGAGGAGGCCAAAATTGCAGAAGCAGTAAAGCAGGGAGCAATAGAAGTCCTACAAGATGCCCTGAAGAAGAAAGACAGGGTGCTGATGAAGGAGCCAGAGAAAGTAGTCCTTACGGGGGAAGAGAAGGATAAATTTTGGATGAAACGTCATGCAATAGTGACAGAAGATCTAGTGAAGAAACTTCTTGCAGAACTCAAGAAAGTAAGATTTAAGAAGAAAATTGACAGTAATGCATATGCATCTGTAATAATACCTGATGATACAAGAACCATTTATTTGGGTAATCCATTCTGGAATGCTCCAAAGTATCTTGGAAGAAATTCCCAGCCAGGCACCCTCATCCATGAAGTGTCTCACTTTCTGGGTACTGATGACATCGCCTATGGTATGGATGTAAAGCCTACCCTTTATGTTGGCTGCCAAGGCACCATGATAAAAGGCAACCTGAGATCTGCACAGAGTTCAGATGTCTCTCTTTCTGAGGAAGACTACAAGGATGCCCTTAAGAAAGCTGCCTGTAATGCTGACAATGTGGCCTACGAGTTTGAGCTCACCCTCAACCACAAAGGAATTTACGTGGGTGACAAGTACTCCTGCTGTGGGGAAACAGCAAGATACTCCGTGTGTGATCAGTCTGTGCCCGACTTCTTCCACACTTGCAGAGTTGGGAAAAAGTGAGTACTGAATTTTGAACCAAGAACAGACCTTGTAGATGCTACATTTTTCGATTGCTATTGCCATAATGGCTGAAGATGTGTGGGAATTGTAGCTCGAACAAGTTAATTTTGATTTTTTTCAAGGCAGCTTTGTCATAAACACTTCCCTCTCTGCTAAAACATCCCTACCCTCAGTCCCTACAACCCATTAGTCACAGACTGACCTTCCCCACCCTTCTCTCCTGCTCCTCTATCATCCCTTCAGCTTCTCTCCCAGTCCCACCCAGTGCTCAGCTCTCAAGGAAGGCAGCCCCTCTAAAGCCAACAGCAATGGAAGAGTCTCTATTGCTCCATGCTGCTCTCTGCATGGAGAGACCTGGTCACATCAGAGCACACAGGGCAGCATGAGGAAGCCCACCCCTAACACCATTGAACCCTGGGAGGAGGCAGCGGGGTCCAAAAGAAGAACAGTTCTCCATCCCAGTTCTTTGCTGAAATCACACTGGTGTATCACATTGTTACTGAAATATAATCCACAATCCTGCACCAGATGTAGCAACAATCATAACTCAACCCCTTTTGCTAATCTCAGAAAGACATTTCTGTCAGGCTTCTTGTGAAATTCATTTTCCCAAATAAACAGCATTTTAACTTGCACTGAAGGTCAGGGAGACTAGGGAATTACTAGAGTTCCTTAAAAATCAATTTTCTCTTCTCCATTTCTCAGGTGGGAAACAGAGTCACTAATAAAAGAGGCATGTGGAAGATCACAGACGATAAGAGGGGCGTTGATAAAGCATCAGAGTACTGCGGATGAAATTAAGAAATGTCTCAGAAAAGCCAAGACTTCACGCAAGGCAGGTCTTGCTGGAGGAGCAGCAGCAGCAGGAGGCATCCTTCTGGCTCCTGCCACATTTGGGTTTTCTGCCATGGTGGCTGGAGGGGTAGGATTGGCTGGAGCAGCTTTCATTTCCATGAAGATCTTCCAAGGAAGAGCAACCAGCAAAAAAAAGGAGTTGGATGACACCTTTGCTGAATGCCAAAGTTTCCTGGATGATGTCAGGAGAGTTATAGCTTTCCTAAATTATGAACCTGGATTCCAGAGAGATTTTGGCATTCAGTATCGTGCCTACTCTTGCTTGGAGCATATCACAATTTTGAAGGAACAAGTTGAATCTGAAAAAGATGTTTTACAGAAAATATATAGGTACAAAGAGGGTATCATACAATGTGCAAATCTCTTAGAAAGTCTTGGCAAAATTCTTTTTGACAAAACAAATCCACTATCCTCTGACTCTCCTTGAGAAACAGCTATATGAGTGTGGGGACGGGCTTTGCTGATTTGCATATGCTCTGCTTTTCACTTTTTTTGCTGATAGGGACACAACAAACATTTAACAGTGACTTTGCTCCAAAGGAACCTGGTCTTACGTCCACCTTTTGCCAAAATTATTGTGGCTAGGAAGACTAGTTGCCCAAATAATTGGCATCTTGCTTCCAGGAAATCTGTTGTCATTTCTATGTTATTGTTTCTGAGAAAATGAGAAAAATATCATTAATATGGTTTGTCCAAACTGTCTATAAAATGATAACAAATATTGTAAGAAATATTCATTTCTGAAATAGAGCAGAGATGTTTTTGTATCACATAAAAAGATCTGTTAGGTGGCTTCCACACGAGAGCTTATTTTTAGTGCTGCTCACAGCCCCACACATTGCCCCTTTTCACAGTTAACTGGAAGCATGGTTGAAATCCAAATTGTACACAGGACATAAAATGCCACATCATTCAACAATACCTTTCTCTGTGGCCAAAATCCCCTAGGCATGTTTTTTCACAGTTGAATTCCATTCAGCAAAGGTGCCCCTTAATAACAAAAATATTTCTCCTTCAAGGTTCTGTTCTTTTATTGCTTCCTGTTCAATGTGGCCAGGGAATTAGTGATCACTTCCTATTTTAACAGCTATTGTGCTTCATGGATCTATATCAGGCCTGCACAACAAACAGCCTAGGGCAGGGGTAGGCAACCTTTTTGAGCCGGGGGCTGGGTTGCTGTCCCTCAGACAATTGGGGGGGCTGAAACACCAAAACTAACTAACTAACTAACTAACTAACTAACTAACTAAATAATTTTTTTAAAAAAATATATATGCATGCACACTCTCTCAGCCCCAGAAAAGCCATGGCAAAACCCCTGTGGAGATTTTGCCAAGAAAACCCCAAGAAAAAGTAATAATAATCAATATCATCATAGCAGCGGCGGCAGAACCGGCCTGGGGCCGGTCCAAAGGCCTCGGGGGGCCGCATCCGCCCCCCCGGGCCTTAGGTTGCCTACCCCGGTGTAACTAATGTGTTTATGTCACCATGACCAAGATCCTCAAGAAAAGCTGCAGCTAACATATTAGATGGGGAAGAAAAGCACTCCCGGCAACAGTTGGCACTTGTGCATATAGCACAGGGGTAGGCAACCTTTCCCCTTTAAGGGCCGAGGGACTTCAGCTCCCAGAATCCCAGGAGCTATTGGCCAACATGGGACTATTGGCCAACATGGCTGAGGCTTCTGGGAGCTGAAGTCCCTCGGCCCTTAAAGGGGAAAGGTTGCCTACCCCTGATATAGCACTATCGTTATCCTAGCAGTATACCTAAGCTCCAAGTATGAAAATATCTCTGCACTGCACTGCACAGCACACACCCCTTGATGGTCTCTAGCAATGAATTCTAGATACCTCACTACAAATCCCAAGGATCTATAGGATGGAGCCAAGAAAGTTGAGGTAGTATCAAACTGCTATCTGTGCACTACACTTATATTCTCAGATTTCAAGAAGCATGCTGTCCCTCCTGAGAGCAGAAACTCCATTCATAGATTAGTTCTCTTAACAGGAGCATTCTGTTTGGATTAATCTTCAGTATCTTTAGCTCTATTTAATCTATTACTGACCTCAACTGCTGAGGAGTCAAAATTTCAGTTTTCTAGTAATGTTATGAAAGTTCTGAATGTCATCCAATACCCATCACTCTGTACCCCAAATCCATGGTCAACCTGATTGTTTTCATCCATGAGAATATTATTAATGTGTTTCATTAGTTTAGTCTATAACCTACAAATTTGTTTGAAGTATGATAATCCAAGAGGGAACCTATTCAGTGATTTCACCTAATATTTTAGAAAGGTGTTTTTATTTAATCATCTTGCTTTCACTTACACAAATAAAAATCAATGCTATATTTAATACTGAGCTAAGGTTGAATAAACAAAATGAAATGTTGCACTGCTGTGGGAGTTTGCAATTATTTTGCTGTATTGTAATCTACTTATTAGGGATTAATAAGTGGTTCAAGTGGTTAAGATGCTGACTCTATTGATTGCAAGATTGGCAGCAGTTGGCAGTTCAAGGGCCGGGTGCTGCATGATGGAGTGAGCTCCTGTCACTAGCCCCAGCTTCTGCCAACTTAGCAGTTCAAAAGCATGCAAATGCAAGTAGATAAATAGGTACCACTTTGGTGGGAAGGTAAACAGCATTCTGTGCAATCATGCTGGCCACATGAATACCAGAGTCATCTATGGACAACGCTGGCTCTTTGGCTTAGTAACGGAGATGAGCACCATCCCCTATGATCAGACATGACTTGACAACCTTGTCAACAGGGAATACCTTTACCTTTTTAATCTACTTATTACATTTATTATAATGGCAACTTATTTGGTCAGTAGAAAAACAAAATGTTTTCACTCTCTGTAAATTCCCAGAGTTCCAGATAGGTTAAGGCAGACAGTTACAGATGTCTACATGCACTAAATATAGTCTTGTTAATCGCAGCATGCAGGGGATGATGGTATATGAGAGATCTGATGGAAGAAAAGAGCAGAGTCTAGCTACAAAGTCAGGAATGGCAATCTTTGGCCTTCCAGATGTTATCAACTGCAGTTTCCATCAGTCCTAACCAATGTAGGCAATAGTGATGGATACTAGAAGCTGCAGTACATCAACATCTAGAAGGGCTTATCCCTGTTCAAAGCAGTATTTTCAGTCATATGAAAAGTGTACAACTGTCCTGTTACTGTGCATTCTTCAAAAATATTCATCCACCAATGGAAACCCTAAAATTATTTGCATTATGCTTAATATTGTTTTATAAATATTTAACCTCTTAATTTCTATACACAGTTGCTTCATATTGTGTATCTATCTATTCCTCAGAAACTACATGTTCACTTAAGTATCTTTTCCTGTTTTTAACACATCACAAATTTAACTGAATTTCTCTTTGCTCTCAGCCATTTGTTCAGTCACCAGTGGCATTCATTTCCAGGTGTTTTAAACTACCCCAGCTTAGTATCGATTCATTTTGCAAAACTAAAAAGGTTGAATTCACCCAACCATTTGTACCGTATTTTCCGGCGTATAAGACAACCCAGCGTATAAGACGACCTCCCATTTTCCCAGTCAAAATATAGAGTTTTAGCACCTCTATCCTCCTTATCCTTATACCCGGCGTATAAGACGACCCCCCCACTTTAACCACAGATTTCGCAGGTTAAAAAGTAGTCTTATACGCAGGAAAAGAAGGTAACTGACATGAGTTTGGAGATTTGAATAGTATGCAGTAGCAGGATAAATGTGTTAGTAGTGTTGCCATCAGCTTCAACTTATGGGAGCCCTAGGAATGAGAGACCTACAAGACACTCTGTTATCAACAGCCCTGTCCAGGTCCTGCAGACTCAGGACCATGCCTTTCCTGACAGAGTCTATCCACATGTAATGAGGTCTTCCCGCTTTACCAAGCATTATCATCTTTTCTAATGAGTCATGTCATCTCCAGAACAAATTCTGGGAACCCAAATGTGAAAGAGCCAGTACTCATGGTTTGGGATGCTAATTTTCTGTGAAAAGCTCTCCTAAGCATCCTTAGTACAGGACTAAATAGGAAAACACCACCCACAACATAACTACACTTGCCCTTGATATCTGTTGGGGTTTAGTTCCAGGACCTCCCGTGGATACCAAAATCCATAGATGCTCAAGTCCCATTTAATACAATGGCACCATAAAATGATGTCCCTTATATAAAATAGCAAAATCAAGGTTTGCTTTTTGAAATTTGTATTATTTTTATAAATTTTCAAGCGAGACAACTTTATCTACATAGTCAGCCATCGCCAGGACCAAAAGTAACTTCCATTGCCACAGCAAAAAGGGATTCCAGAAATGCTTACAGACATTGCTACTTCCGGTTGCTTGTTCTGTTTGTCTACATTTTAGTTCTTATAGGATGCTTAGGAGAAACCTTTTGAGGATTTAGCACAAATAATAAATAATTAATGTGAGATACCATATATATGTGGAATATTACGCAAAAGTTTTTTAAAAATATTATATGTAGGTTGTAATACTAATATATATATATATATATTTACAAGAGAAACCTTTTGGGCTGTCTTGTGCGAACCTGTTTTATTTCAAAGTTCTTAAGATACAGACTTCTTTCAAGCACAAAGCAGAATGATTGGTCCAAATGCAGCTTCCAACCATTATAAAAAGCAGTCACCAACTTATACTGTTTTATTCTGTCTTTGAAAGGCATTTTTGTTTGAAAGAAACTGCTTCTGGAAGATGATTCAGAGTGAAAAAAAGATAAGGGAAGGGAAACTACCTAGTCCTTTTCAACACCAAACAACCACGCCATCTCCAGCAGGGGTCTAAAACATGTACAGTATTTGAATATGTTTGTGTATGTGTATGTTTATGTGCACAAACCATGCAGTCCTGCTCTGAGTGTCCCCTCAGATTCTTTGATATGCACCAAGGTTCAATAGCAACTGCTCTAGGGCAGAGCTTAGAAAAATTAATTTTTTGGACTACTATTATGTATTGTAAGAGCCAGTGTTGCATAGCGGTTTCAGCGTTGGACTAGGACTCTGGAGACCAGAGTTCGAATCCCAGAGCAGCCATGGAAACCCACTTGGTGACCTTGGACAAGTCACACACTCTCAGCTTCAGAGGATGGCAATGGCAACCCCCCCTGAAAAAATGTGCCAAGAAAACTCAATGATAGGGTTGCCTTCGGGTTGCCATAAGTTGGAAATGACTTGAAGGCACACAACAACAACTGGGTTGGGAGTGATAGTCCCTAAAACCTCTGCTTAAAGCAAGAGAAGGGAATTTTTGGGAGTGATAGTCCCTAAAACCTCTGCTTAAAGCAAGAGAAGGGTTCCTGTAAAAAGCACTACTCTATCTACTATATTAATAAAAACTATAAACAGACAAAACAAAATGTTAAAGTTGCAAGTTCAACAAAAGCCTCCCTGTATTTGGCTGATAACTGGGCCACTCTCTTTTCTGCCCACACTCTGATAATACTTTTTTTTAAAAGTACTGTAAATGGTATGTGTGGGAGAAAGTTGATTGTACACTTTTCAAATGTTATCTGAAACAAAGGCAAACAAAACCAGCTACCATAACACATCTTGACGTCAAATGGAAAGCTCCTGCAGCCATATCCCCGTTACTTCTGCTGCCCAGCACAGGTCTCCTACAGTGCTCAGAACCTCCTGACCACCTTCAGCATTTGTCCATCTCTTTCACAGCTGGGTGAAATGATTATTTCTAAGTTCAACGAAGGCTAATGAAGGCTAGAGCAAACCAATGGCTCTGCTTAGCACATACAACTTATGGTCTACTGACAGAAACAGCAGGTTTGCTTGCCTGCCTAGCAGCCACTAATTCTAGGCCATATCACCAGTGAGGATGGAGAACAATGGAAATCACAGTCCAAGGAGCCACCAATTCCCCATCTCTGTCCTAAAGTCTAGAAGACATCCTTGGTTATACTTGAGATACCTCCTTATCTCTACAAACAGCTGTTTTCATGACCTTCTTATCAGCATAAGACATCTGGGAGCTGCTCTGTCTCACCACTGATCAAGACTCTTAAAGGATGCTCTGCCTAGCCAAGGAACAGATCCAGTCTCACTCTGACATGTCTGCCATGACTCAACAACCAACCTCTAAATATGTGTCTCTTTAAAACATGATTAAGTTATCCTAGAAAGCTTGGCTTGAGGAGTACCAGATGAGGGAAATTCAAATAACACCTCTTTACAAGACATCCTTAACTCTTTGATATCCTAATCTGCTCCCCAAATCTGGAGAAGCTATGAATCCGACCTGCCCATATGCTAACCTGCCCTTATGTAAAGTAAGCCAAAAATGAATCCTTAAGAATGGCAAAGCTTACAGCTGGAATGAAGGTTTTGGACTGGTACCTTGCTTTTCTGAACCATCTTTTTATCTGCATTCCCTTTGTGACTCCCTCTTTCCTTGGGAGGCCTCTCCTGACATTGTTGGAATTTCCAGCAGCAGACTTTAAGTGGGCCATTTTTTCTACAAAGATGTCCACAAGGCAATTTCTTATACTTTTGTGTGTCTGTATGTATGTGCCTTCAAGTTCCTTATCAACATATGGCAACTGACCCTGCTTAGCTTCCACTATGGAACAGGATCTGGTGGCTTTAGAGTATTTAAACTCATTTAATTTGGGCCTAAACATACATATCACAGAGATTAGTGATCAAGTCTGTGATCCCATTCTTTTTAGGTTAAAAACAACCAGATGTATGTGCGCAGAGCTGAATATGACCAGAGTCACAACACTCCTAAAGATTAACCCCCCCACACACACCCTGTATGTCATTTACTCTACTTAAATTGTTTCCCCTCTTCACCTTGCCTCTTGAAAGTGCCCTCTGAGGTACCTGTGAGATCACCATTATAGCCTAGCTCTTATTGGGGTATGTGTGGGGAGGGGAGGTTGAGTAATGGTGGTGGTAGTGTAAAAACCAAGATGACCAATTCTGTAGTTGGTTTCTTTTTCCTGTACTTTTTATACAATAGGAGTTACTCTGCTTTAATCTTCAAGATCACATTCACATCATGAAAATTCCATTATATAAACCTCTCCCATCTGTGCCACAATCTCCCCCCACCATGCAAGTAACATAACACAGAAAACCATAAACCAACACTGTGTGCTTCGCTTCAGTTTATTAAAATGCAAGACAAATGAGTCCTCAATCCCTGTGTTAAATATGAGCTCATTGGAGAGCCAAGTCCCATCTCCTCCCCCCCATCCCTCAATCGTGGGCCTTGCCTGCTCCCTGGCCAAACATCAAGCTGACCAGCGCAACCTGCCACGTGGGTTGAAGAGTTCTGGGCAACCAGACATGGCTGCAAGGTAGGCAAAGTTCACATACCTCCAGCCCAGCCAGTTGCAAAAAATACAGCAGGCAAACATCAGAAATAGAGATCGTTCCCACAGTGCCAGAGCCAGCCTGGCAGCAGGGGCAGCCCAACTTTCCTATGAAAGCTACTCCCACATCTGTACCCCCCTCTTCCCCCTTCCAATAACCGATCTGAGGCTAAAGCAGCCTGAGTCAGGGTTTCCAGGGGGAGTGTCACAGGATAAATCCCTTTGCCCTCCCACCCACAGAACAAACTCTGTTCTACCCCAATCTGGACTGTTCATGAAGTTAACACCAAGACTTCAGCCACAGGGCTGAGTAGTGCTCCCAGTTTCTCCCCGATGGGCCAGGATTCAGCCCCAGCATCTAGCAACTTAGCCTCCTCCATTTCAGCACTCCCTACCCCACCCCACCCTTCCAACTGCTTATGCAAGGGCCCTCCCCTAAGAGCCCTAGTGCCATACAACAGAGCACTACAGCAGTGAGCAGTCCGAGGCAGGAAATCCCAGGGCAGGTCCTGCCTGTCCTTAATGCGAGACCTGTAGATCTGGGTGAGGACCTGGGCTAGGGAAACAGAGCAAGACAAATGCAAGACAGGAATCCTTGAGTCCCCATGATTCCTATTCTCACTGATGGCCTGCAGTGTAACCCATAATGCTGCCAGAGTGTCACTGTAGGTTCTGAGTCTGAACAGTCATTTCCAGCTCTCCTCTGCCATCACTGGAAGTGAATACAGTGGAGAGTGTGAGGCTAGCTGGCCTAGGCCCAGCCCTCATGTGCTATTGCCTTGCTCCTGCTCAAAGAGCACCATAGCCAGCTGGGCCCGGGAACCCAAGCCTTCCAAGCTACTCTGCACACAGCGGTGGTACTGCTCTTCACTCAGCCGGGGGTTGCAGCTCTGTGGCCTGTACTGCTGCAGAAGGGCAGGCTCCACAGCGCGAAAGACATGCAGGTTCGAGTACTTGACAAAAAGGTCATAGATGTCCATGGTCTCCAGAATGTCTTCGTTGTCCTGAGCATCAGCCGCCATCCGAGTGCGGGCCGCCATGTAGTCAGCATTGTAAAAACAAGCTTCATTGAAAGCATCGCGGTCAAAGTGTCCTGCATCCCGCACCAAGTCCAAGCCAGAGAGTGGTGAGGGCTGATTGTGGAAAGCGATGGTGGGGTTGTAGCCCTGAAAGTGGATGGGGAAGAAAACCTGCCAGCTGTTGATGGTGTTCATGCGGCACCGGTTGAGGAACTCAGTGGTGACCTCGGTGCTTACGCCAGCCACAAAGAACAGAGTGTCCACAGGGTGCTTCTTGGAGATGATGTCCATCACCTTGATCTGGGAAGGGACGTCTGTCTTGACACTGATCCAAGGAATCTTCACCTGTGTGAAGCGCCGTTCATATTCAGCAATGCGGGCTTTCACTGCCCCAAAGACATCATTCTGAGCCACCTGCTGAGCCTCAAAAGGATCGTAGATGAAGAGAAAGGTCAGGACAGCATTCTCCATATTCTCAAAAGCTGCTGTGGCATAGACCTCTAGGAAGCGTGCAGCATAGTCCCTCTCGGCTGCTGTCAGTGGCAAGATGACGTTGACCCGGCTGGCCTCTGTCACATAGGGCATAGGAATGATCTCTACCTCGCTGAGAGGGCGCAGTAGGTGCACCCTCTTAGCCAGGGAACGGCTGTGCCCCTTCTGGGTCACCACCTCCAGCTGCAGGTCCAGCGTGTACTCCATGCCACGTGTGGGATCAAAGCGGCGGTAGCCATTCAGCAGCTGCTGCTTGCGCACATGTAGCACCGGCTGGTAGCGGCGGTTCAGCTCTTCCACTGCTGCAGTGACCACATCTGCAACATCAGCGGCATCTGCCCCTCGCAGCTCACACTTGGGGGCCCCATCCACACAAGCAAAAGCCGACTCTTCAGTAAAGTAGTCCCACCGAAGCACTTCAAAGCGGGTCTTGGGCTGGAAAGGGGGAGCTATGCCAATGGGCCACGTGGCACTCAGGGCTCCATCTGCTGAAAGACTGCTGGTATTCTGGATCTCCAGCTGCAAGAACAGAGGGATGGGAGGATGGGAGAGTCAAAGGAGGCACAGAAAAACTCATTCGCACAACCCACACATCCCCAAAAGAACTAAGCCTAGTGCAAGCCACACTCTCCCTATGGTTAAGAGCAGTTCCTACTTCTATTTCATTTAAGGGCTAACTCTTTCCCAGCACCCACATACAAACAGCCCTTCATCAGCAATTCAGGTCCCATTTCCATACAACCTCTACCCTTTATCAGTTGCACTTAGAATTTACAAAATAGGTTTTGAAAATCAAGCACTATGTAATCTTCATGTGTTTTCCTTCATCATAACACAGTCCTGGGAGAAGCCATTGTTACAGAAACGGGAGAAAGGAGACAGTCAGATAGTGGCTTCCTCCAAGGCCACGTGCTGACTCCTGCTCTGGTCTCCCAGACCCAAGGGCATTCCCAATCTCTTTCTCTCCCAGCTCCTCAACATCTTTCCTTCTTGGTCAGTCACCACACTTTGGGACACCTTTGCCAGGACAGCATTAGCTAGATCCCCATGAATTCTTAAGTGATGCACAGGCATTTTCCAATCTTCCCAAAATCAACCAGGCACTTATTAACAGTGCATTTCACTACTTCAGCCATCAGAAACACTTCTGCGATGAGAAGATCATGGGAAAGTCCTTGCCCAGAAGTACTACTCTACAACAGGCACATGCCATTCAAGTAGCCATCAAATAGGGAAAGCATGAGCCTCCCACAGCCTGCATCAGACTAGCCTAGAGGAGCACTATTCCTATACTAGCCAAGGTAAAACATTTTTGTGTTGCCCAGCCTTTACAAACTGTTGAGATTGAGCTCTTAATGTTGTGCAGTACTGCCTTGAGGTTTTTAAATGGTCTCTACATAGTTGTTGTTGTTTTTTTTAAAAAATGTTGTTTAAATGCATTTTAGTATTTTAAGTGGTCCCTCCACATTCGGTGGGGTTAGGGATGAAGGACCCTCATGAATGTGGAATAACTGCAAATAAAAAAACACTATTCTTTTCACCTAAGAGAACACCTCTCTAGAAATCTCCAGATCCTCCAGTTCAACTCTGTAGTCAACATCTGCCAGAAACTGATCACAGAATCATGCTAGAGGACCTATAAATGCCAAGTGAAGTGTTTTCTCTAAGAACCTCTAGGTTCTCCAGCACAACTCTACTGTCAATTTCAGGCAGAGTTGCTGGAAGACCTAGAAATTCCTATAGAGAACATATGAATCAAATGTGCAAATAGTCAAAGCTGCAAAAGTCAAAGCCAAAAATGTGGAGAGCCAACTGTAATTACTTTTGTATCTGATTGTTTAATTCTATATTGTATTCTTTCATTTAACTTTTGTAGTGTTTTTAACCTGTTTTGTTTTAAAATGTTGTTGGCCACTTTGAGTCCCATTACTGGGAGAAAGGCAAGATATAAATGAATAAAATAATAATAATAACAATCATAATCATAGCTGAACAACCTATACTGCAGCATATTATCAACACAGACTGGAACTGTATACATGGAAATATACCATCCTACCACCAGGTGGCAGTATTGTCCCATAGTATGAACCTGGCTCTGGGACTTCCATACATACACTGCTCTTCCGCCAAGAACTAAAACACTCCTATAGTGAAAGAGAAGCTGTATCAGTTAGTGTGTACACACACACACACACACACACACACACACGATATATGCCCTCCACATTTGTGGCTTTGACTTTTGCGGATTTGATTATTTGCGGATATAATAATAATAATAATAATTTATTATTTAATCTGCAAATAATCAAATTATTATTATTATTATTATTATTATTATTATTATTATTATTATTATTATTATTATTATTTAATAAGAGATCATCGACTAAAACGACCATAGCAGTCTCAACTCCGTATCCTGTCCAGGTTCACACAAAAAATCCGGGAGGGTTACAACAATAAAAATGCATAAGAGTACAACAGAATTAAAAAAAAATAATCCCTTCCCAACCCCCCCCAACCCAATGCTAAAATTACAATTAAACAAACATTATTTAAAAACAAAAATACAAAAGTTTAAAAAGGGAGATAATTGGTGGATAGAGCGACGTAGATCACCTTGTGCCGGGAGAGGAACTAAGTTGGGAAGTCCTGCCGGAAGAGATCCGTCTTAAGAGCCTTTTTGAAGGCTGTAAGAGTGGAGATCTGTCGGATCTCCCCCGGCAGGTCATTCCACAGCTTTGGAGCAGCAGTGGAAAAGGCCCTCT
>CM034701.1:129251860-129264692 GCA_020142125.1 Phrynosoma platyrhinos | reverse complement strand
CCAGTGCATGTACTACTGTTTCAAGGTCTCCCTGCTCCAAGAAGGGGCGCAGCTGGCGTATCAGCCAAAGCTGATAACAGGAGTTCCTGACTGTTGCATCCACCTGAGCTGTCAAGCGGCATGACGAGTCAAAGAGCACCCCCAAGCTACAGAAAGAGTCCTTCAGGGGAAGTGTGACCCCGTCCAGAACTGGCTGACATAACTCCATTCCCGGGTTCCAGTTTCCTATGACAAGTACCTCCGTCTTACCTGGATTCAGCTTGATTCGGTTTTCCCTCATCCAGTCCATTACCACCCCAAGACAGGCATTCAGAGGAGAGATACCATCCTTAGTCACTGCATCAGTCCAAGACATAGAGACATATATTTGGGTGTCATCAGCGTACTGATAACACCCCGCCCCATGCCTCTGGATGATCTCACCCAGTGGCTTCATGTAAATGTTAAATAGCATTGGGGACAGAATCGTACCTTGAGGGACACCTGATTTGAGCTCCCTCTTGGCAGAATAACTGTCCCCAAGCAACACCATCTGGAACCTACCCGAGAGGGAAACAGTGCCGCCGATGCCCAACTCTCTTAGGTGGTCCAGAAGGATATCAGGGTCTATGGTATCGAACGCCGCTGAGAGGTCCAAGAGCACCAACAGGGTCACACTTCCCCTGTCAATGCCCAGACGGAGATCATCGACTAAGGCGACCATGGCAGTCTCAACTCCGTATCCTGTCCTGAATCCAGTTTGAAATGGATCCAGAAAATCAGTTTCCTCCAAGACAACTTGTAGTTGGCTGGAACCGCCCTTTCAATCACCTTGCTCAAAAATGGCAACAGTGAAACAGATCTATAGTTGTTTCTATCCAGGGAGTCCAGGGAGGGCTTTTTTAAGAGTGGTCTAATGACTGCCTCCTTAAGACAAGAGGGCAGGGACCCCTCCCTGAAGGACGCATTAATTATGTTTAATTAATATGTTTTCTCTAAGAATCTCTTGGTCCTCCAGCACAACTCTGCTAGAAATAGACTATAGAGTTGTGGTGGAGGATTCAGAGATTACTACAGAAAACACTTCTCTAGGCATCTGTAGGTCCTCCAGCAAACTTCTATGGTCAATGTCTGGTAGAAGTCGACCATAGAGTTGCACTGGAGGACCTAGAGATTCCTAGAGAGATAGTCTCTTAGGTTAAAAAATAGTGTTTTTTTTTTATTTGCAGTTTTTCCACATTAATGGGGGTCCTGTGCCCCTATCCCCAGCAAATGTGGACGGCCCACTGTATATACATACACACACAAACACAAACACACATATATATGAGAATGCAAGCAAACACATACAGAAGAAATTTGGCACAAGAGATCAGCCCTGAATGGACTACCACCCTTGGAGGCTAAAAGCAGAGGCCCTGACATATCAATAATATGTGAGGCAGCCATACTCAGACCATATAACTGTATCATCTGCACCAGACCTGCACAACATATGGCCCGGGGGTTGCATGTGGCCCACCAAAGGATTCTGGGTCAACCACAAAGATATGGAACTGCTTCAAGGCTCTTGGACTGCACGGCCTTCTCCTGAGGAGAGGGCAATATGGAGGAAGAGGAGGAAGGGCGGACGCTTGCCCTACAAAGCTCCTCTGCTGCTCAGTTTTCTCCTGAGGAGAAGGACAGGTGGAGGATGAGCAAACACTCACCCCTCAAGATTCTTCCCCTGTCTGGCTTTCTTCCAAGGAGAAGGCCAGGTGGCAGAGGAGGATGGGCAAACACTTGCTCTGCAAGCCTTCTCCGTCATCAGGCTTTCTCATGAAGAAAAGGCCTGGTGGCAGCGGCAGAAGACAGGCAAACACTCACCCTGCAAGTATCCTCTGATGCTTGGCTTTTTCCTGAGGAGAAGGTTGGGTGAGGAGGAGGACGGGCAAACGTTTGCCCTGCAAGGCTCCTCCTCCACCTGACATTCTTCTGAGGGCAGTGGAAGAGGAAGAGGGGCCAACACTCACTCCACATGGTTCCTCTGTTGCTTGGCCTTCTCCCGAGAAGAAGTTCAGATGGTGGAAGATAAGGATGGGCAAGGCTCCTCCACCACCCAGCTTTTTCCTGAGGAGGGGGCCAGGCAGAGGAGGAGGAGAAGGACAGAATTAATATTAAAAATATTAATTATTATTAATAATTAATTAATTAATATTTAATTAAAACCTATCTGCAGCCCGAGGATGTTTAACCTATTTAATTTTGGCCCCTTCCTATTACTGCCAAGTTGTGCAGGTCTGATCTACACTGACCAGCAACGACTTTCTAAGCCGGGGGTAGGCAACCTTTCCCCTTTAAGGGCCGAGGGACTTCAGCTCCCAGAATCCCAGGAGCTATTGGCCAACATGGGACTATTGGCCAACATGGCTGAGGCTTCTGGGAGCTGAAGTCCCTCGGCCCTTAAAGGGGAAAGGTTGCCTACCCCTGTTAAGCATTCAGAGGAGAGTCTTCCCTGATCATAGATGGAGCCTATAGAGCCCAACCTCCTATATATGCGAAATAGATATTCTACCATTGACTTATGACTGTTTCCTCCCTCAAGAGAAATGGGTTCTAATAACTTCTCCATAAGCTGCTGTTCAGTCCTCAGCACACTCAGGACTTACAACTCAATAAGTTTAGCCCCAAGTCACAGCTCTGTTCAACTGCATAGCTGTGACCTCACCAGGCAAGCACACAAAAGTCAACAGTCTTCATTTGTTTGGTAAAGCAGGTTTCTAGTCCATATTAAACATGAAGGCATTTATGCAACCTTCCTGCTATTCCTTGGTCATAGGCTTAATTTACGACATTTCCGCACTACGCTTATAGTGCTGCTATTCCACTATTAGTGCTTTGGCTGCTTCCTGTTGCATTCTGGGATTTGCAGTTTAGGGAACGGCATTTAGAATTCTTGGCCAGAGAGCTCTTAGGCCTTACTGAACTACAAGCCTCAGAATGCAACAGGAGGCAGACAGGGCAGTAATAGTGGAATAGCAGCACTATAAGAATGTAGTGCGGAAATGTGGTTAGCCTGCTTCCTTGAGCAGTATGGTTAAGAATTCCTGAGTCTGAGGCAAAGTTTCATTTCCCCACTTGTTTTACATAAACTGCTTTGGGAACAGAAATTTATATTATCTCTGAATTCCTGACTCAAGATGGAAGAATGAGCAGGGTGAAAAACTTTCTATTTTGTCATCTGTAAATTTATGGATTTTTCTCAATTTGTGGTGAATGAAGACGACAAATCTTGAAAGAGTGTGTCTGAAGAAATGGGTTGAAATCCACAAATGCTGATACTAAAATAAATCAGTCATAAAGGTGCTGCTAGATTTCCCTTGCCCCTCACTTTTTCCTTTTCTTGCTGAAACATGTTCAGCTTGGATGTATGAGACAGACCATCTGCATTTAAAACAACACATGGAAATCTATTTTAATCATCCCAATTTTGGGATAATAGTGAGATATAAATAACAATAACAGTGATAATAATAGCTGCAGTTGTTTCAAACTGCTGGTCTGTATTAATGTTTTGTTGATATGAAAAAATAAAGCACCTGTACATCAATCTATTAATGGACAATTGTTTTAGATCAGTGTTTATACTTGTTTATACATATATAGATACTGCAACCAATATAAAACTGCTCTGCTGTCAAGTATTAATTAAAAATAAAAATAAAACTGCTTTGGATCAATTTCAGTAAATATCTATTTGTTATTGCTTCCTTCTCTGATTAATAAAAATGTGGTGCGTGTGTGTGATCGTTCCATACCTCATATTATGTATCTACCTACAGGCTTCCTGAATTTCTCTGTATTGTTAGAGATAGGCTTCATCCTTGTTTTAGTGTTATTATACTGATGCTTACAGTTAACAGTCTCTAAATAAATAAGCAGCATTTAATTTATGGATCTTGCTTAAAAAATCTGACCTTTGGCTTTGCCCTTGAAGCTTGCCTCAGTTGTTATGCTACTTAATACTTGGAAGGTGGGTAGATTTAGACATGTTGCCTCCCCTAAACAGCATGGTTTCCACTTTACTCTAAGACTCCCAAGCTCATTTAGATGCAGGTTCCCTCTTTTCTCCCCACGGCCTTTAATCTGGTAACAAGCAGATTTGAGACTAAGGTAGGAAGAAAGTGATAACTCCCCTTGGATTAGGTCCCAGACTGTAACAATCAGGAACAGACCGGGCATGTCATTTACTAGTAGGAGGTGAATTTACTCTTTTAAAAGCATTTTTTCACAGCCTGGGGTGTGTGTGTGTCAATGTTCTCTAATTTGTTTTAGTGCCCAGACTAACATAGTGTTATTATTAAAGAAGACATTTTCATTAATTCATAGCAGACTGCAATGGATTAAATATGGTTAGCCTAGACAAATTATAATTACCCTGATTAATCTCACTCTGATGTTTATCTGTACTCAGACGCCACCTGCTGTGCTAAAATCTCACCTTATGCTGGGGGTCAGCTGAGCACACAAGACTTTGCTTCCTGAGGGGAGAGTATGTGTGTTTGGGTAGGGTGGGAACATTAATAAGTAAGGCAGTTGGGGGGGGGGGATTGTAATTATGCTTTGTATTCTTATCCAGAATAGGGCCGAAGAACCTGTGATGCTCCAGGTGCTATTGGATTCTAACACCAGCCAGGAAGATAATGGGAGCTACAGTCTAACTGGAGGGCCAGTTCCCAACGTTTGATTTCAAAAGAGAAAGAAGTGCTAATATTGTCAATCCTATACTAGAGATGTTTCCAATAACCTTGAGCACAGATGGGAAACATTTTCTATTGGAGGCCACATTTCTCTGGAAGCAATCTGTCAAGACCAAAGCAAGCAGAGGACAGGCCCAGCCAAAGTTCGCAGGGTAGGAATAGGCAAAGGAGGAATGAACTCTATATTTCTAGCCTATCTAACCTGATTGACTTTCTGGTAAAGGAAATGTCATCACAATAAAGACCAGAATGAAGACTAATAAAACTTTTGCAGGAGATATAGCCACTCTTCTTACCTGTAGCTGCTGAATCTCCTGATATGTGTGCTCCAACTCTACACGAGCAAAATGTCTGTGTAACCGGTACATCTGGACAGGGTCTAGCACTGGATGAACAGTGAATGCGGAATTGAATCGTGGATCACTCTCTCTCTCGGGATCTGTGTTCTTTCCAAGCTCAAAGTACTGATAACGTAGGCCCTGGGAGAAGAAGTACAGAAACAGTTCAGAATGGGAAGTTCAGGTTATCTATTCTGATACATCCACCCATAAATTATCCAGTATTTCTCTGTAGCTGTAAGAAAAACCAGGGAGCTCAGTTTTCTTCTGGAATGCAAAGATGGTCAAGAATTCATCCCTTCACAAGCTATTTTTTGTAGCTCTTTTGGCCGTTGGAAGTCTGTTCTATTAAATGCAGGCACAGTCTTTTCTATCTTTTCAGAGAAAAATAGAAAACTTTTTTCTTGCTGTACCTTCAGAAATTAAGCAGAAATTTAAGCAAGTTATTATTGCTCTAGGCTGATTTCCTGCTCACTGCAATATTTTCAATTGTCCTTTGATCTTGCTCCTGTTTGCTTAGGTTCCTTGCCTATGACCTTTTGGATAGATCAGATTTGAACACACTGTGCATTGCTTCTACTGGAAACAGTAATGATAGCCTCTCTGGCCATTGATATGCAAACACAGAAATTAGCTTAGGTCAAGTAGACCTGTGATTTACATAGCCTCCTCTAAAAACTACTTTATGCCACATTAGCCCTTCACTGCCCAACATGCTCTAGGGACTAACCCAAGTCACATTGCCCTTTCCCTTAATAGTCAGATTAGAATTGCTAGGAGTGAGGAAGGAGGGGGAAAGAGAGACCATGTTGCTCAGATTACTGTCAACTAGAGCAGTCATGCTGCATTAAAAAAAAAAATCAGGAATCATTAAAACAGACCTGAAGTAAAATGTCACCACTTTTGTAGGGACCCCTTCGTGAAGTGGGGACATTTTGGGGACTTTCTGTGGGGGCTGGCAGAAATTATTATATTTTTCAGGCAGGAGGTGTCTCAGCAAGACAGAGATAAGCAGCATAAGGCTGGAGGAAAAAATCTTAACTGTCATTTAAAGTGGCAATGGATGTGGTAAAAGCAGCAGCCCCCAAGAGGTCCTTCTAATTAAGAATGGTCCAAAAAGAACATTATCCCATGGTGAAGCATCTTTCACACATGTGCTTGATTAAAAAATGCTTCCAGTGGGGGCAAAGCCTTTTTTTGTACCAGAAAACTCAGCCACATCGTATTTTTCATGGTAAGCTGCCCTATACACAAAAATAGAGAAATGCATCCCAGTGTCTGAAGGTCACATTAATTTGTAGTCAGATTTCATCATAACCACCAAAATGACAACAGATTTCTGGACAAAATGTGTCAGTCCAGCACTCATTTCAAATGATGAGGTATTCACTTTATGTAAAGAATCAACTGACAAGATAAAAAAAAAATCACCATAAAGCTGTGTTGAGTGATAGAGCACCTAGTATCTGGGCAAGCACCGAGAAAGCTGTGAGCACTTGTGTGAACAAGGCAGGCTTAGTGACTGCATGTTAGGGCTGCTTCTCATGTGACAGTACCACCTACATGAGATAACACTTTAATTACAGCAAAAAAAGAAGACCTTGCACATTATTCTTATAACCAACTTACCTCATGCTCTGCCACACAGTCCACCCCCGTGTAGTCAATGATGCAGCGCCCCAGCCACTCATCAGGGCGAGCACTCAGGATGTCATTCCGGCAGCTTTCTAAGTGAGGCTGCAAGCGCAGGAGCAGGGCCCGGGAAAGCAAGTAGCCAAAGCCGCCATAACAGTAACGTCCTGGCGTGTCCCCACCAATGAACTCCTCTGGCCGGCCCATGTAGAGGAGAGTGTCAATGCTGAGATGAGAGGCCAAGCGGTTCACACGATGGGCCTCTGTGTAGGTGTCATCCTGCACCAGGAAAATCCAATCAAAGTCTGCCACGTAATGGTCTAGCACATATTTGATGGTCTGGTACATGTTCCAGATAGGCCTCTCATCACCATGTGTCACCACCATCATGCCATGTGGTACTTTGCGCCCTCGTGTGCCAGTGAAGTAGACCAAACGCTCCAGCCGGTGGCCCAAGGTGCGATTCACTGCCACAGCCAGGGAGTTCAACGTGTTCTTCGAAGTCAGTACCCCCACAAAGAGACGTTGGCGCATGCCCAGCTCCGTGCTGATGTATCGGGTCCTTTGGGAATAAGCAGTGCAGACCAACAAAAAGATAAGATGAGGCAGCTGACAAGAGATCCCTTTACCTCCTGCACCCAAACCCTTATCTACCAGAAGAGGATCAGCTCAGCCCTGTGTTTCTAAACAAGTCCACAAATCCCTCTGGAACATTTGAAGAACAGGAACTTGATAACTGATTACATGAGAAAAGCCCTGTTGAATCAGACCAAAGGCCTCTCTAGTAGCCAACCAGTTACCTATGGAAGCCCACAGCAGGGGATGACTTCAATAGTACCCTCTAAAACTGATATATGGAAGGTATGCTGCCTGTAGTATTGAATGGAATATAGCACAGTTTCCAAATGTCCAGAGTTCTGAAGTCACACTTATTCCCTAAAATCTCCTGTTTTTACCTCCCATACGTGTACCTGTTATAGTGAAGACTTGAGCTACTGCCCTGTCATACAAATGCACAGACCTGCAGTGTGTTTGCCCACAAATGAGAAAAGAGAAGCCACCCCGTGAGATATTTACATACGTTTTCAACCAGTCAGGAGGGAAAAATTGCAAATGGGTATACAAAGGCCTGCTTCTCCCCCACCACACCCCCAATATTTACAACTGGACCATACCCACATGGAAAGCACAGAGGCTACAAGAAAGCAGTTCCTAGACTGCCATGCATGGGCACAAAAAGGAATCAGAAAGACTAAAAACAAAGAGGGCTTTAATTTCCAGTCATAATGGAATCCTAAATATATGTGAATTCAATTGCTCATAGACATTACCTTTATCTCTCAAGCCTTTTTACATTTCTACAAACGTACCCTGCACACGTCTTTTGCACCTATCCTGTAACTGCCCAAAATATATTACTACTGCTGTTGCTGCTTCTGCTGTTCTTACTTTTACATGTCTTCAAGTTGATTCCAACTTGCACCAACCCTATCCTAGCATCTTCTTAGATAGATTTATTCAGAGGAGGTTTGCCATTGCTCTCCACTGAGGCTGAGAGAGTGTTACTCATCCAGTGACCCCCAGTGGGTTTTTATGGCTGGGAAAGGATTTTAAACCTGGTCTCCTGAAATCCTAGTACTATACTGCAACCACTGTACCACACTGGTTCTTTTAACTCTCTTAATATTACTCATACTGCACACATTAATAGTCCTGTGTGTACCAGCAGTATACATCAGAATGCATCCAGGGCATTCACCAAACCTCAAATGCCAATTGTTTCAGTAAACACTGCATTTTAACTGTACAAGAAACAAACACACTACCATGTTTGTAGTTCTGCTTTAGAATACTCTACCAAGACCTTATTAAAAGGCTATGCTCTCTCTGAAGAAATATATGATTCTAACAAGCTGGGTTGTTAAGAGTGGAATAATAATAATAAGAAAAACCACTCAGCCTCATAAATATTCTGGTTTAAAATGAGCTGTAGGGTAAAAAGAGTACCCTGTTTCTTGGGGAATCCCATGGTGGTACAATGCAGGAGGTGGGAGTGCAACTTGACAGGGACATCCCCAGAAGAGACCGAAAACTGGAATGCATCACATATTTGGTCCACCAGTGACCAAGCATTAACAGCAATAACCAGGAGGAGAATTAGCATCATCCAAATTAGCATCATCCAAACAGGAGTAATGCATGCCAACAGTCAAAACCATATAGGATAATTAGCATCATCCAAACAGGAGTAATGCATGCTAACAGTCAAAACCGTATAGGATATCAACTCTTTACATCTCATCAACATCAGGGAAACCACAGCAACAGATCAGTCTATGCTTGGTGCCTAGTTATTTACATAAGTAATACACAATTTCATAAGCACACAATGCACCCATTTGTGATTCTGACACAATCCCTCCCCTCTTATAAAAAAAAAAAAGGGTGAGGGGAGGAAAAGGAAAGCCTTTCCCCTATGCATATGCTACAGAGAGACAGTGTACCAAGCAATGCTGCCCATCAGTGTTCTCGACCCACTGCCCTCTTCCTGTGAGGAAATTCTAGTTCTGTTTTTTGATTCACTCATTTTCTATCAACAAGATATGTTGTTTTCAACCCCAGAAAAAAAAATACCCATGAGAACTGGGATTTACCAGTCACCTGGTCAATAATTCAAGTGCAGTTTGCAAGAGTGTGTGTGTGTGTGTGTGTGTGTGTAAAAAATAAGAAGTGTTTTAGGTAAATTGTAAACTTTATTCAGTCTGCAGGTCAGAAACCCAGCTAAATAAATGTGCAAGATGCCACAGGAGGAACATATGGCCAAGCAGATCTCATTTGACCAGGTCTGAATCTGTCCTCTCTGTAACCAAACAGGAAGCCACCTGTAGCCTCCATCATTACACAACCCCCTTAGGAACTAATCCTAATCCCCAGATGAATAGAAAGAGGCAGGAGTGAGAAACAAGGAAGGGAGGGTGTCAAAACTAGAAACTCACTGCCCAGGATTTCTAGTTTGCGTGCTCTCATCAGTTTACTGCTGCAATTTCATGCCTGGCTAAAACAGCTGTATTTCAAGTAGGTAGGTACACAACATTGAGGTGGAGACCATGCAGTAATAAGATGAGATGTACAGAAGTTGGACTAAGCAATATGAGGGAAGGGAGATTTATCTGACTCACTGTGCAATCTTACAGTGCGATCTGGAAGGCAGGTGGTCTGTCTCTTACAATTAGCTGCAGGTTTTAATTATTCAAATGCAACGGGAAACCATTCCTACCCACCCACTCCGTCTCTGCCCTCACTCACACAGTGGGCTCATTCAGCCCCTCCACTTCCTGCCCTTCCACTTTTCCTGCAGGGGACAACAGGGCTCATTCAATCCCTCATCCCTGGGCCCCCAATCCCTACCTTCAATTCCAGGCAGTACACAAATATGGAGTTTGAGGCACACATGGGGAAGCAAAGAGGAATTCTGAGAACCCTGGTGAAAGGGGCCACAGAAGGACAGAAGGACATTTCAAACAGTATATTCCACCCTCACCACATTCTCATAGGGAATTGGTTGGGGGACAGATATTAGCAGTGAAAAAGTCTGAAAGCAGCACTTTACAGCTGGGAAGGTAGGAAATTAAGAAGTCAGCACATTCTGGAGAAATCGGCAGATAATGAAGGGGGTGAGGGACAGAAAAAGACAGCAAGCACACAGAAACTAATAGAGAAAGAAGATGTTAACCACAAGTAACCCAGTATGGTGTAGTGGTTTGAGCACTGGACTAGTACTCTGGAGACCAACACTTCGAATCCTGGCTGGACCATGGAAACCCAATGGGTGACCCTAATCAAGTTATAATCTCTCAACTTCAGATGATGGTCATGGCAAACTCCCTCTGAAGGAACTTGCAATGAAACCCCCATGATAAGGTTGCCTTTGGGTTGCCATAAATCAGAAACAACTTGAAGGCACAATAATAAACCTTCATACCTTCATACAAAGGGAGAAGCTGGAAGGAGCACCAGAATAATTGACACTTTTAACTAAAAGAACTAGATAACAAAAGGAATGTATGACTTAGTTTGAAACAGTCAGTTTGGAGCTACAACTCATGAAATCCTCTAACCTGCACAGCCAGAGTTCATGCTTACTAAAGGAGCTGTAGTCCAAAAATAGTAACTTTTCCAAGCACTGAGAATTTGAGGAACAAGAAGGCTCCTAGCTCCCTCTCTCTGGAGTTCTCACACACATACGTCATTCTCAACTCTGAGGAGACTGCAGCAATTCTAGAATGTTGCTCTCTTTCATTGTCAAAGTATGATATCCTTATGCAATCTTTGGAGCCAACTTTATATTCAAACAGAAATTGTGGTTTCTGCCCACATGAAAAGCTCCACTTATACATATCAGTACAGGACTGGATCTATCTCTTGCTGGTACACATGCGTAGTAGGGACCATTCAAAAAAACAACAGGATATCCAGACTGTCCAGACTGCTGAAAGCATATCTAGGGACACATTCTACACTTTGGTTTGTGTGTTGCACCTAATTATGACCAAGTCGGGACAAAGCTAATCACAAACAAGAATGACCTCAGCCTTCCCAAGAGAAAGCAAAGATTAGATTGCAAACTCTCTCATCGTGACAACAAACTACAGCAGCAGAACTTAAAGAAATAATAATAGCCAACAATAATAATAGACAATAAGATTAAATATATTACGAACAGCAGGCCCAGGCAATGCATAGTCCTCGAGACCGGGGTAGGCAACCTTTCCCCTTTAAGGGTCAAGGGACTTCAGCTCTCAGAAGCCTCAGCCATGTTGGCCAATAGTCCCATGTTGGCCAATAGCTCCTGGGATTCTGGGAGCTGAAGTCCTTCAGCCCTTAAAGGGGAAAGGTTGCCTACCCCTGCTCTAGACACTGTTGGATACAGCTCCCATCAGATCAGTTCAATATAGCTTATGGTGAGGGATTCTGGAAGCTGAAATCCAAAAAAGGCCACGTTTCCCACTCATGATCTGGAGAAATACAATGGTACTTGACAAACTTTCCTCATTGTCCCAAACCTAGTTATTTAAACTTACATTTCATTTCATAGAAAACTGACAAAGATCCTTGTCTCTATTACTCTCTCCCCCACTTCCTCCTCATCACCCAATAGGCTAGCAGGAGAGAGACAGACTGCTCTTGCAGAGGTCTGCACTGATCACATTATGTGCACATTTTTAAATTGGGCAGAGGGGTACATTAAATGTAATGCATTAAATTTGGCTTCATGACCACACTTTGGGATTTAGATATCAAACACTCACCTTTTACTAGTCTGACTGATTATACTTGTAGTGATGCACATATCTAAGTATTCCTCCATCTACCAGGCACTTCAAAAAGGAAAGAACTGAACACCTACGCATATTCCCCACAAGCAAACAATAGGAATGTAATTATTTAAATTATTAATTTCTCACCTCCAGACTCACTTTTTTCTTTGGAGGTACACAGCAACAACAAAGTGGAAGATATGCACATTCATGCTGGAAGAAGGGAACCTGCAGAGCTATAAGTATTTTTTTCTAAAAAGACATTCTAGAGGGCAGGCATAAAGCAACAGTTCTGCTGCCATACATTTCCACTCTTAAAAACACATCTATGACCATCCCTGTGTGTTCCACTATAGCAAAGGAGAGCAGAACTCCTACTGCAATTTACATTTTTTAGAACACCACCTAGCATTCATTAATGCAACAAACTTATCAGCTGGTGTGGAAAATGCACTTTGACAATGTCACAATACTTCCTTTTGAGAGATGAAACATTGACATCCCACCTTTTTTCCATAGTATTTAAGACTGTGAACATCAGCCAACAAAGTGTAGTGGTTTGAGCATTGGACTACGCCTCTGGAGATCAGGATTTGATTCCATGCTTGGCCATGAAAACCCACTAGGTAACTTTGCGTGAGTCACACACTCTCAGCTCCAGAAAACCTCATGGTAGGTTCATTTGCCTTAGGATCACCTTAAGTCGGAAATGACTTGAAGGTACAGAACAATGCAGGCCTGTAATATCCCAGCAACATACCGTATTTTTCGGCATATCAGACGCTCCGGCATATAAGACGCACCCAATTTTAAAGGAGGAAAATCT
>CM034701.1:129208947-129225181 GCA_020142125.1 Phrynosoma platyrhinos | reverse complement strand
TGGTCTAAAAGAATTTACAGGCAAAAGATGACTAAAGGACAGTGTGTAGAAATGGTGGGAGGCATAGCCGCACGTGGCGTCGCAGCTGGAGGCTGAATTTCCACTTCAGATTTGGTGTCGAGGCACACCATCGGAGAGGTCGGTTTCGAACCCGACAGGCCCATAGCAGTCAGAACGGACAACACCATTGCTGGAGGTGTTGAGCGTGATAACATCGGGGTTCTGAGGGTCTCCCCGGATCGAGACTTGCTCCTAGAGGTCACGGGTTGTTCCCCGTCGGAGGAATGATGGGAAGACAACGAACGGGCTTTTTTAGAAGATGAAGGGGCTTCATCGATAGTCTCCAAATGTTTACGTTTGGAGGACCTCTTTCCACCCTTTTCCAAGCCCTTAGGACTCACACTCTCTGTATTTCTGGAGGACCTCTTGGATCTCTCCCTGGATCTTCCCCTTTGTTGCGGGGGGGGGGGTCCGAGGAAGGCTTTCTTATGGCTATGGAAGCCAAAGCTGAAGCTGGAGACTCGGCCTGGAAGGCCTTTTTCCAAAGAGCCGCCTTGAGTTTGACCATGCGGTTCTTGAAGGCTTGCGGAGTCATTTTCCTGCACATTTTGCAGATTGTGGGTCTCTCCAAGGCAGAAGATGCACTCATCGTGCTGATCAGAGGTCGGCAACTTAGAGTTGCAAGAAACACAATGTTTGAAGGAGGCCATGTCGTCGAGTTGAGGTTGAGGCGAAAACAAGGTCGAGGAAGTCCAAGTCAGATTATAATCAGGAACACCAAGTTTTGAGGACTAATCGAAGGCAAAGTCGTAGAAACGGTCCGAGGTCAATTTATCAGAAAACAGTCGCAATCCGAAGAATAGTCAAGCCTAAAAGTGGTCTAAAACCATTAGACGAGTAACTGCACTAGTGACGAGGTCCCTTGCAAGCTGCAAAAGCGGCGGAGGAAAGGAACTGAGGATTGAGCAGGAACGCGAGGGCCTATATAGAAGTGGGTGGAGCTACCGCCAAAAAATTGCAATCCAACTTCTGCCTAGTGATTCCAGAAGTTTCCGAGCTAGCTGCGCATGCGCAGACAAAACCCATTTGTGTGATTCTCAGAGACCACGAAGAAGAAGAAGAGAGTTTGCTGTTCCTCCAGTTGCCTTTGATTTCTGATTGGGAATGGCTGGGAATTAAAACTCTCTTGACTGATTTAGCAGGACATGACAGGTGGCCAGCTGTTTGTCATGTGCTTACATGCACACTGTGGCTACTTTCTGACAAGTTAATAAATGATCAGTTTTCATCTGTAAGCATTGTATTCTGTCTGGTTAATATTTTTATTCACCTTTCACAGCAGAGTTGACTACTGTGACTTGAGGGAACATCTGAAATTTAAGATGAATTTAGGTATTTAGTTTTTAAATGTTACCCCATTTTCCCCTCCCCAAAAAGGAGTTAAGTCAGGGCAGCAGCAAACACAATCTCCACCACCCAAACTGGCAATAAATAAAATTCTTGTTTTAAAAAGTTGCCACCATCATACAACTTAAGAGAAAGGTGTCCTAATCTTTTGAAGCAGTGATTTCAACATATGCGGCACTATCACTGAAAAAGTGGTCCCAAGTGATGTCTACCTACTATGCCTCTGAATGCAATGGCAGGTGCAAGACAGGCATAACAGGAGACCTTAAAGGGACAGGCAGGCTGTTACAAGAGGAAATGGCCATGTAAGTATGCCAGTCTCAAGCTCTTTAGGGTTCATCTGTGGATTAAGTAACAAAGGGAAAATCCAAAGTTGTGGTCTCTGTTTACTTCAGCACAGGAGGGATTCTGTCAGGAATTTTTATCCCAAAGTGTTTATGTGTGTGCCCTTTAAATAAAAAACAAAAATTTGGATCCTCTTCTCTCAAAAGATAAAGAACTGGCTAAACTTTAGGGTGTCATTCTCATCAGGAGCCAATTGTCCACCACAACTGCAGGTGAACCTCCAAATCTAGGCAACAGTCTCATCTGATTTTTCAGGACACCTTTTCATTTGAACAACTGTTTTTCCCTAGCTGTACCAGATCTAATCTGATCTTGGATAGTAAGCAGGGTTAGACCTAGTTAATACTTGGTTGGGAGACTGCTAACAAATAACAGGTGCTGTAGGCTATATTTCATAGGAAAGAATTGGCAAAACCACCTCTTCCTCACCTAAAAAAACCCTACAAAATTAATAGAGTCACCATAAGTCAACAGGAAACTTGAAAGCATACACATGCACACACACAGCTTTTTCACAGCTCTGTAGTAGCAGTGTGAGGGGGTATCGCATGTTGGAGGAGCCATCAGGTTTGCATTAAGAGGCATTAGCAGGAGAGCCAAAGTAGTGTAGTAGTTTGGATGACAACTCTGGAGACCAGGGTTTGATTTCCCACTTGGCCATGGAAACCCATCTTGGGCAAGTCACGCACTCTCAGCCCCAGAAACCCCTGTGATAGATCCGCCATAAGTCAGAAACTATTTGAAAACACAGGACAACAAAACAGGTGATTTAAGGTGGGTGTAAGGTTGTGATCAAGGACCGAAACACCCTAAGGGCACCAGATTCTGTTTGATCTTGGAAGCTAAGCTGGGGCAGCCCTGGTTAGTGCTTGGTTTGGAGATCACCAATGATTACCAGGTTGTTTCTGACTTACGGTGACCCTAAGTTGCACCCATGATGGGGTTTTCTTGGCAAGATTTGTTCAGATGAGGTTTGCCATTGCCTTCCCCAGAGGCTGAGAGAGTATGAATTGCCCAAGGTCATCCGGTGGGTTTTAATGCTCAAATTGGGGTTTGAACCCTGGTCTCCTGAGTCATAGTCCAACACTCAAATCACTACACCATGAATACTCTCTTGAATACCAGGTGCAGTTGACTGTATTTCAGGGGAAGGAAATGGCAAAATCGCCTCTGAGGATTCCTTGCCTGAGAAAACTATGAAATTTGTGGAGTTGCCATAAGATAACAAGTGTCATGAATACATTTAATACACACACAGTTGAATTCAAGGCTGAGGAGACTTATGCAGGTATATGTGGGTGTTTTGTGCCTTCCAGTCCTTTCTGACTTATGGTGACCCTAAACTTGTTGTCTTATGGCAACTCCATAAATCTCACAGTGCTTTCTTAAGCAAGGAATATCACAGGGTTTTCCTGGCAAGATTTGTTCAGAGTGGGTTTGCCATGGCCTCCCTTGAGGATACAAGTAGATATTGGGGGACAAATTGGTGTTTTTGTGCAGCTGCATTGTGAGGCAGAGCCAAGCTGGTGGAGGGGGGCTTTGTGGGCTGTTCCTGTGAGAGAGGCTGGATTGTGGATACAAAAGTGGGGAAAGATATAGCCAGAAAGAAGAAAGCCGTCTTTGGCTATTTCTCAGTGGCCTATTGGAAAATGCTTTGCCTGCCTTAGCAACAGCAAATGCTCCAATCAGGAGATGGGATGCTTTCAGGACTGGTGCTCATTGGCAGAAGGAGGGGGATGGAGAGAAAGGGAAAGTGAGATTTCCCAGTCTATTGACCCCATTACTGGGCAGCAAAGTAAGAAGGGTATGAGGTCTCTATTCAGACCCATTTCCTCAAGCCTCAATGGTCCTGTCTGTCTGCCGGTGGGTTTTGGGGGTTCACACATACATACACACACACAGATTTCAGTGTTCTCTAACTCCTCACTTGCAAGCTATAAAGGAGGGTGGGTGACTTGATGTTGTATCTTGCTGAATGGTCTGTTCAGTCCTCTGAGCAAGGGGGAGCTCCCATGCAAGATTTCATATAGATAGATAGATTGCTGTAGTACACCAGAGTTGAGAAAATGAGAAGGGGAAAGTGTTATATGGAAAGAAAGTGTTATATGGCTCTAGTCTAGGGTGCATCTTCACCAGGTGTCCTCACCACAAAGGAAGAGGACAAGACATTGCAAAATGGAAGACATTCGAGAAAATGGGCAAAAGCTACCAAATAAAAGCTAAAAGTACTCCTAGAAATGTAAATGCATGCTTCACAGTCATGCTTAAAATGGAGGACATTATGAAATTCCTCTTGGACAGAAAGTTGAAACGTAGGATATGTCTTGGAAAAGGAGGACATCTGGTCACCCTGATCTACACTGTAGCAATAAAGCAGTACAACACCGCTTTAAGTGCTGTAGCTCCATCCTATGGAATCCTGAAATTTGTTCTTTCATAAGATCTTCTCTGCCAAAGTATGCTGGTGCCTCCCAAAACTGTACATCCTAGGATTCTGTAGGATGGAGCTGAGATAGTTGTGTCAAACTGCATTATTTTTACAGTGTATTTTATTTAGAGTATTAATACCCTACTCTTCAGCCACAAAGGCTGCATGCACAGTGCAGAAATAATCCAGTTTGACACCACAGAGCAAAGTTCTGGTGCCACAACAAACTTCAATTCCCAGAATTCCATAGCACTGAGCCATGGCAATTAAAGTGGTCTCAAACAAATCATTTCTACAGTGTGGAGGCAGCCATAGGCTCTGAGAGCAGCTAATGCAAAACTACACATCCCAGAATTCTGTAGGATGGAACCATGATAGTTAAAGTGGTGTCAAATGGCATTATTTCTACAGTGTAGATGCAAGCCCAGTCTTAAAACCGGATCAAGGTACTGTTGTCTGCTCCCATTGCTTATGACTGGCCAGTGGCAAGCTTTGAGGGAGGCTGAACCAGCTTCTTAGCCAACCTTTCTTTGTCTGGATGGTATCCAGACATGCACTCATACAGTTAATGAAAATCAGATCTCTGACAGATACTGCCACCCTGCTCTTTTCATGACTCACTCCCCTGTCCCACTGGTTCTATATGGGTTATAAACCATGTGTGTGTGAAGGAGGGAGGTGAATGCATGTTGTTAAAACGATCATCTGTTCTTCCCTGGGTTGCCATGGAGACCATACGGTGATCGTTCTCTTTATAGCCACCGCCACCATTACCCCCATTTTGGTAAGAAGTTGTCCCATCTCTGCTCAGCTGCTCCCAGGATTGCTCTTAGCCTGTTTTGTCAGGGAATATGATATAGAAGGAGTAATTCCCAAACTCTGGCCTTCCAGAATCCATGACCAACATAGCTAAGGCTTCTGGGAGCTGAAGTTCAAAACACCTGGAAGGCCAGAGTTTAGGAATCACTGATTACAGACAATGTTGGCAGCCTGGGATGATTTGAAGGTGTGTGGGGTGTGTGTGTGTGTGCGTGTGTGTGTGTGTGTAAAAGCAGAGACAGAAAAAGATTGGTGGGATCCTAAGTACCATCCAAAGTACAGGCATGGGAAGGGACACTCAATGGGTGCCTGGCCTGCTCTACCACTTGTAATACATTTCTTAAACACAAGGTAGCTTCTGCCTGTCTACCAGTAATGTCTGCTTGGATTTGACTCTGAGCCAGGGAGATGGTGGGTGTTCACATCTTCGATCTTGTCACATTTTTTAATCCTGTTAGTTGCCTCTTGCACCCTCTGTTAATGGGGGTGTCATTTCTGAACCCTTGGTAAAACAGCTATGTGTAGGGGTGGAAAGAGACAATAGCATCATTCCAAGGAGATGTGAACTTCTTATGTGAAGTTCAAATGGGTGAAATTCATATGGATGGATAGTGTTACTGGTTGGCCCATCAGTGGACCTCCAAGAAAGCTAGGGCCTCACCTTTCTTGTCCTCTTCTCTCTCAACAGATGGAAGGGACGCCATGAGGCAAGGCTCCACAGAAGCAACGGGGAGCTGACATCGCCTCAGAGACCTTGATAAGCCATGACGTCAACAGTACAGACCCTGCGTTTTCCGCTACTGCCACATGCACCGGGCCAGGACCGGACACATAGTTGTGAACAGGAGATTGAGCGGCGCTACCAAGTGGTGCCCTCAGTGGTGTGTGCCATGTGCTGCCTCTTCGGGATCATCTACTGCTTTTTTGGTGAGCAGCCAGAGGGGTATGCAGCTTATTCCAGGCATATGAAGGACCACTGCAGGAGTGGCATGGGGTCCTGAGGGGATACATTTCTCTGAGTGCCCTTTCCAGGTTTACAGAGCCCATTAAACATCCAAACACAACCCTGTGTCATAGTGTGTTTGTGGCAGCAGCAGGTTCACACACTACCCCTAGCAATATCCCACTGAGGTTGCATTCCTAAGTGTAGCAATGCTGTTTGGCTGGATTCCTGTGCTAAATACATCAAAGTCCCAGAAGAAAAGAGTAGCTGGCTTTCCCTGGGACACTTTGGTGCTTCTGCTCGTATATTACAGAGCCAAGTGTAAAGTGCAAGAAATGCCAAAGTGAAGGATACAAAATCCTTGATATTAGGACTCCTCATTCAAGCTAGATACAGTGCCAGACCTACCATTAAGCAGGCTGAGGTGACTGCCTAAGGCAGCAGATTTTGGCTGTTATAAATGGACAGCAAATTTGTTATTTTTATAACTTTACTGCCCATGATGAGAGATGGGACAGTGTGGGATTTTCTGCTTCATGTTTCAAAATAACTTAGCCAGCTCAAGATACCTTGGGCCTTGATCGGGACTGGAGGCACTATGTTCTGCCTCACACAGCAAAATACCTTTGGCCAGCCCTTACTACCTCTCCCTTTGTGATCCAAGAGCAGAGTCTCTTGCAGGGTGGGAGAGTATAAGCACAGTGCAACTGGCCTAGTGAAATGGGGATGGCTCTGCCCTACTGAAACATAAACAGATGAGTACCTTATACTGTGTCCCTCATTCCTCTCCACAAGCATTAATGCCTGTTCCCTTCTTCCTTAAGGGTATCGATGCTTCAAGGCAGTGATGTTCCTGACAGGCCTGATGTTTGGCTCAGTGATCATCTTCATGCTGTGCTACAAGGAGCGGGTGCTGGACACTCAGCTGAGTGTGGAGGCCTCCGTGGGCATTGGGCTGGGCATCGGCGTGCTCTGTGGGCTGGTCACCATGTTGGTACGCAGTGTCGGACTCTTCATGGTCGGCCTGCTGCTAGGGCTGCTGCTGGCTGTGGCCACCTTGGTAGTGATGGAGCAGTTCTACCACCCGCCGACTGTCTGGATCCCCATCGGCTTGCTGCTGGGCATGGGCATGCTATGTGCCGTGCTTACCCTGCAGTGGCAGCGACTCTTCACCACGCTCTCCACTGCTGTCTTTGGCAGTGCTGTAATGACTGCCACAGCTGACTACTTTGTTGAGCTCTTTCTTCTGCTGCAGTATGTTTATGAGCGCGTCAAGGTGGCACCTGCCCGGCCCATCTGCTGGTACAGCTGGGTTATCCTGGGTACTTGGCCCATCCTGGCTTTGCTGGGTGTCCTGGTGCAGTGGAAAGTCACCGCTGAGGGGTACTCGCACACTGAAGGTGGGTTACATTGGGTGGATACATTAGGAGCTGCAAGCATTGTAAACTGCCTTATAGTTAGACTGTTGGTCCATTTTGCTCAATATTCTAGCCCTTATTATTATTATTATCATTATTATTATTATTTGGAGAGGGAAAGCCCTGATTTTCACCTGATAAGTCTCTCTTCCACATATTGAGCATGCCCAGCCTGCTTAGCTTCCAAAATCAAACAAGATGGGGTATGTTCAAAGTGCTAATACTGTAACAGAGGTGTTCCAAAGGGCAGCTGGGCTGAAGGAGTGTCATTGCTGCCTCCAGTGCATTTACCTACCAAGGAATTATAGCAAACTCTGTTCCGCCATCTTTTCTTCTCATTCCAGTGAGGGGCTTCTCATCAACACAGTGGCCAACATGTCCTGGGCTAAGCTCAACAAGTTTTCTTTCTTTTTAACTGAATATGTGATTAAACTATTGGGAGTAACTTACTTAACAAGCCATATATCTGTCAGTTACAAGTGGGCCTGGTGTGTGTGGGAGGTACACACGTAATCCTGACATGACACAAATGCATCATGCCTTGTGGGCAGGGCAGAGCAGAGCTGTGAAGGGAACTGAATCTACTAACAAAAGACTGGCAACATTTGGTCCAAAACTACATGTATCAGGAGTGGGTTTATCATTATCAGAGCTTGGCAATGTTACTTTTTGGACTACAGCTCCCAGAATCCCCCAGCCAGAATTGCCATGGGGGAATTCTAGGAGATGTAATCAAAAACTGACTTTTCTAAGCTCTGATTACTGCAGTTGGTATTATGACTGTGGTTTTCTGATGAAAGTGGCTAGCACAGTGTTTATATTAAAAAGAAAATAGGTTTGCTACCAAGTTTTAAATCCATCTTCTATAGCCATGCTGTTAACCATAGTTTGATATAGAGGCTCTGTTTATTGTTCTTTGCTGTTAAGTCGCCTTTGATTTAGGACAACCCTATGAATGAGAGATCTCCAAGAGCCTAGTCATCAAAGACATGTATATGTCTGACATACTTGAGGCTGCGGCTTCTTTTATTGACTCAATCTACTTGTGATGTGGTCTTTCTCTTTTCCTACTTCTTTCCACTTTACAGAGTCTTACCTTTTCGAGTACATCACTTTTTATCTTGATAGGTCCTAAGTACAACAGTCTCAGTTTAGTTATTTTGGCTTCTAGTCAGAGTTAGGCCTAATTTGCTCTAGGATCCACTGTTGTATCTGTATCTTTTTGGTGGTCCATAATACCACGGAACTCTTCTTCAGCACCACATTTCAAAAAAGTTGATTTTCTTCCTGTCAGCTTTTTTCACTGTTCAGTTTTTACAATCATACATACAAATTGGAATACTATGGCATTGATGATTCTGACTTTGGTATTTAATGCTATATCTTTACCTTCATGATCAGGTCTCTAACACCAGTTTGTTCCTAGTTTGTTTCTTTTCTTTCCTTTCTGTATTTAGCTTCCTAGTAAAATACATACAGCTTCAACCTGCTGAGTCTGCAGAGCTTTCACTTAGGCCCATAAGAATGCAAGAGTTGGTTATACTGGTTCATAGACAAGTCTTGTGATCTATTTATTTCTTTAAATATCATATGATTAAACAGTCAACTAACCGATTATTTACACATTGCAAAACTAGGATGAAGGTAGCCTTTTGAAGGATCCTGAATGAAAAGGCTGTTTCAAAGGCTGTTATTTACTTTTCAGTCAACTTAGGAAATGTGAAATATTCCTTGCTGTTGTAATTCATCTGATTCATAAGAGCTTCCATAAAACAAGACTATTAGTTTTGTGGGAAAATAATAGTTTTTAAAAACATCAGTATTAATTTTAGCTGAATGCTATCAGTTGCCTGTGGTTCTTATTGGTAGAAGCAAAATGACAGCAATTCCTTTCTGAAAGACCAACTGTTTTCTAGCAGAAAAGAAGTGGAAAAGAAAATACCATTTGTAAGTTCTACTCAAACTCAAGTCCCTGCTGATTCCTCAGGATCAAATTTTAATCTGTAGTTAAATCTCATAACTAATCCTATTCAGATTTAGGAGGATCTATCCAATTCAGTATCTTGTCTCCAGAGGCTAAACTACACATTACATGCAAATTTAATTGCAACCTGTCATCTTTTCTATTTACTTTTAAAATCCACTTTTAGAGGATGCAGTTGATAGCAGAAGAATGGATGGAAATATCCAAGGACCTTTTCTCCATGTTTTTAAGTTATCAAAAAAACAAAGGTTTGACTTTTTTAAAGATTTGACTTCCTTCTCAGCAACTGTACAGAACTGGCTAACAGAATCCCTCAGAGGACAGAGCATAGTAAGCCATGCTGAGCCTCTTACTCTAGTGAGTAGCAGAGTCTGAAAAAGTTATTTTTGGATGCAGCTCCCAGAATCCTTCATCTACTGACCAGGCTGGCTTGGGGATTCTGGGAGATATAGTCAAGAAGATAAATTTTTCCAAGCCCTGGTGAGAACTAGTGCCTGGTCAGGAACTGCACATCTTCAGCAAGTGCGTACATTCTTCAGTCATTTCCTCTATACTTCATGATGGCTCTGCCAACCATGAAGTTAACTCAGTCTGGGAGCAGGCATGGGGGGTTGGATCTTATTTTAGAGCTCTATTTCATCCTGCAGTGAAATGTTTGCAGAAGTGGCATCTGCTCACCCTTCTAGGCCAACTTTTATCACACTGAATTTCTCACCTCACCTCACCTTGCCTTCCTTCCACAGTGATTATCAGTCGGCAGCAGCGCCGTGTCCAGTTGATGCGGATCAAGCAACGGGAGGAACATAAGGAGAAGAAGAAGAAGAGGCGGCCACACCCCCATCCTCATGTGCAACACAAGGCCCATCCACCAGAGCCTGCTTACCGTCGCAAACCAAACCCTGTCCGCCGATTTGATGGGGATGTGCTCTCTCCAGTGAGTGAATGCCAGGGCCCCCTTCCAGCAGGGTAGTGGGTGGGACACTATGTACTGGGGAAGTGGGTCACACCCCTCCCAACTACACCGTGAACCTAGCCGCATAGGCTGATCACCAATTAATATCTCCATATGCAGGGCAAGAAGTACCATCCAAGTAAGGCACAGCACCACATATATGGAATGAAAGTAGGTAAAGAAACTTTGTGTAGGTTGTGTTCCCAACCTGCATCAGGCAGTTGTAAGGAGAGATTGAGTCTCAGAAAGTATAAATTATAGCTGGCCCTCTGTATTCATGGATTCTGCATCCATGAATTCCACCATCCATGGCTTAAAAATATTTTTTTAAAAATCCAAAAAGCAAACCTTGATTTACACTGAAGTGTTCAGATGGACAGAGAAGGAAAGTAAAATGATCTGTTCAAAACTTTAAAGTCTGACCATGTCCCATTATGGTCAATTTGTACAGTGTGAACACCAAGCATGCATTCTCAACGTTTTAGGAAAAGGCACCTTGGAATTTCAACTGGTCAGAATTTCCTGGCATATGGCCATTGTATGTTTAGGAATGTGCATCTGCTGGTTACATTTTATGGTTCTGCTATAGCCAACACTATAGAATATAGACTAAGGTTTATTGCCCGGCACTTTCAGGAATGGGAACTGGACAGAACGGAATGGCACAGAATGGGGTGGGAACACAAGTTACCACACAGGAGAACGCCGCCGATGCTGCAGAAGTCCCCAAGCCATTCCCCAGCCATTCCTGGCAGACGATTTTGAAGAACGATTTTGAACCGTTCTTCCAGTGCCATTCCAGTTCCCGTTCCTGAAAGTGCCCTGCGATAAACTCAGTAGTCAGTGTTCTTTCCACACAAGTATGAAGAAGCTTTGTTTTTCTTGTCACAGCAGCCTGAAGCCACACTTCCCTGAAAGCATTCTACCTTGCTTACAGCACAGTCCATCACAACACAGCCTCTCCTACTAGCATTCTCAACTAGGGCAGATGCACTGAATCAGTAATTGAACAGTGAATAAATCCAATTGATTTGGTGGGCCTCTACTATTTGGGGCTAGCAGTATGATCCAGGCCATTGTCAGGAGGGCTAGATACCACCTTAGGAAATGTGGTTAGCCTTTTCTGGTTCATGTATGTACAAAAAAAGGTAAGAGTGGTGTGTGTTGGAGCAGCTGGTTCTTGGCCAATTCCAGTGAAGGGATAACATTGCAGTGATTTGAAAAGGCTCAGATAACATACCTTTTTCCAGGCAAATATGCAAAAAGAGCCTGGACTTTTCCAGAACAAGAGAAGGGCAAGTCCATCCCTACTTTGAGAGACATGGCTTTGGGGAAAGGGTGGGGGAGTAAAGGCAGAATTCTCATTTTCTGCTTCCTCCTCTTGCAGAGCTACATACAGAGCTTCCGAGAGCGGCAGACAGGTTCCTCCCTCAACAGTCTCTTGGCCAGCACTCATGCTGCCATTGACATAGACTATGACTGTGGTTCCACTGTGCCCCTGACGACGGGCTCCGGCCCTGCAATGCGGGTATAGTCCAGCACCTCCCACCAGGACACAAAGTTGCTGTTGCCAGTGGTCTCAAGGTTCAGGCCACATGGATATAGCTTATCATCTGTGTTACCATCAGAACTTGGGAGAAGCTCATCACTGGCATTCGTGGGCCTGGCCTGACAAGCAGAGGTAGTCCAGCATCTCTCAAGCTGCAAGTATATGCGGAATTCTCCCCAATGCTACATTGGCTCTGACCAAGCCACCATGAAATAAGGGGCAAGGGAAGAGTGTGAGCAAGAACTTGGGGCAAAGGGCTGAAGAGAGACCTGGTTGTAACCCACCCAGGCCACAAATGTGGAAGACAGGATTTGGTGGAAGAATCAGCATTGTCCTATGAAGCAATGAAGGAAAAAACTGAACACATACAACCACTTCCTCAAAACTGACAAGAACCTGCTGTTGCTTCCCACCCACCACTGGCCCATAAATAGAGGCACCATGCCGTGTTCCTGTGCTATCTCACCATATGATGGACCCAATCCTTATCCTGGAATATGTATTTTCATGAGCTGGCCCCAAGGGCTATCTTTGGGGTGCAATTGCCCATTGGGTAATGACAGTGATAGGATTTGATTCAGTTCACTCCAGTCTGGCTGGAATTAGCCAGCTCAGGGAAATGGGCTCCTCTGGCCCTGGGCCCCTTGCCCATACCAGTGCCTGGCTTTCTGTCTCAAAGGGTGACTCAAGAAGGGATGGGAGGAGGGAGGGGATTGGCACCCAGGTTGGGCTGGGCTGTAATTGTCCAAGTGTGCAAGCGTGAGTGTGGTGGAGCTGGAGCAAGTGTGGCCATTCGACTGGTATCCAGGCAATGAGCCTTTCTGAGGTCACTTCCTTTTCCTGTTGCCCCTTTACTCTGTTCCTCATTCTGGAGGGTGGGGATGGTAGTGAGGGATTCGGGAAGGGGGAGAGTACCCTTGTACATAGTATTGTTACAATTATTTGTATTAATTTATTGACAAATTTGGGCCTGAAGATATCTGCTGGACCCAAAGGGACCATTGGAAAGGTGGGTAGAAAGCAGCAAAATTGATTCCTTCAGTCCTCTTCTCTTCCTCCTCAGGCCCATATCTGCACTCACCCTAGCTTCACAGGACTGGGGAGGGTGGGGAGATGGAGGTTTTTCCCTAAGAAAGCCCTACACTTGGGCTTTGTGTGTGGGTGATCTCTCTATAGGACAGAGAGTGAGTCTCTTGCTGTCTGCATCTTTGGAGGGGATTGAGGAAGAATTAATTGGCCATCAATTTCAAGGTGGGGCAGGGGATATACAGTGCAGTTCAGCAAGGCCTCTCATCCATGGAGAAACTGCATGTTTCTGTCACCAATTGCCATTGTTGTCACTACAGAAACCTTGCACTCTTGGTTTTCTTTGTTTTGTCTTTCTCTTCTTTTTTTGTATATGTGCCAAACGCTGGCCAGCTGTGGCTGCGCAAGTAAAAAAAGCCTTTCAGGAGTAGTGCCTTCATGAATGAATGTGCCACAAGCACTGGGTTGGGGCAGGAACACTGGTGCCTCTATGCACATGGATATTGGAAGCCTGAGTTGGTAGGGTTTCAGCCATATCCTTAGACATTCACAGCAAACTTGACTAAACAATATCTTGAATTGTCACTTTTTCCCGCTTGACAAAGTCATAGCACTGTGTTCCCAGGAACAAAGATGTACATATGCAGTTTTATGGGGTTATGGATAAAGCATCTTATTTTTGAAGGAAAGCTGCTATGTTAGAATGTGGTGGAGGACACTATGACAGAGCTCATCTCTAGCTAGATGGTGGTGTTTTTGACAAATTCTATGAGGGAAGAGTTACAGCAAGATTCAGAATCTCTATCTAGGGCAAGGAGGCAAATCAGCAAGGCACAGTCTTTCTAGCACTCCAAATAACCGTCTCATGTTACACAACCAGATTTCTTTGTAGAGCCTATAACCCTTTGTTGCTCTTCAATTTTCAGATCCTCCTAAAGGGGTGAGACTTAAGAGATGTGTATACACACACACATACACCAACAACAACACATACACACAACCTACCTATTTTACACAATGTATAGGCCCTGCCCCTCTTCCATGTAACCTGATGTTTCAGATGAGTAAATTAGGAGAGGAAAGAAACAAGCAGGCACTAGTCACAATATCACCCCATCAACTATTCTGTATCATTTGGATATTATGCTAAAGGCACCAAATCCTATCTGATCTTGGAAGCTAAACAGGGTCAGTTCTTGTTGGTACTTGGATGGGAGACTGCTAGTGAATAATACCAGGTGCTGTAGGCTATATTTCAGAGGAAGGAACTGGGAAAACCACCTCTGAGAATTCCTTGCTTAAGAAAACCCTATGTAATTCTTGGGGTCACTGTAAGTCAGCGAGCAACCTGAAGGTGTATATGCATGCAGGATAGGCAGCTTTGCAGTCAGAGGTTTATGGAAAAGAGTGCAGGGAAATGCTTTTTCACTGCCTGATCTCATCCTACTGATTTAAGTAGCTGGTGAGACCTACCTACAAAAGCCATCTCATCTACCAAAAATGATTAGGATTTAATTTTAAAAGTCAGCCAGGAATCATGAGTGTTTAATAAAGCAGAATCTGCTTCCCTTGTCACACAGAAGGAAGAGGAATTGTCCATCTGTATGTCCATCCTTCCAGTTGTCCATGCGACCATCCAGTATACTGTCTCCAGCTTCCCCTGGTGGTCCTGGCCCTTCCGTGCTTACATTCAGCATCTTCCTAATGCTAGTGCTCTAGGGACAGATAAAAGGGATAAATAGTAACAGGACAGAGGCATTGTTCAATTATCTCTCCTTCCATTATATTTTCTACCCACAACCCTGTCAAAACAGAACACTGATCACCTTTCAGTTCCTCCGTTCATAACTCAGCTAGGACTACAGAAGTAGCTATGGCCACAGAAGGTTTGGTATTTCTCATGTAGCTCCACAGGGCAAGCACTGGCCCTGTTTTCCCTGCAGCTAGGCCAGTTAGGGATTTGCTTGGATTTTCAAGTACTGGAACCCTCTATACTCTATCCCCGATCACCAACAAACCAGCTGCTAGGCAGAAGTACCTCGAACTGTGAGATGGGCCTTTGAACGGGCACTGCCCATGGAAACCTTTACCATCCCACTCATTCCAGGTGTTGTCTGGCAGAGCCTTAGCCTATGGACGTGTCCTATGCTGTCCATATGCACTTGCGAGCTAGGCAGTAACTCCTCTCCATTGAGGCTCCAGTGGGGGCTGAATACTGGAGGAGCAGATATTTCACACTCAAACTGAGCTTCAGAGGGAGCCACCACTTCCACGTTCCGCAGGGCCCGCACCACTTGGATCCCTTCAGCTGCAGAGACAGAGAAAAGCATCAGTTTCCCATATGATGCACAGAAGCCATTCCCCCACAACGAGTAGGCAGAAAAGTAAACTGGGATGGATCTGTTAGTATTGCTCAGGTTGGTTTGCAGATTGCCAAACGTTCCCACCCACCCACCCTCTCCTGCAATAAGGCTGCTGAAATGATGGGTCCAGGGAAACCAGGTGTGTGTGTGAAAGCAGTACTAGCTCAGTTCTATTACAAGCAAGTCAGTGTGGTGTAGTGGTTTGGGTGCTGAATTTGACCAGGGTTCGAATCCTCACTTAGGACGTTATCACACGGGGAGCTCCGAACAGAAGCTGGCTTTAAAGTGAAAGTGCTACCGCAAAAGCGGAAGCAATTAATTAGCCGGCTTTCCCCGTGTGAAAACCTGCGCATTTAAAAAGAGGTTACTCCGAACAGAAAGTAGACAGAAACTGCTTCTTTTTATTTTCAGAAGATCCCCGAAAATAAAAAGCAGTTTCTGACTACTTTCTGTTCAGATTAACCTGCTTTTAAATGCAACGTTGTCTGAAAATATACCCGCTTTTGCGGGTTATTTTCAGTTTAAAACCCCGTTTCCTCACAGGATTTCCCCTGTGTGATAACGTCTTTATCCATAGAAACCCACTGGGTGATTTTGGGCAAGTCACATTCTCTCAGTCTCAGGAGAGGCTGTCAAGAAAACCTCATGATAGGGTCACCTTAGCATCACCATAAGTTGGAAATGACTTGAAGGCACACAACAAGTATAGAAAGCAATCTCCAGGGTTTAGTGCATGCTTAGAGCCATCCTGATGGTTAATAGCAAGTTTATCTCTACTACCCCAAGTTGCTATTTTGCACTTGCATCAATTTTGGGGACCAGCAAAGTTCTACTGTGCTCTGTCATTTCTTTGTTCTCTCTTCTACCTACTGCTCTTGTCAAATGCTCTTGAGTTGACCTCAACTCGTGGCGGCCCTGTCGATGATACACCTTCAAGCCCCCCTGTCCTTCCCTACTCTGCTTAGGTCAGGGACAGGCAACCTTTTTGAGACCCTGGCCG
>CM034701.1:129190959-129208847 GCA_020142125.1 Phrynosoma platyrhinos | reverse complement strand
CGACTGGACACAGTGAGTGTTGTGCTTCCCTGATCCTTACAGCATTTAGATGTGCCAGTACCTGTGTTGTGGCAGGACACTCCCTCCTCCTTTCACCTAAGCTTGTCAGTCCTACCCATTTGTGTGATTCGCAGAAACCACGAAGAAGAAGGACAGGTTGCTTACCTGTAACGGTGTTTCTTCGAGTGGTCATCTGCGAATTCATACAAATCCCGCCCATCCTCCCCTCTCTGTGCCTGCTTATGTTTCTGTTTGTTTCACAGCTGGCGGTGAACTTCCGGAACTGAAGGGGGCAGTACCGGCACGGAGCCTATATAGGGATGGGCGGTGCTACCGCCAAAAAGTTGCAACTTAAGCCCAGCCTAGCGGAAAGTTGCAACTTTAAGATCTGCCTAGCGATTCTAGAAGGATCCGAAGTTGCTGCGCATGCGCAGTGAATACCCATTTGTGTGAATTCGCAGATGACCACTCGAAGAAACACCGTTACAGGTAAGCAACCTGTCCTTCTGCCTCCTACTGGCACATAATTCCATGCCTAAATATGTATCCCTTATGAACAACCCATCTCCCCTTCATTTTGTTCTTTACCGCACTCATGTGTTCCCTCTTACCCTCCACTAGCAGGCGGGCTGTGGAACGGTCGTCCAGTGCATCACAGGTGTACAGGCCTTCATCTTCAGGCTCAACACAGTGGATAACCAGGGTTCGATAACAGTCCAAGTTGCAGATCTCATACTTGGGCCCGGCAAAGATCTCTGTGTCACCACGAAACCAGCGTACACGCCCACGAGACTGTGAGACTGTGCATTCCAATGTGGCTTTGTGCCGGGCTAGTACAGTTTTGTCCCTCAGTGGCTTCACGATGCGAATGGGCAAAGCTGTGGAAGGAATAGACTCTGAGATTCTGGCTGGGGTTAGCAACTCCTGATGGTTGCAGAGAGAATCCCAGATCACACACAGGTACACCCTACATCTTTCACCTTTAATCTTTCAGCATAGATGTCCAACTAACATCCTTTCTCATCCTATATGTGTGTATATATACACACATACGTATGCAGAGAGGCTTGGTCTAACTGCCCATTAAACACATGACACTACAGTTCATCTTCCCTCATGCAAACAGGCACTTGTCTAGGACCTGTCCTTTAGATTGAAACTGTTGTCTTTCCTATGCATGCACAGATGCATACATACACACACGCCACACACACACACGCTTTCCTCCATTTGCTAACCCCAGCCAAATCTCACATTACAGCTGAGGACCAAAGCGAACTGTGAAGCAGCCTCCTTACCTTCTACTTCCAAGCGGGCTTCAGAAGTGGCTGCCTTGGCTACAAAAAGGATCTGGCCTGCATCCTCAGGATGGACACAGCACAGAAGCAGGAAGTGTCTGGCTCCTGGTGAAGAAAGAAGAGATACAAATATTCTTAAAGAGGCATGTGGAAATTTCCCTCCAGTCTCCAGGATGCAGGTGACTGGAAACAAAAATGTATGGGTCTGCTGCGCTGCTCAAATTAAGTTAACCAATGGCCTATGTAGGTATGCACATGTGTTTCTATATTCATCTAGACATAGATATTTACATTACAAAAAAACAGTTATTGCAGAGATCTGAACATCTTTTTGGCAAAACAGAGCTTCTGTTGCAATTTCCCATTGATTAAGCCACAATACTGAGTTGCTGGGGAAAGGTTTTTTTTTCCACTTCCATTTATGTTGTAGGCTGCAACGGTACAGTTGATTAGCTAAAGGACAAAAGCCACCCTCCCTAGGCATAGTGTGACCTTTCAAAAGCAAAGCATGGCCTGCTCAGGCATTCCTTTTAAATAAATGGGAAACAATCTAGACAAACGGCCCATTTATTATAGGGAATAAATGTACATTCTTAAATCTGCCAATTGAAATCAGTGGAAAAAGAGAGCAATATAAATTGGCAGATTCATGCCCCAAACCAGTGATGTGCTCAAATTAAGATATTCCTTTCCTACATAAGCTGCTTCACTGCCATTTAGTTAACCTTCCTCTCCCATATTTTAAGAACTTTTGAAGACTTCAGTCTGATCCTCAGGAGCCACCATATATATACTGGATTCACCCACTACAACTCTACCTGCACAAACTTTGATTCTAGGTAATCTAGGCAAAGTTAGGGAATCACTTTCCCTCCCCATCCCATTTTAAGAATGAAGGCATTCACCTACCTTCCTGACGTATTTTCACAGTGTTGGTAACTTTGATTCTCTCCCCATCCCGGAACCATTCCCCTTTCACCTCCTCGAGCGAAACCTCACACATGAAAACAGCGTTCTCATTCTCTCGTACTCGCACGTCCTCCAGTTCTCGCACAATCTGCACCTGCCGTTCTGCACAGGAGGAAAGGGATGCCCATGGAACTGCTGCTGAGGATGTTTCTATTGGGTAGCATATCTACATGCGGGATCATGTGAGTCCACTGAGAACACTGAATCTCAACTTCTTCTTCACTCTGATCACTCCCTCAAGTAACTACTGCAACAAACAGGCTCATCCCATCTGAGCAAAACCAATCTTCCATGAAATCACTGGCTCCAACTTGATAAGAAACAGTAAAGGAGTTTTTTTAGACATTACTACACATGGCTTTTAAACCACGATTACAACAGTAAAGAAGTGGCATTGGCAATACTCATTGCACCAGGACGCCACCAACCCATAACTGCCCTGTCTTCAACTGAACCCTCTTCACTGATGAGGAAAACCATGAATGACCTGGCAATCACACAAGTCCCCACATGCGAAGGGTCGCTACTGGAGCAGTTGTGCAATGGCCAGTCCTGTGGTGTCAGTGTCCCCTCCCTCCCCTTGTCCCTCCACCCCCTCGCCATTTTGAAGCATGTTGATTACCTTTATTTTTTTCTATTTCTTTTGTTTCTTTTTTAACGTTTTAAAGACTTCAATTGCAGCAGCAGAGATCTGGAATTGTGTAGAAAAAATACAAAAAAAAAAAAAAACCCCAAACCTAAAGGTGGGTAGGGCATAAGTCAGGAAAGTAGGGTTATGGGAGAGGTCAGAAAGAAAGTGCAATGGGGCAGCAGCCCCAATTACGTCATTGAAAGAGGTGTTGCAATGGCTGCCTTGAAAGAGATATGTTCCCATTTTATTTTTATTAGTGTGACTGCTGCAAGAATGGGACTTGTGTGGGAAAGTCCTTAGATAATACAACTAGCTAATTAAACTAACTTGGCCAGGTGCATATGTATGTGCCTTCAAGTCACCTGTTGAATTATGGTGACCCATTAATTTTATAGAGTTTTCTTAGGCAAGGAATACTCAAGAGATGCTTTTGCCAGTTCCTTCCTCTAAAATATAGCCTACAGCACTTAGTATTAATTGGCAGTCTCCCATCCAAGTACTAATCAGGGCTTAGGTTCCAAGATCAGATGAGATCTGGTGCCTTTAGAGTATTTGAGCCCTATAACTAGTCCACCAGAAAAGCCCTGCTGGATCAGATCAAAAGTTCATCTACTTCAGTATTCTGCTTCCCACAGTGGCCAACTGGGTACTTCTGGGAAGCCCACAAGTGGGACATTAGAGCAGTAGCACCCTTTCCTACTGTTGCTCTCCAGCCTCTGGATAGGGATGTTCCATTTAATTATCATATCCTGCCTCTTGTTTCCAAAAGCATCTCCAGAAAGGATTAGAGGTAGCTTGTTGTGACTAGAAGCCATTGAATGTATAACTCTTTTTAAGCGCCATTTAAGCACCTCCTCAATGGTTGAATAGTGAATCAACACATAAGTAAATCCGATTGATTCTGTGGGTGTCCTCTGGTCAGGCCTAAGAATTGGACTTAGGGCAGTGACTCCCATTTCTGTCAGATACTGGGACTGAATGGTGTTAGAGTCAAGTATGAGTATCCTTTTCCATCATTCACTATGTGGATCAAACAGCCTAACACTACCCAGACATCTACTTCATGTTGGCTGATGTGACCTCCTCCAAAGATGAATGGGCCTGCAGCTAGGTGAAGAGGGTTGAAATTCTGTCAGGAGAGCTCCCTCATCATAGAAATACAGTTTCCAAGTTTCCCAGTTTAATTCTGTGTGTGTGTGTGTGTGTGTGTGTGAGAGAGAGAGAGAGAGAGAGAGAGGTGCTTCCAAGCTAACAATGTTCCTGGCAGAAGCTTCAGTGCTTAACATCTTAAACCACAAGTGTCAGGGCTCATCAGTTAGGCCTCGAAATTCAGTGAGTCCTTCCTTCTTATTCAAGATGTGTGGAGGAAAGGGACACAGATTACCCTTTCCTAGTCTTAAGAGAGGAGGACAGTCTATACATGCACAGACATGCCCATACATGCCTATACATTTCTCACTTTTAAGGGTTTCTTTTGGAATCAAAAGCAGCAGCTTCTGAGCCCGAGCCTTCATTCAGATTAAATTTGGGGGATCCAAATGGGATTTTTCCTCCTCCAGCTTTTCCTGCACAGCTTTTCCTGCACATTTATTGCAAACCCAGAAGGAATTATCACCATCACCCAAGTGAGTCATTTAGCTTCAAGCCCAGACCTCTGTACTAAAAAGGGATATACTCCTATACGTCAAAAACAATCTTGACAAGAGACTGTCCAATGTGTTCTTGAAAGGTTTTTAAGATTCCCCTCTTGGGCATGCTTTTCCATTGGTGAAATGCTCTTATTGCTGCGATTAGAGTTTTTTGGTGTGTTTGAAAAAAACAGCACTGAATGTTTATCCTAAACCTAGCTTCCTGTACAAGCTGTACAAGCTTCAGAACAAGACTCTGAGTCATCTGCAGATGATCTCTAGCCTACCTTCAAGGCAGAAGAAGAAGAAGCTAAGATGGTAGGCAGATGGGAGGGGAAAACTGAAGCATACAGCAAAGGCCAACAGATCTCCAAAGAATGAGAGGCCTGAGATTCCTTTGTATAGTCCCAAACCTCACTCAACCCCCCCCCCTCATCTCTGCTTTCACATCCTGACCAGGCCATTCATACCAAAAACCCGCAGTTTGGCAGAAGCACGGCAGTCACCAACATCACATGTGTACTCGCCCGCATCTTCAAGGCTGCAGTGGCTGAGCTGTAGGAGACGCCGGCGTCCCACTGAATACATGCGGCAAGTGGGCCCTGTCTGGATCTCCTTCCCATCCTGTGACAGCCCAGAATATAGAGAACAGAGTCTGGTTAAGAACTGAGGAAAGCAGGGAGATTCAGTCCTGCTTTCCATATTGCTGAGGGCATGGGTGAGGATATGTGGACCATGCTACACAAATCAGGAACAGTGGCTCAATCTTGAACATGAAGAACCGTTACTCTTAGAGGTGTGGGGCAGATCAAGGAAAATTAAAGGAGGGGGCAGTGTTAGAAGCAGTCCTCTTACCTTGTACCACTTCACCTCAGCTAGAGGCCGGGATAGCTCACACTCAAAGGTAGCTGAACCTGTCTCAGGAATGTTCATGTCCTGAGGAAGGCGCAGCATAGTCACTGGAGGCTCTGCAGGGACAGAAGCAAAGACAAGTACACAGAACAAAGGTGCACTAAACTGAAGACCAAGACTTATCATTATCAAAATGCTATTCACAGGAGTAGCTGGTTGGGAGTAATGTGGGACTAGTATTTTAGACATATGAAAGAGAGCCACCCATGTGCTAAAACACAGTGCCCCAGGGGACTGCAGCCAAGAAACTGCTTTTACTGCTTGCAAAAAGAAGGATTCCAAACAATAGACCACATGAGATGGCACACCTGCACTGGGGCCAGGGCTGGTGTAACTGAGGATTTTGCATAGCCATTCTGGACAGTTGCTGAAGAGCCCAGACACAAGGTCCCAATGGGGCATCAGTGTACATACTTAAAGCAGACAGCCTAAAAACCATGGATTTCAACTCCGGGCTGCTACATACACAGGTTTCCCCCCACCTCAGGGCTGTTCCACTAATCAGGTTTAATTGCATATCCCTTCTATTGCTTCCCCTGGAAGCAGACATGCTTCTCCCAAGACAACTTCCACTTTGTGCCTGTTCTGCCCCAGTACCTTGGACAGTAAGGCGGGCACTGGTCCGTACGGTGTCAGCAGTGAAGGCCACAGTCCCTGAGTCATCTTGCGTGAGTCCCAGCAGCGTCAGGCTGTGTGTGCAACCCATGGCACTCACTCGGCAGGTGGAACCAGGCTTTACACGGATGCCATCTCGTGTCCAGACTCCAGATATGTTGGGATGGGATAGCTCCAGCTCAAATGTCACTGTTTCCTTTTCAAAAGTCTCCATGTCTGATAGCGGTTTCTTCACCACCACCCTACGGGCTGGAAGGGAAGGAAGGATCAATGAAAGTTTCATCCTCCCCACCCCCAGGAAATGGGCTTGCTCTTCAAGAGGAACATCAGATAGATAGGAGTAATAAAAGATGCAGCCTCTTCCCAAGGCAGAGGTTTTCAGGCAATAAAGTTCCTAGGACTGTCTCTTCAAATGGCTACCACTGGCATCAAAACTCATTCCTTACCAGCAAAATCCACACACACTTTGGAGCAGTACTGGTACTGGTGCTTAACATTTAACATCAGTAATGTGCAAAGTTCTCTATTAAGAAGTGATACTGACCCTTTATAAGAGAGCATGCAATCTGTAACTGAGACATAAACTCAGGAAGAAGGCAGAGGCTGGACACCTACGTTCCACAATCAGCCTGGCTTGAGTGCGGTCATGCAGGCTCTCACATCGGTAGATGCCTCGGTCTGCCAACTCAAGGCTGTAGATGGTGAGGGTCCGCTGGGGACCATGGGCCTCCATAGAGAATTTGGTGTTCTGCTGGAGCAGGATGCCTTGCTTCATCCATTGCACCTCAGCACTCTCCAGGCTCAGTTCCACTTCAAAGCGCACATCTTGGCCCTCCTCAGCTACTAAGTCATGTAGTGTCTGCACAAACAGCACCTGAGCCTCTGTGGGAAGAAATACCCAAAGGTTAGCCACCTGCAGATACATCTCCTGCTCAGGTGCATTCAGAGTTCAGAACAAAGGTGATTATATTCATCATATCACATTAAACCAGACCATAAAGTACCTCCCCCCAGATTTTAAAAAATGTAATTATGAGGGCATTTTCCTGGAAAAAGAAAGAGGGTTAACATTTTGATTTCCTACACTCTCAACCCTTTCCTCTCACTGCCACTTCTGCCATCCTCGTTGCAGTTTTTCTAATCTATGGCAGGTGGAGATAATTGCAAGTAAAGGAATGCATAAAAAACAGCAACAAGAAAGGGAGGAAGGAGGAGCAGAAAGAGGAAGGCTCGCATGCAGAGATGCACAAGGCAGAGTGCGAGGAAGATAGATGAAAGATAAAGGAGAGATAAGGAGGAGTGCTAGAGTTTTCTTTCATTTTTCTCCCCTATCACCATGCCCACCCACTGTTGCATCCTGCCCCCTTTTTTTGGTCAGGCCAGCTGAGTGAAGCTTGAATTCAAAGAGGGCTAACTCTCCCATGTTCCTTCGGCTTATAACACATCAATTTTGCTGCTACTACTGAGGTGTAGCATTTTGTTTGCCCACTTATCACAGTTTGCTACATCTTACAGCCTGCCCCCCCTCCCATATTGCAGTTCTGAAAGAATTGTATTGATAATGGGGAGGAAGCTGAATCATTGTATTTGGAAAAGCTAGATATTCTTCTAGGTACTGTAGGAATCTCTTCAGAGCTGACACCTTCTCTTTTTTGTTATTGAGTAAATATCCATTGTTTGGTGGTTGAAGTGCTAGATTGGAATTTAGCCCAGGTCTTCCTTCAGTTATGCTCTTTAGCTCCTACATCTTTTATTGCTATCATGCCACCAAAGAAATGTTTGGTTTCCTGCATCTTTCCTGTGTGCATTTATTTATTTTTAATCTCACTCATTCCTTTTCATAGGGTGGCTGGGTGGGTGAAAAATTGAATCTTCACAAATTCATGCAGCATTTTCCCAAGAAGAAGGAGGAATAAAATCATGGATGGGTTTTTCACCTTCATTTTGACAAGGGTTTTAGTGTAGTAATGTGTTGTAAACTTAAATGCCAACTCAAAATGACCAGAATCCTTTGTCATGATATACATTATGTAACTTTACATATACTTAGCTACATCGCTGTTAAGAAAACCTGTTAGTAAATTGCAAAGATGCATAACGGGGCACCAGCAAGACTGTCCCAATGCACATTGGGCTCTAGCAATGAGCATCAGCACTCCTTAGCCGGTGTCCCAAAGCACAATGGGACCAATGTACATCAGTCCTATTATGCATCTGTCCCAATGCACATCATTCACTTTGTTCATTCCCCTATGTGATAATGTAACAGCAGCCCTTTGCAGGATATGAACATTATGTAACTGCCCAATTCTATAAGCACAAAGACATAAGTTCCCAATAGGATTATGGTCAATTAATTTAAGTGTAATAAATGTCCTATTTTCAATAGTGTGGCATTTTTTCCATTAACTTATGTATCTTTGGGTGCCCTCACTCTTGACCCCATGACCTGTCACTCTTGATACCATGACTCTTGACTGAGTGGGCTCCCTTGATTTGTAAGTTCCTGCACCCTAAAAATTTTGTCTAGGATTTGGGCATGCTCAGCACATTATGAACGCAGAATTCATCCCTGTGTGAATCTCTGCTTTGATTCTTCAAAACTGAAAGCTTAGAGCAGGGGTAGGCAACCTAAGGCCCGGGGGCCGGATGCAGTCCCCCGAGGCCTTTGGATCAGCCCCAGGCCGGTCCTGCCACCACCGCCGATGCAACCCACCATGATGATATTATTGTTGTTATTACTTGTTCTTGGGGTTTTTCTTGGCAAAATCTCCACAGGGGTTTTGCCATGGCTTTCCTGGGGCTGAGAGAGTGTGCGTGCATATTTATTTATTTATTTATTTATGGTGCTTCGGCCCCCCCAATTGTCTGAGCAACCCGGCCCCCGGCTCAAAAAGATTGCCTACCCCTGGCTTAGAGCTTGTAGGCAAGAGTGAACAGCCACACAGTTGGAAATTTTTACATCCTCGTGGCCTGCCAATGATGCATTTTCTTCCCAAACTAAGAAGTTATATTATGTCAGTTCTGGTTTTTCAGCTGGATTTTTGTGGGTTGGGGGTTTACAACAGGTGTAGAAAGCAAAATTGCCACATCTTGGTGTGGTTTTGTGTGGCTTGGAAGATGTTCGGCCAAAAATTGACAGGAAAACAGTGATGTCTCCTGGAAGACTTTGAGAATGAAATGCAACTCATGGGCTCACTTCCCCTCACCCCTTCCACAGAGTTATGGAGAAAAAATGTGAAACTGGATGTGTGGTACCTGGCAAAACCTCAGAAGAGAAAGCAAGAGATTAAAAAGAACTCTCAGCAGAAGTTCTGTTCTCTATCCTTGGATGCTTCCAAAACTCAGGAAGCAACTTGAATACAGTCAATTGTTCTTAATCCCAAATTACTGAAATCAAAATTGGCAGGCAAAGAAAATACAGCCATGGTATCAGCTGACTTTCTTCTTCAATTTTGAGCTAAACTCAGAGGGCCTGGCTCCAATGCCACACAACTATAAGTCCCCCACCAAAACCTTCCAAAGCCACAAACCTTCTTGTTTCCTCTTACCTTGGACACTCAGCCTAGCTGAACTCATTTGGCCTTCTGCATAGATAGTCACTGTGCCAGTGTCACTCAGCCGACAATGCCTTATGGTGAGTGTATGACACAGCCCATTCCTGGTTATAGCCAGCCGTTCGTTGGGCACCACATCTTGGCCATTCAGCTGCCACTCCAGGGCCACATCATCTGGAGACACTACGACCTTGAAGGAGGCATCATCTCCTTCTAGCACTGTTAAATTATGCAGCTCAGAAATTATTTCCACCAACCTGGGAACTGAGGGTAAAACAAGCTGAGAATCAGGGAGGGATGGACCTATGGAAGAGACTACAAGGGCCATCCAGTCCAACCCCCTGCCATGCAGGAACTCCCAATCAAAGCATCCCCGACAGATGGCCATCCAGCCTCTGTTTAAAGACCTCTAAAGAAGGAGACTCCACCACTCTCCAACAGTGTGTGTTCCACTGTAGAATAGCTCTCACTGTCAGGAAGTTCCTCCTAATATTGAGGTGGAATCTCTTTGCATCCATTGTTGTGGGTCCTGTTCTCTGGAGCTAGTTCCCTCCTCAATATGAAATCCCTTCAAATATTTAAAGAGGACTATCATATCCCCTCTTAACCATCTCTTCTCCAGGCTGAAGATACCCAGTTCCCTAAGTCGTTCCTCATAGGGCATGGTTTCCAGACCCTTCACCATTTTAGTTGCCCTCCTCTGGACACACTCCAGTTTTGGGAAGCTCTGTCCACCCCTGAAGACTGAGTTCACCCTAAGAGGGGTATTACAGCCTGAATCCCTTCTAACATCTCTAAGGGTTCAATTAAAGTGATGCTTAGGTGCTTTTAGTCAAAGGACAGTGATGCTAAAAGAAGGCATAGAAGCCTAGGAAGCCATCTAAAATTTTATTGACTCATGTCCCAGCCCTGACTGGAGATTCCCATATAGGAGCCTTTCCCAGCTTAGCTGAAGTTGCCAGGGATTACACTTGGAACCTTTAGCATGCTCTTTCATGGAGCTATGGCCTTTTCCTATAGGACTTACTCTGGACTGTAAGAATTGCCAAGGTACGGTCATCCTTGCTTTCACATGAGTATTCGCCAGCATCCTCAGGCCTCACATGGCTCAAGGTCAATGAACGCTCCCGTCCCTCTGCTCGGATTTCCACATATTCATTGTCTTCTAGCTCCTTCCCATCTTTCAGCCACAAAACATCACCCTTGGTTTTGCACAGCTCACACCAGAACAGCACTGTGTCTCCATGCAATGCCGACACATCTGAGAGGCCCCGAACAAACTTCACTGGCATTTCTGAGGAGAGAAAATAACAGCACAACTGTAGTGAGCAGACAACAGACAGGGAGTAGCAGTCATCTAGAAATCTTAGTGAAATCCTAATCAACTCACAGTTTTGTCAGAATCTCCAGACCTACAGTTTGCTTTCTTCTTAAGTTGCTAGGTCTCATGACAATAGATACATGGTTGAAAATTAGTGAGAAAGAATTGCACAAGGCTCAGAAGCCAGAAAAAGCTAAACAAGACTTCTAAGGACATTATCATACCGGGAGTTGCGGGGAGAAAGTGGAAATAAACGGGCACGAGCGAAAGTCTTTAATTTATGGGATTTGTCCCGTTCCGCCTCGTCTGATAACTAAATTCGAATGTAAAAGGGGGTTAATTCGAACTCAAACCTGATCTTTTCATTTTCGGGATTTTTGGGGATTTGAAAAGATCAGGTTTTTGTTCGAATTAACCCCCTTTTAAATTCGAATTTAGTTATCAGACAAGGCGGAACAGGACAAATCCCGTAAATTAAAGTCTTCCGCTCGTCTGGTTTATTTCCACTTTCTCCCCACGACTCCCTGTGTGATAACGTCCTAAAATGAGAAAGAAAGACTTCTGCACTAGCACTTCTCTCTCTCCCTCCTCTGGATCACTTATCCTTATGTACAAATTGCATTCAAAGTCCAACATCCCAAATTCTGCAAATACATGAGGAAATTAAATGAAGACATGCAAATTTGCATTATTTATGCCAGATGCAGAATCCTTGGCAACAACCAGGCTGAATCATTCCAAGTGACAGACCAAGCCAGAAATACCACTTGCTGCAGCAAGGAACAGAAAATCTTGCGTGAATATAATAAGACCAAAGAGTGATTTTAGTTTTCATGTACAAAATACAAGCTGCTTTTGAAAGGGGGAATAAAAAAACAATAACATAGGAAGCCCACATATTTGAAGTTGCCTTATACCAAGTCGAATTCTTGTTCCACGCATCCCAGTTGTTCTCCCTAATAGGTCCTGCAGCCTAGCATCCTTTTAACTCAGGGTACCAGAGATTAGTTAATATGTGCTCTTATATAAGTAGGTAAATGAACAGAATCAGGTGTGTGAATATACTTGTTATGTTTGTTTATGTCTATATATGTATGTATAAGTTAATAAAAATTACTCAAGAAAAGATACCAGAGATTGAGCCATGCAGCAGCTGCCTTGCTTAGGAGCACACTGCTTCATCACTCTTGTTAGGTTCTTACTGCTTTCACACCATGTTGTTTTTTTTAGCATAGTATGAACCAGGAGCTTTGGTTTGTCTCTCCCTTAACAAATCAGAGTCATAAACCAGCCTGAGTTCTTGGTTCATGTAATTTTAAAGAGCTCACATCCAGAAGGTCCATAGTTTGTTTAGCTGCTCCTACTTGCAACAGAAACATTCAGAAAGCATGCATCAGCTGTAATGTGTGAACCTAGCCATTGTAGAGATAGGAGAATTTTGACTAGTATGGCTTATCCCAACATAATAAAGACACATTATGGTGTTACAGCAGAAGATTCCACACCTGCCAAACCTCTCTCTTCAACACAGTAACCTAATTCTGTTTTGAGCCTAGTGACCACTCCTGTAGGGGTCTAAATACCTTAAAGGCACCAGATTCTGTCTGATCTTGGAAGCAAAGCAGGATAAGCCCTGGTATTTGTTGACTGCCAACCAATACCATATGCTATAGGCTATATTTCACAGGAAGGAACTGGCAAAACCAACTCTTGAGTATTCCTTGCTTAAGAAACCCCTATGAAATTCATGAAGTTGCCATAAGTTGACAGGCAACTTGAAGGCGCGTGCAGTCACACACACACACAACCACACCTGTATGCCTTTTGTTCGGTCTACCCCATAGTCTACTAAAGTGCAATTCACCTCATATCAAATCACCTCTGATGTGTTCCTGAGTACACACCTCTTTGGTTGTTGTTCTGTGCCTTCAAATAACTTCTTGACTTGAAATGTACCATGAGGCCCTCCTGGCAAGATTTGCTCAGACGAGGCTTTTCATTGCCTTCCTGTGAGGCTGAGAGGGTGTGACTTGTCCAGTCCTTGCCCAGTTTCCATGACTGAGGGGAGATCCAAACCCTGGTCTCCCTGTGACCTAGTCCAACACTTAAACCACCACACCTCTTACCCTTTCCTTTGGTGAGCCAATTCAAAAGCACAAAATACATCATGCAAGCTTTCAAAGTTTAACTGGCTTCTTCATCAGCCGAAGATGATAAGAATTATACAGGAGAAAAAAAATGATGATATTATTAAGAGTCACAGGCCTAACAGAGGGCCTTTACAGACTGCCAGAAATAATGCAGCTTGAGGCCACTTTAACTGTCCTGGCTCAGTGCTAGGGAATCATGGGAATTGTATTTTTTTTCCTGGGACATTGAGCCTTCTATGGGCCTTTGCAGACTGGCAGAAATAGTGCAAATTGAGTCCACTTTAACTGCCCTGACTCAGTGCTAGGGAATCATGGGAACTGTATTTTATTGTGGCACCAGAGCTCTCTGACAGAGAAGGCTCAATGTTTCAGAAAAAATACAATTCCCATGATTCCCTAGCACTGAGCCAGGACAATTAAAGGGGACTCAATTTGCACTATTTCCACCAGTCTGCAAAGGCCCTATGTCAGAGAGCACTGGTGCCACAATAAACTATAGTTCCCATGATTCCTTAGCACTGAGCCAGGACAGTTAAAGTGGCCTCAAGCTGCACTATTTCTGGCAGACTGTAAAGGCCCACAATCACTTTTCTTCTCCTGCATGGTTTTTAACATTTTTGCCTGATAAAGAAGTCAGTGAATCTTCAAAAGCTTGCAAGGTGTATTTTTTGCTTTTGAATTGGCCAAATAATGGTAGCGCTGTTCTGTGGATTTTTGATGTTGTTGTATTTTGCTACATGGCTAGTGTGGCTACTCCTGAATATATTACCTCTTACCTTTGACACTCAGCTCAAAATGCAGCTGGTCATCAGGGGAGTGACATATGTACACGCCAGCATCAGACTTGCCCACGTTGCTCAGCAGGAGGCTGTGCACTCGTCCCTCTCTTCGGAGCTGGCAGTGCTCACCTGCCACCAAGGTGCCCCAAGGCCCCTTCCAGCTCACCACAGCTGGCTCCTTGGAGACAATAGCTGAGAGCACTGCACTGCCCCCTTCCAGCACCAGAACCTTTTCTGGGTGATCTGGCTTTGGCACAAACAGCACTGGAGCCTCTGGAGTGAGAAGACAAAACAAAAGCAACAGGGTGAATGCCACAAGGTAGGATAGAAGGCAGGAGGGGCTCAGGTTGGTCTCTTATCTCCACTATAAATCTCATTTGTCAGAACTGTGAACCATCCCACAGCCACCTCCCATCATTTGTTATTGTGCTTTAACAAATACACTCTCTTATAATTGGAACACAAAACTGCCAAATCTGTGCCAGCCCTTGCATTTTGATTCCTTCCCCTCTCATAGCATTAGGGAGGAGGATTCCCCTAAAAACAACTTTTGTTATTGTTGTTGTTGTTGTTACCTTCACATTGATCTCGACCCATGGAGACCCTATGGATGAGACATCTCCAGTCCCCCCTGTCCTCTACTGCTCTGCCCAGCTCCTGCAAACCCATGTTCATGCTCTCTCTAACAAAGTCCTTTCATCTATCCTGTGGCCTTCCTCTCTTTCTACTTCCCTCCACCTTTCCTAACATTATTGTCTTTTCCAATGATTCATGCCTTCTCATGATGTGTCCAAAGTACAACAGTCTTAAGTCTTGTCATCTTGGCTTCTAGGGATATCTCTGGCTTGATCTGCTCTAGGACCCATTTGTTTGTTCTTTTGGCTGTCCATGGGATCCTCAGCACTCTTACATCTCAAAGGAATTGCTTTTCTTCCTATCATCTTTCTTAACTGTCCAGTTCTCACATCCATACATGGCAATAGAAAATACAGTGGCTTATATTGCGTGGCAATCGGGGTGGGTTACAGCATTTAAAAACGAACAAAGTTAAAACATTCCCTCATCCCACAATCCACCCTCCCAACCCCTTAAATGATTCTGACTTTTGTTCTGAGTTTTATGTCTTTGCATTTCAGGATCTTATCTTGTTCTTTCATAGCCACCCTCCCCATTCTTAATCTTCTTCTGATTTCCTGGCTGCTAAAGAACAACTTTAGGGACAGACAATTCATAGGCTACAGACAGACCGAGGTCATGTTCTTGACCCTGTGAGACACCTGCTCCTTCCCCTTCTTTTTCTCCAAAAACCTTCTGCAGGGCCCTCTGTCTCTCCTGTGAACACCTCAGCCACTTGCACATGTCTGTGGCACTGAAAAGTGCCACCTCACAGTGGCTATAGGTTTTTCAGAAAAGTAGGGATGATGGGGAAAAGGAGAAAGAGCTTAGGACTGGAAGTTCCTCCTCACTCTCATCAGAGTTAGGAGCAGGATTGGAAGAGGAATGCTTGTTGGATCTCATCTTACCTCTCACATACATTGTGAAATGAACTTCATCATCTCCAGTATCACAGGTAAAGATGCCGCTGTCCCCTGGCTCAGCTTGCCTGATGGTGAGGCTACGCATTAGCCTATCGCTGCTCACAACCATGCGTGGCCCAGGGTAAAGTGGCTGCATGTTCTTCAGCCACTGGACTGAAGCCTTCTCTTGAGAAAGTCGAGCAACCAGGGTCACATTCTCTCCTTCCTGAACTTCCACAGGCAGCTGGGCATCAGTCTTATTCACAATGCGCACAGGAGGTGCTGGGAGAAAAAAGACTTTCCTGTAAGCAAGGCTGCGTGTATTTTGCTACATTATGAATTCAAAGACAGCTCCATCGTGAGGCAGGGTGAAGCGATTGAAAGGCAGGAAATAATCTATTTTAATGAAACTGTGAAGTTTCATTAAAACTGCAGTCACAACTGACATACTATGTTCTTGGATGGTTATTCTGTGAAACCATTTTGGTTCAGAATTAAGACAGCATGGCACAAATTCAGCATTTCTAGACAGCAAAATGTGTGACTTCCTTCTATTTATTATTAACAATTTGTATGCAGAGAAAATCCAAGACAAAGTCAAGCTCTCACATTATTACTATTTATTAATAATAAAGATGATGATTAACAACTGTGCAATTTGCAATCTGGATTTTCAAACATAGGAACCAAAATTTCTAAAACCAACTTTGCATTTAAGCACAGGAGTTTTATGTTGTGCTCACTGATAGGCCTCCAATTGTTGCTCTCTTATTTTTCTTTATGACTTCCTAAAATACATTAAGGTATGCAGAGCAAATACATGTAAGTCAATTTACTTAATGAGCACAGGTTGCAAAATTCCACTACCCTTAGTGAGAATGTCAATGAACCTGATGACGCTCAATGTTGTACATGACTGAGACTTAACTCCTCTAGTAGGCAGTGTTATAAGGAAAGAAGCCCAGCATTTGCCTCAAGAGAGAATTTGCAATCGCATTAGGAATGTTTCCAGCTGTCCCAGTGCCCTGCATTCACCCTTTGGGTACCTCCTTTCCTCCCAAAGGGGCACTGCATTCAGTCACAGCTGCTGGAAAGGAGACTGCTCCTGCTCGCTGGCATCTCACCTTGGACGTTACCACACTGGCGGCAGAAAGCGGCAAGAAAGTGGGATGGAATCATTCCGGAACCATTCCGGAACCATTCCGGAATGGTTCCGGCAAGCGGAAAATGTTACCATACTACACTGGAATCATATTGCGGAATGGGCGATGCCGCAATGGTTCCGCTCCGGGGCCCGTATCTCCTGTTCGCACACAAGTGGAAAGATCCCTACCTCATTCCGGCAAGGATGTTCTTGCACATGCGCAGAAGCAGGAATGCTTGCCGCGTCGGTCGGATGAGTTTTTCGTCACTTGCGGCTTCTCGGCATGTCGTCATGTTGTTTTCCCCCCCGCCCCCCCCCAAATTCCGGGCTACAAAACCATCCATAATCCCTTCCCCAACCCCTGGTCGCGCGGCGGCAAAAACCCCAATAGAAACCTCTAGATTGCCTTAAAAGAATAGGACCACTTGTTTACCCATTCCGTTTGCTCCCCAGCCCAAACAGGAAGCACACGTCATAAGATGCTTCCTCGCAGATCCATGGGAAATACCGCAAGGAAGCATGGGCTATAACAAGGAAATGCGGCATGAAAGGGATCCCGTGTTCATACCTACGGCGAAAGCTGCATCATTCCGGCATGATTCCGGCCGCTCGAGTGTAATTCCTCAAGATCCCGGAATTCAAAAGAACTGAAGTGACGCTGAAACGATGCCGGAATGATGCAGGGATGGGCGGGGTTTGCAGCGACGTCGTGTGAACACACGGAAAAAAGATCCAGAATGATGCTGAAGTGATGCTGAATTCTTTCTGCTTTAGGGCCAGTGTGATAACGTCCCTTGTTGCCAAGACTTGTTGGGATATTTCCCACACTCTCTTTTAAGGCACCTGTCCTGGTAGGCACAAGGACTTCCAACTCTCTCCTTTACACTTTAAAATAAAAACTCTAGTCAATAAGACATCCCATGCTTTCAATCAGGGCAGCAATTGTTGGCAAGAAGGTGCAGAAGCAGTGGCGCCTGGGAGTCTGCCAAAGTTAAATTTAACCCTCTTCCAGCAAAATGGAAACAGAGAAGTAACCTGCTCCCTTCAATTTTTTCCTTCTTGGCACATTCCCACAGGCCTGGATATGGGAACAAAGCTGGAGTTTCTGGTGTTAAGCTCCCAAATACTACCCAAGAGCACTGGAGCCCTCAATTACTCAGACATGGAGGCAGAGGGCAAAATGAAGTCATTGCCCCCAGATAAGAATTCTTTCTCCCAATGCAATTTTCCTTCATTTCCCAAATTTCTAGCCTTGTAAAAAGTGCAACTTTGAAAATCATTCACACCTAGAATTCTTCTATTTGCTGTGTTCAAATTCCCTTAGGACATTATCACATATGGGCCAGAAAGCGATAATAAAGTGGAAA
>CM034701.1:129180543-129190859 GCA_020142125.1 Phrynosoma platyrhinos | reverse complement strand
AGTTGTAGCTTGAATCTGGGGGCCTGGAACGAATTAGGGCATTTCAATATTAAATTTGCTTCTACTTACGAAATTTTTTACTTACAAAATGGCTGTCGGAACGAATTAATTTCGTAAGTAGAGGTACCACTGTAGTTCACATAATCAGCTCAATAATCACTGAAACTATACTGTAGGTTGGTCATTTTTGCCATAGGGAGGCTGGCAAGGCTGAAGATGAGGGATAATGGCTTTCCTAAAACTTTTTGTCTAAAGCTTTTTTCCAGCCTTCATGGTTGAGAAGACTGTTGAATCAGGGGTCTTTTGGCTTCCCTCTTAAGCAGTCCTATTACACCACCTCTTGAGGATTCCAGCAAAGAGGGAACAAGATCAGCAACAATTTCTCACTTTCTGTCTCTTTTGCTTTCCAACTCAAGCCTTAGCTTTTCTCTTCGAGGAGTCTCACCTGCCACTTCTACTATAGACACCATCTGGTCTGTGCCTGCATCACACACATAGGAGCCTGAATCTCCTGGTTTGGCTCCAAGGATGGTGAGTTGCCGGTGACTTCCATGGGCTTCAATGCGAATGCACTTGCTGGGTATTAGTTCCTCACCATCCCGTAACCAGCGTACAACAGCATTAGGTGAAGACACCTTGCAAGCCAATATTAGAGCTTCTCCTGCTGCCAAAGAGTGATGTTCTGACGCCTCTGTGCTTCTCACAATGGAGATAGGAGGCTCTTAAGAAACAGAGAAGAGAAAAAAGAGAGTTAGAGTTGTCACAGTGCAGAATAGAGCTCTGAGCACCAGATTGTCCAGACCTAGGCCAGTGCACTTCAGTACTGTCAGTGCCATTCAAGCTCCAGAGGGATCACCCATGCTTCTTCCCAAAGAGTGTCATGGGCATCTTTCCTCAGTAGCCAGATATTCCAGCATAGAGTTGAGTAAAGTGGCTGTTTTGCACCACAGTGCCCAGAATCCCTAGCTGATATAGCAGGTACTTAAGAGATCTGTGGAACTATAGTTCCAAAAGTAGCTTTTCCAAGCTCTGTTCCAGACCCCACAGTAATGCAAACACTTTTAGGGATTTGACCCTTGTATTTCTCTGCTACAGCTACTTTCTACTTGGGTGCTGTCTTAATTTCACATGAACCAGTCAGACCTCAGCATCAAAACTTGAGGAAAGTCCAGATGGACCAGCACAAAAGCTTATTTAGTATAGCATTCTATTTCCTAAATAGCAGATCAGGTGCCCATGAGAAGCCCACAAGCAGGCCATGAGCACAGCAGCACTTTTCTGTTTGTCTTTCTTCCTTCTTCTCCAAGTACTTCTAATAAGAGGCATATAGTTACTATTACTATGTTTTTATACACACACCTCATAGAATCATAGAATCATAGAATCATAGAGTTGGAAGAGACCACAAGGGCCATCCAGTCCAACCCCTGCCATGCAGGAACTCCCAATCAAAGCATCCCTGACAGATGGCCATCCAGCATCTGCTTAAAGACCTCCAAGGAAGGAGACTCCACTACTCTCCGAGGGAGTGTGTTCCACTGTCGAACCGCCCTTACTGTCAGGAAGTTCCTCCTAATGTTGAGGTGGAATCTCTTTTCTTGCAGCTTGCATCCATTGTTTCTGGTCCTAGTCTCTGGAGCAGCAGAAAACAAGCTTGTTCCCTCCTCGATATGACATCCCTTCAAATATTTAAACACGGCTATCATATCACCTTTCAGCCTTCTCTTCTCCAGGCTAAAAATCCCCAGCTCCCTAAGTCGTTCCTCATAGGGCTTGGTTTCCAGACCCTTCACCATTTTAGTTGCCCTCCTTTGGACACTGTGACTATGAGTATCAGCAATTGACAGCTTTATCTTCCATGAATACTGGTTGTAGATACATCCATCAGAAGTTGGGGAAAAATCTTTCAAACAAACAAATGGATATGCATTTGCTCAATTTAAAATGAATTTAAGTTATATAATTTATATAATGATTTAGGTACTGTAAATAGTACAGGTTGCATAATTTATACATGTTGCAGAATTCAGGTTTTCCATGTATCACATTTTGATTGCTACTGTAATGTTATTATTTCTGAAGGTTAACCAAAGCCCTGAGAAACACCGTTGGTTATAAATGCCAATGATGAATATAAACACCAATGGAAACAAATTTAAGAAGCTACCACAATGGATGATAGAAAACATTTGTTTTGAAATGTGAACACTATTTCCAACATCATGATTACATCAGAGGATTAATGGTATATATTACCAGTGGCATTTCAGACACTTTGGTGGAGATGCAACACTTTAAAGACTTATTACCTGCAAGTTGGTGCAGTGACAAGAAATTAAATCCTATTGGCATAAAATAGCTGAGGGCACAGGATATAAATTTTACTACTTCTCCTTTTGTAATAAGGATTTCCCCAAGATTCAGCCAAGGAATTAAGAAATGGTGGGCAACATGATAAAGAGCAGCTAGAACTGTAGGTCCCGGAAATGGGAAATAAAGATGCTGTCAGTGAATAAGCTGACCTTTTACAAATATATGTGGGAGAACAAATTTCCATCAAATCCATTCTCCCCTGTCCTCCCCTACAACTGAATGCAGGTTACTCTAACAGCAGTGAACCACACTGGAATATGGTGCTTTTTTCAAGTTAAAGACTGCATGCTTACCTTATAAAAGTTATTTTTTAAAAAAGAAGAAAAGACATTGCACTTGTGTGGTCCTTCCTCCTATCTCTCTCATCACATGCAAGTCTTACCCTCCACAGTGACATAGAAGATGAGGCTGTCATCACCGCTGTCACACAGATACTCCCCTGCATCACCACGCTCTACTCCCAGAATCACCAATGCGTGGCGTGTTCCGTCTTGCTCCAGTCGCACACGGTCTGTGTCTTGCAGCTTCTCTCCATCCTTGTACCATTTCACCTCTCCTTTAGGGCAAGACAGTGTCACTGACAGTGTGAGGTCCTCTGAAGCTAAGCAGTGGTAGCGTGTTTGCAGCTCATCGCGCCCTACAATCTTTACTGGAGGGTCTGCCAGTACAAAGAAAGATTTAGTTAACTTTCTGTTGCTACTGTTCTCTTGATCAAATGCATTTATGACAATATTAATATGCAAAGCACTTTGAAATCTTAACACATGGCTATCTTAACACCACCCTCCTACCATTCTTTCTCTGTTGACATAAAATATAAGTGCTGTGTAGTTTGAGGTAAGGGCCAAGCAAGAAGCAAATGATGAGGGCACCCATGATTCTAGGGTGAAGTCGTTTCCCCCCCCCCCCCCACATTCAGTCCACAAGCCACCACTGGTATAAAGGGGAATTGGAATAAACTGATATAGTTCATTCTGGACACCTAGACTCCATGGAGTGACTGTCCTACATAATTTAGAGAGTTCCCAAAGGAGTTCAGACTATATGCAACAACTGATATGGGACGTATGGATAGCATGCTGCTTGCAGAGTCTACAGTCAGTCCTTATGCCCCCAGAAGAGCACTAAAGAGGGTTGTTCATGACAGCCAAGTGACTATCCAAAGGTACTGGGCTCAGCAAGGCACATAACAATGATGATTCTATTTGTGAAATTGAAGGCTTTCACGGCCAGCATCCATGGTTTATTGTGGGTTTTTTGGGCTATGTGGCCGTGTTCTAGAAGTTTTTATTCCTGACGTTTTGCCAGCATCTGTGACTGGCATCTTCAAAGAATGCTGGCATGGAAGTGAGTAGGATATATATATATATATATAGATATATAGATAAATAGATACCCACTCAGGGTCAGGGATTTTCCCAGCAGACAATGGATCACTAATTAAATAGACACAATGCATCCTTACATATCATCCCACCCTGAGGCCATGCCCTTTAACAACAGAACAACATACAGATTAACATGTAAATCACCTTCTCTCAACCAAGGGTCCCATATGAGTGTGTGAGTATATATATATATGTATACTCACACACACACACCACTCACTTCCATGCCAGCATTCTCTGAAGATGCTAGCCACAGATGCTGGTGAAATGTCAAGAATAAAAACTTCTATAACATGGCCACATAGCCCCAAAAAAACCCCACAAAAATTATTATATTTATTTACTTACTTACTTATTTTAAAAACTGTGTCAAACTATAGCTTTATATTCTTGTCCTGTTGGATGTTTGGGGAAGTGGATATACAGAACGTTAGAGGAGTTAAGACCAACATGTATTTAACCATAAGTGACCACCTTCACAAAACTCCTTGTACTCCCATCTGAACAGGTCCACACAAATTTTCAGGAAAAACTGCAGCATCAGTTGCACCAACATCTCATTCACTGGGGCTGGGGCCATTCATAAAAACACTTAACTGTCTTGAGATTGTGCCCTGCTCTATTTCCTCACTTTCACTACCAATCTTACAAAACCACGTGGTGCCCAAGCTAAATACACTATTTTGTAGGCCATGAGACAAATTCATCAAATGCATATCAGAACAGAGAATTTCTACATTTGTCACCAGGACACTTTATTTTCCTCCGTTTCCGATTTGTTCATTAAGGAAGGATCCTCTGGGACTGCTGTGCTTCATTAACCTTCTACCTACCATCCAGAAAAAAATAATAATCAAAGAACATCCTGTCTTCTGGCCTCTGCCTCATCTGGATATGAATTCTGAGAAACTGTCCGATAATCACTTATGCACAGAATAAGCTGAAAACAAATCCACTGCCAAAACGGCATGTCATTTGCCACAAAGCCAGCTCCATCTAGAGGCCAAAACAACACTGTATAGTGAAGTTTTCCCCCTCCAAATCCCCCTTGTTCCTCTTCCAGCACCAGCTCATTTTGATTCTGATTACAGTCTGACTTCCTTATCCATGGAGTCTTTATCCAGGGATTCAACCATCCATGGCTTGAAAATATTCCAAAAAGCAAACCTTGAATTTGCTATTTTATATAATGGACACCATTTCACTTTGTCATTGTATTTAATGGGACTTGAGCAGCCACAGATTTTGGTATCAATAGAGGGTCCTGGATCCAAACTGCAGCAGATACCAAGGGCACACTGTATATAGAGTAACTTTTCATTGCCTCCTTCAGCTTCTGTAGTGGCTACAGTGAAATTCAATATTCCTTTCTCCATAGGTTTTGGCCCAATACATTATTTATGTTGAAAAACCTGTTGTAGTTATCTTCTCAATTCTTTATTTAATGCCTGGGCTTTGCATCCACCTAACCTAGCAATCCTTTAACCATAAAGATGAGTTTTGAACTGGCTGTTGTTCACACCCTCTTCTGTGTGACTGGCATAAGCAGAGTTTACATTGTGGCAAAACAGCAACAGTTGCTCTAAACTCTTGTAACAAGAAGTGCCATTTTATCAAGGTACTTCCTGTTGTACATCCTATTTGCTAGCTACTGTTGATTCAAAGAGTGATTTTTGACAGAAAAGATTTTTGACAACAAAAACCACAAGGGGCTTGTGTCTGAGAACTGACCCCTGAATCAATGTTATTCATGATTGTCTTGTATACCCACCTCAAGAGTGCCAGATGCATTTATAAATTGCCCATATTGAACGCCATTGGATCCCCCACGTATGACTTGGCCAAGTTTCTGGCCACACAATTACAAACCCATATAGGGCAAACCCACCACTACATCAGGGACTCAGCTCACTTCATAGAAAAAATCAACAACCTTGAACTCAAACCTAAAGACAGACTTGATGTGGTCTCCCTGTTCACCAAAGTCCCCATACTGGACACTATGGCACTCATCCAACAATTTTTTCTGGAAGACTTCACAGCCCTGTTTGAACATTGTGTTACCACAAGCTACTTCCAGTGGGACAATGGATTATATGAGCAGAGAGATGGGGTAGCCATGGGAAGCCCTCTGAGCCCCATGATAGAAAACTTTTAAATGGAACACTTTGAAAAGCAAGCCCTGGAAACAGCACCAAAAACCCCCACAATGTGGTTCTGATACATGGATGACACTTTTACCATTTGGAGTCATGGAGAAAAAGATCTGATCAGGTTTTTGAACCATATGAACAACATCCACCCAAACATCCAATTCATGATGGAAAAAGAAAAGGAAGAAACATTGCCATTCTTGGATGTCCTAGTCATCCACAAACCAAACCAACGATTGGGTCACACGGTATACAAAAAACCTACACACATGGACAAATACCTACACAAGAACTCCAATCATCACCCAGAACAAAAAAGAAGCACAATAAAAACATTGGCAGACCATGCAAAAAGGATCTGTGAACCTCACTACCTGGAAGATGAATCAAAACACCTAAACTAGGTTCTACAGGCTAATGGTTACTCCAGCTCAGATATCAGAAGAGCTGTCAGACTCAGAGAGAACCACAAGAGTGAAGACAAACAACCACCCAAAGGGAAGGTATTTTTACCATACATCAAAGGAGTCATAGACAGAATAGGGAAACTGATGAGGAAAAACAACCTCCAAATGATCTACAGACCAACCAAGAAAACCCAGGAAATGCTGTGTTTAGAGAAGGATAGGAGAGACTCTCTCATGGCTGCAGGAGTTTATCATATACCATGCAGCTGTGGACAAGTCTACATAGGGAACCACAAAATGCAGTGTTCAGATGCAAATCAAGGGACATGTGAGACACTGCAGACTGGACCAGCCAGAAAAATCAACAGTAGCAGAACACGTTATAAATCAACCTAGGCACAAAATGCTATTTAAAACACTGAAGTTCTGGATCATGCCAACAGCTATCAGGTCAGAATGCACAGGAAAGCCACTGAAATCCACAAGCACCTGGACAACCTCAACAGGAAAGAAGAAACCCTGAAAGTAAACAGAGTTTGGCTACCAGTCCTCAAAAACGCTAAAGTCAAGACTCAGCAAATGCAAATGAAAGTTGCCCAGGGTCAGGGGTTTTCCCAGCAGACAATGTATCATTAAATATCCTCCTTGCATATCCTCCCACTCTGAGGCCTTGCCCTTCAACAACAGAGCAACACACAGTTTAACATTTAAATCACCTTCTCTCAACCAAGGGTCACACAGTATGTGTGTATGTATGTGTGTGTATATATGCATACATACATACATACATACATATATATATATGCATACATACATACACACACCCCTCTCACTTACATGCAAGCATTCTCTGAAGATGCCAGCCACAGACACTGGCGAAATGTCAAGAATAAATTCTTCTAGGGCCTCACAGCCCAAAAAACCTATTTATATAAGATTTCCATTTTAAAATCAGAGAAACTGCTTTATTAACTTTTCTCAGCCAAACAGGAAGAATCTAGCATGGCATGCCAAGAAAATGCAGGCAAAGTGAAGTGGATATAATCCACCCTAAAAGTCGAGCTGTCAGAATAATAATAATAAAAAACACTGGACAGGGCTCCTTAAGGTTTGTGTAGAAGAGGGAATTTCCAGCAGGTATTGCTTGTCATACAACCTGCTGAAATTCCCTCTTCTGCACAGTCATTAGAGGAACAGGATCCCTCTCTAGTTTTCATTAAGGCAGCCCTAGGACTCCTAAGACATTCTAACTACTGCCAGGGAGTGACAATCCAGGCAGGCCTTAAATCAAAGGTCCCTCAGGATTTGTTGTTGATAACTGCCTTCTAGTCAACTTCGACACTTGGCAACCCAATGTATGAGAGACCTCCAAGTCACCCTATCCTCAACCACCTTGCTTAGCTCCTACAGACTCATGGCTGTGGCTTCTCTGATTGAATCTATCCATCTGGAATGCAGCCTTCCTCTTTTCCTATTGCCCTTTGCTTTGCCAACCATTATAATATTTTCTAGTGACTCCTTGGTTCTCACGATATGACCAAAATATGATAACTTCAGTTTAGTGATCTTTGCTTCAAGGGAGAGTTTGGGTCTGATCTGCAATGGGACACATCCATTGGTCTTTTTTAGCAGTCCATGGTATTCTCAGAACTCTTCTCCAATACCACATCTCAAATGAGTTGATTTTCTTCCTATCAGGTTTCTTCACTGTCCAGCTTCCACAACCATACATAGAAATTGAAAATATGATGGCATGGACAATCTTAACTTTAGTATTTAATAATATATCTGTACACTTCAGGATCTTGCCTAGTTCTTTCATAGCTGCCCTTCCAAATCCTAGTTTTCTTCTGATTTCTCGACTGTGCATTCTTTGCTCTGATTAATGATTGAGTCCAAGTATGGAAAATACTGAACTCTTTCAGTCTCTTCATATAAGTAACAAATTTTCCTGTAACTAGATTTGAAAGAGAATATGCTGGTGGGAAGTAGGAGTCTGCAAATGTGTATCCAACTATAAGTTCCATAAGTGAAATTTAATAGGTGGAACTCAACCACAGAATGTAGCAAATCAAATGGGTTAACAATAAGGGCATTTATTCCAAGTGAAAGCAAAGCAATAGTCACTGGGGGGATTTGGGAAGGGCTGTTTCTCAATGGCAGAGCATATTCTTCACCTGCAAAATGTCCCAGGTTCAGTTCTTGACATCTCCACATAAGCTTGGAAAGTCTCCTGTCTGAAAACCTGGGGAGCTACTGCCAATTGTTAACATTAAAGGTTAAAAAAAAAAGCTAGACAAAAGGAATGGTCTGGTTGTTATAAGGCACTTTCCTGTTTCTAACCTCATAATACATCTGTCAAGCAAAGATGCCAATTTTTTATTTTATTTTATTGGATTTTGCAGATACAGTTCATGCCCTTACCATGAAGAAAGCCTTCTTTATTTTTAATGGCTTATGGGTAAGGAGAAAGCATTTCCCAGGAGAATATCACAGCTGCAGTCTATCTAATAATATTTCACAGTAACAGAACCATAGATGCTGAACAAAAACTTTGCTTCAGCTTCAGACGCATCAAACTCCACCCTGAGGATTTAAATTACCACAATCTCAAGGAAGAGAAGAGGCCTACATGTGATCAGCATGATTTCAGAAATAATGAAGTAAACTTTATGCAATGGACAGTGGCTCTACACTTTTAAAGGCTAAATCATTCCATCCTTGCTGCAACATAATAAGAAAAGAATCTTCAGTTCTTTAATAATTTCCCAAAATGTACCACCTAAGACTAACCTAAGATGATTCCTAATTTGTGCAGTACTTATGGATCTGCAAATGTAGCTTAAGGTAACGCCAAGATGTGCAAGCTTCCTATGTGTAAAGAATGATGTGCTTAGTGATGCAAGAATGGGGACACAAACATGCTAGAGTACACACACAGAAAATTAAAAGAAAAGCAAGTGCACACTTCTAGACAAGCAGAGGAGACAGCAACCCAGTGCATTAAGAGCCAAACTAGCATGTCACTGTGAAGTTGAAGGCTTTCATGGCTGGCATCAATAGTTTGCTGTCAGTTTTTCTGGTTGTGTGGCTGTGTTCTGGAAGAATTTATTCCTGACATTTTGCCTGCAAATATGGCTGGCATCTTCAGAGGGTGGTGGCATGGAAGTGTGTGGAGTATATATACCTGTGGGACCATTGTTTGGGAGGAAGTGTTTTTGACATGTTAATGGTGGAGTTATTTGTGTGTTGTTTTATTTGTTTGCAGTTTTATTATTTCTATTGCTTTTTACTGTTGTCGTTTTTATTATCATGTTTTACATATTGTATTATTGTACAGTGTTGTGCATTTTATCTTTGTGCTCCTGCCTCGATCCGTAGGGAGAGGCAGGAAAATATAAATAAATTTTATTATTTATTATTATTATTTATTGTATTGTGTTGTGTTGAATGGCACAGCCTGGAGGTGTGTTGTGTGGAGGATATGCAAGGGGATTTGGGTCTTTTTTTTTTTTTTTTTTGGTAATTGAAGGATTTTAAACAGAGGCTGGATGTCCTGCATGGCAAGGAGTTGGACTGGATGGCCCTCACTCTTCCAATGCTATGATTCTATGATTCTAATCCATTGGTAATCAATTGGTAATCCATTGGTAATTTAATTGGTAATCAACATAGTATAACACACAAACTAATTCCACCATTAACATGTAAACAAACCCACTTCCTCCCAACCAAGGGTCCCACAGGTATATATACTCCACACACTTCCATGCCACCACCCTCTGAAGATGCCAGCCATAGTTGCAGGCGAAATGTCAGGAATAAATTCTTCCAGAACACGGCTACACAGCCCAAAAAACCTACAGAAAGCTACAGCATGTCACTCTTTACAGCAAAGTCAAACATCATTTGTGACCTGGCTTTTAATTCTCCGGGGTGTTTGCACCAATCTTCAGGCACAAAACTAAAAATATATAAAGCCAGACTGCAGGCCC
>CM034701.1:129167761-129180443 GCA_020142125.1 Phrynosoma platyrhinos | reverse complement strand
TGTATTTCCCAGAATGCTCTGGGCCAGCTGCAGGGATGACCAGACACCGCCAGGCACCCTCTTCCTCCAGGATGAGGCCGCTGTTGGCCTCTAGCGTGACACCGTCCTTAACCCAGTGGACAGGCGCATTATCATGAGAGACCATACAGGTCAGAGTCACTGTCTCCCCCGTTGAGGCTTTCAGGACAGAAGGAGTCCTGCGGGGCTGCACGATCTTCACAGGGGGCTCTGGAAGGAGAGGGCAGGCAGCCCAAGTTTGAAGCAGCCACAGGCAGCACTGCTGTTTCAGGGCCAAAGCCATCATCTTTCATTGGAAAAGAAAAATTTTGGCCAAAGAGCCCTTAGAATTAAGGGAGGAGGATCCTCAAAGAAACACAGAATCTGTCTTCTCCCTGGGCAGGTAGCATCAAGTCCACTTCTCCATAACTAAACATGAAGCTGACATATTCATGAGAATGAATCCAGCTTTAGCTGCTAGCCACAGGTGTCTTTTCCCCTCCCTTTTGTGCTTTCCCTCTCTCCAGAAAAGATACTCAGACAATGCTCTCATCTATGTTTCTCATGCGTGTGTGTGTGTCTGTGTCTGTGTGTGCCCATGCACCTTCAAGTCACCTGTTAACTTATGGTGACCCCATGAATTTCAGAGTTTTCTCAGGCAAGCAAAACTCAGAGGTGGTTTTGCCAGTTTCTTCCTCTGAAATATAGATTACAGCACCTGGTATTTGTTGGCAGTCTCCCATCTAAGTAGCAACCAGGTCTAACCCTGCTTAGCTTCCAAGGTCAGATGGAATCTGGTGCCCAGAGTATTTAGGCTTCCCCTATGTTTCTCACAGGCCTTAAATAGGCAGAGGGCTTGGTATTCTAAGCACTTCTTCCAGAATATTTTCTCCAACAGAAAGAAAAGTAAGGAAGCATGAGCATTGGCAGAAAAAAAAACACTGATAGGAAATGGGTTAAGAAGTTCCTCCCTTTTCCATGCACCACTATTCTGCTGCTCACTGCAGCCTCCAGGGGAGCATTGTGAGGAGGGGGGATAAAACACTGAGGAAAGAGCAAGTGTCATTCATAGGAGTTTATCACATGGGGGAAATCCCGTGCGAAAACGGGGCTTTAAATTAGAAAAAAAAACGCAAAAGTGGTCATGATTTCACACAACGTCGCTGTTAAATTGATGTTAAAAGGAGGTTAATACAAACAAAAAACCCTCATTTACGCTTCTTTTTACTTTCGGAAAAACCCGAAAGTAAAAATGAGGGGGTTTCGTTTGGATTAACCTCCTTTTAACAGCACTTTCACATTTCACACAGAGTAGAACGGGAGAAATCCCATTCATTAAAAGCTTCCGCTTTTGTGGCTTTTTTTCACTTTAAAGAGCGATTTTGCACTGGGTTCCCTGTGTGATAAACTCCATAGTTTGGCCTGATTTCTCAAAACAGGGCTCATGTTAACAGCTTTCCAGCTGCCTTATCCAGTAATTATTTAAAATCTTGTTTTATTTAAAGGGATACTGGAACTCATTTGGTGTATCCTCCTCAGTTCAAGATAAAACATCTTTTCTACGTGACTTTATGAAAAGACCAAGGAATGGTAATAACCCTTTAACCAACAGCATCACAATAAAAATTAATGCAGGGCAGGGAACTGTTTTGTCGTTCTTATACTTGTAAAGTGCTATGTACAGTGATGGTGCTATATATAGAAATTAATAAATAATGCCCAAACATTGCTTCCTGAGCTACGTACAGATATATAGATTAGTCAACTATCTTACTGGTTGGGATAAAGATTTGAGTTGGCCTGAGAGCATTCATGGTAAGGATGCACTCATGATAAAACATTGTTGGCTCCCTAAACAACCTAGGAAATCTTTTGACAGACTTAGAATGCATACCATTCTAATTCGACTTAGAATTCACATTCACATTCACATTCGATTTAGAATGTGTACCACTTCCTTAGACCGACATTTAGCAAAGCTCTGGCACTGGCAACAATATGCTGAGCTAGCAATGTATTGGATTACAATTCCTTCTTTGCATTACATCTTCAATTTTTTTCTCCTGTTTGCATGACGAAAAAGCCAGTGTGACTTTGTAAGCTTGCAACATGTAATTGTGCATTTTGGTTGGCTCAATAAAGGTATCATTGTTTGAATATTATTGCATTACCTCTATGAGTATTATTTGGGTTTAACCACATAATAGGTTTACCTATTTGCCTATAGAAGAAAGATTACAATAGTTGGGACTTTATAGTTGGGGGGGAGTGAGTAAGGCCTTTTTTCTGATAGAAAAGCATAAAATAGCAATAGCAGCTTTATTTATATACCGCTTCATACTGCGCTATGCAGCCTCTAAGCAGTTTACAACTGTAAGCTAATTGCCCCCATCAAGCTGGGTACTCATTTTAGCAACCTCAGAAGGATGCAAGCCTGAGTCGAGCCTGAGCCCTGGCTGGTATTGAACCCGCAACCTTGTGGTTTGTGAGTGAGTGGCTGCAGAACAGGCATTTAACCACTGCGCCACCAGTGTATAAGTATGCATGAGGTAGAGAAAGTGGATAAGGAGAGTAGCCATACAGACCATAGTTAAAATATACAATCACTATCACAAGTTGAAGTGATGGCCACCAAGATGGATAGCATTAAAGGGGGAGCTGAAAAATTCAGGGAGAAATTTAATCATGATGTCTAGCATGCCATCCAGCTCCTAGATCAGAGTCTGCATTCCTCTCAATACCAACTGTTCAAAAACAGTAACAGGAGGATGCTATTGTCCTCATTTCTCATTTCAGGGGTTCCCAGAGGCATCTGATTGGGCACCATGGGAAACTGTATTCTGGAGTACAGGTCTTTGATCTGACCCAACAGAGCTCTTCTCAATGCAAATATGTACATTGAAAACAAGTGGGAATCAGTGTATGTGCTGCCAGATGACATGTTCAGGTTGCAGTGTGTTGAACTGGACAAGTCAGAAATATTCAAAGGAGAGCAGATATCCAAATTACCTTTGTACTTGGCTCTCAGGATTGCTGTATGTGACTTCAGTTAGTCTTCCCTTTTGCCCATTTCTACTTGTTTTCACCCTACCTCTCATAATTAGAACAAAGAAATCACATCAGATTTTATTCTGATTAGACCAGGGGTCGGCAAGGTTTACGTACCTGGGGCTGGTCACTGGTCCCCAGGTCTTCTGCTGGGCCGGGGGGGGGGGGGGGGGGGGATGGCGGCAAGTGTGCTCATGCTCACTCACATGGCCCCCACCAACCCCCGCCGCTGCTGCCATGCATGTCATGCCGTCATTTTGTTTGCCAAAATGGCGGCCGCGACTCGTTCGCACATGCGCAGGAGTACTGCATATGCGCAAATGAATCACGGCCGCCATTTTGGCAAACAAAATGGTGGCCGCAGTGACAGGGGTCAGCGGGCCGGGTGTGGCCCGTGGGCCGTAGGTTGCCGACCCCTGGATTAGACATTTCAAAAAAGGAGTGTAATACAATTTGGACCTGTCATCTCTCCATGCTGACAGCTCTATGCTTCTTACAATATGCAGTCTGTCCCTGGTATTAACTCCATCTATAGAGATTTACAAATCTACAAATTGGTAAATAAAACCAGATTTTGGACTAGGAGGAGTAGGAGATTTAAAAAGAGTGCAAGATAGCTGATCAGAACTAGGTTGTGCTCTAATGAGGACCAGTGTTTCTTGAATGTAGGGTCATGTATCAAGTTAGATTTTGAGATATTCTTCACAACTGTGAATTCCAGACAAAAATGCTCACCTGAAATCTTGACATCAAAGGAAACAGATTCATCCTTGGTCTCACAGATGTACTCTCCAGCATCTTCTGCACCTGCCTGCAGGACAAGCAGGCGACGCTCAGCACCCTCCATCTGAAGGAAGAGGTTGTGTGTCTCATCTACCTCCAGGCCATCTTTGAACCAGCGTACAGGGGCATCAGGAATGGACACCACACAACTCAGCTCCAGGCGTTCAGATGCCCACACCTGCTTCTCCACTGAATGCTCCACTGGGTGTACAATACGTACTGGAGGCTCTACCAGACAGATACAAAGTAGGACTCTGAGAACCCTCATCCACCTCCATCTCCAGTCTTGTCTAGTGACTCTTCTAGGCCCAAACTACATCTGCAAAGATGGGCCATTAACCATGACAGCTGCTGCTTCTAAAGGAAAGCTACATTGGGAGGGAACAATTTTCATCATCATGTCTCTGGAGGTTCATTAAACACTGCACAAAGGAGACACACAAAGGAGGTCTCTTTTTGAAGGATCATTAATTCATTCATTCTCTTCACTCAACCACTGAAAATTTTCTACAGAGGAAAAGCAGGTAACCTCTATCAGCCATGTTTCTGCTTCAGTTTTTTTCTTAGGATTTCTGATGCATCATTGAAAAGGCAAACCTCCATCTGGACCTTCAGCAGAGAAAGAAGAGCTAGTGAGAGGGAAGGCTTTTCCGTTAAAATTGTCCTCTTCTAAGGAAGGTAAAGTAAAGGTAGTCCCTTGACATGAATGTCTAGTCATAACCAACTGTAGGGAGTGGTGCTCATCTCCATTACTAAGCCAAAGAGCCAGCATTGTCCATAGATGACTCTGGTATTCATGTGGCCAGCATGACTGCCCAGAATGCTGTTTACCTTCCACCAAAGTAGTACCTATTTATCCACTTGCATTTGCATGCTTTCAAATTGCTAGGTTGGCAGAAGCTGGGACTAGTGACAGGAGCTCACCCCATCATGCAGCACCTGGGCCCTGAACTGCCAACCTGCCAATCTTCCATTTGTCACAATTGGCCTCTTAGCCACTAAGCCATACTATTATGTAAAAGAAACAGCTGCCATCTGAGCTTACACTGGGGTGGGCAATTTGTGGTACTTCAGATGTTGTAACTCCCATCTACCCTAGCCACCATAGCCAATGGTAGGGGCTGATTGGGACTGCCTGATCCTTGTTTAAATACATGCATTTATGTGTAATGAGTTTGGCCTTTTAAAACTTCCTTCCAGTATTTCACCAAGCCATGTCAGAGAGATTCCTTCAGTCTTGTACAATGTCTTCAGAACTAAGGGACCCTATGTGGTCTTGAGCACACAGCCAGCTCATGAGGGCAGTGCTTTCTCTGCTTTCCCGCTTGAAAGGATTCAGACCCACATTGCTCCAGAGAGCTCCGAGGCAGGAGAGAAAAGGCTGGAACCAAATCTACCATATCTAACCAGACAATGAGCATGTTGAGAAGCATCAAGAGGCAGTAGCCCGCATCTACTAAACCAAAAGAGAAGTGATGGTATGAAATGAGGTCCAAAATATACCCAATTGGGCTGAGTCTCAAATAATTACTCACCTGTGATGGTGACATTGAAGAAGACAGAGTCACCACCAGCATCACAGACAAATTCCCCTGTGTCCTGAGCCTGGGCCGCTGTGATGACCAGGCGACGATGGAGCCCTTCACTCTCCAGCAGGAGACCATCACTTTCCTCCAGCTCTTCTCCATCCTTGTACCAGCACACCAGAACATCAGCACGGGACAGCTCACAGGTCAACACCACACGCTCTGAGATCTGGTAGACATGAGCCGCATCTGCATTAGAATTTACAACTCGGACAGGCAGCTCTGCAGGGGAAAAGGCCATAATGACATAGAGAGAAGACATCAACTTCAACATGAGCAATGTGGGCAAAGGAGAAGGGGAGGAAGAGAATTTCAACCCATGCATTTCACTTGTTCTGGTGGGGAAGCAGAAAGGGGAGAGTAAGAAGAGGAGAAGAGGCTGAATGGTTAATCTCTCTACTTCTGATTTTGGGAATATTGGTGGGAGACAGAGATTTTGACATTCATATGCCTGCCATTTCAGAAAAGACTGACAGTATGAAGGCTATTAATAATGGCCTAGACAGGTCTTGTAATCAGGAATCGGTTACAAGAAAACAGTGAAAGGGTGGTGGAAGTAAAGGTAGGCAGAGGAAAGACTAGTCTCAAAGAGACAGACTTGGTCCAGCCTCCAAGATGATGATAAAGGGGAAAGACTGAGCTGCTACTGTGAGCTGTTCTCTTTCCAGCCAAGAGAAGGCTACTAGGTCTAAGGTAGCTTTCTCCATATGTGATTAGCCACACCTAATCCCAGCTGTTATTATGGGAGTTATTCAACACACCAGGATGACAGCTGAATGAGGAAAGCTGATCTAGGGGCTTCCCCATACAAATTTTTCCATCTCTTTGCTTCAACTCACCATCGACTGTCACAATAAAATTAACAGTGTCATCAGCTGTGTTGCAAGTATACGTCCCAGAGTCCAGGGGGCAAGCTGAATGGATCAACATCTTCCTAAGGAAACCCTCTGACTGGATGGTGAGGTTGTCATCACCTAAGGACACAGGCTCTCCATCCTTAAGCCACTGGACAGGGGCATCTGTAGCAGAGACTTCACACTCCAGCAGAATAGGCATTCCCTCCAAGATAGTCTGGAAGGACTGGGCCTCTGGCACTGGACTGATGTGCACCTTAGGAGCTGAAGAAAGACATTGTGAATGGGTGAAGCACCTGTGATCTTTTGGCCAGGCAAAGTAAGACATGTTCCTTTGTGCTGGTTTATAGGAAATCTGTGCTATGGAACATCTTTCTTCTACTGTTAATCAACCCTGCCCTGTTCTATAATGCAGGGATAAGAAATCCATCCAGATGTTGCTACAACTCCCATCATCCCTCACTATTGGCCATGGCAGTTGGGATTGATGAGCCTCAATATCTGGAAGATCACAAGATACTCACCAAATATATAGAAAAGGCTCAATTTCTAAAAGGACATATAATTAACTGAAGCTCTATTTGACATGCAAATCTTGATTCCATATGTATAAACCTCATTGGATTACCCAGGGGTGAAGGAAACACACATATTCAGAGGCATATTCTTCTTCTACTGCCACTTTTCAGACTTCCAAACAAAGCCCTGCCAATCAATACAGTGTTAAATGGTGAAACCATCAACTGATTCCAACCCCAGTACAGTTTGGCTGGCAATTCCTGTTTTCAGCTGCATGGTGATCAATGGCAGGCCAATAAGCTATTACTTCAGAGATGTGGGGGTAAAGCAGTTTTCTCCACCTGCATTATGGTTGTGTTTCCCCAATGGTAGTTTTCACTGGGAGCAGGAAAAGAGATCTCTATGTCACTCATCTTTTCCCCTTCTCCATTAAAAGCCTTAGCTTATGTCAGGGGTGCAGCTAAAGTGGGATGTGCCTCCAGTTACAACACTTTGTAATTCTGGACCAAGAGTTTTCTGTGAATAGTGTATTAAAAATAATCCAGAGCTGAAGTCAGTTCCCTGGTGAGGAGCTTATTGAACAAACTGTGAATCTGACAGACAAACAAAGGAGTTGAAATTAACTTTACTGGGAAGTTAAAATGAAAGCACAATATGTAATTGAATAGGTATTGAATGAAGAATTGATATTCAGACAGGGGTGCAGATGGTAATTCAATTGAGAACTGGCTGTAGCTTTCAAGTGAGTTGTAATTCACTTCTCTGGCTTGATTGCCCATTGGAAAAGGGTTTGCTTTGATTATTATTTTAGATTTTGCTTTTATTCTTTAATATATCTATTGGTTGTTTATTACATTTATCCATTACAAATACTATGTAGTTGGGTTGGGATGTACATAATGTTGGAATCTATGAAATATATTATTGGGGTTGGAAGAGGAAGAAGTCATTAATCAATGGGCTGCTACAGACCCATTAATGTTTCCAAAGCATGACTACTCCCATCCAATACATTTGCAGAAGGATGCCTTTCCATGCAGATATATAAGAGTTTCTGGGGAAACAAATGTGACCTGAAGTTTTCCAAGGTTTCACATCTCTTCCCCCTAGCCTTTCAACTCTGTGTAAGGGACAAATTGCAAGATGGCCTCCAAAGATGAACTGAGTAACTGTAAGTTCCTTATCTTGGAAAGTGCAAGGACCTAAAATCCCCCTGTCTGCAGGCATCCTCAGAGCCCTTTTTTTTTTTTTTCTCAATGGTTCATTGCTGGAAGCCAGTTGTCTGTTAAAAGACATGTATATTTGGCTTCTTCTGTACTCTCCTTTTCCCTGAAACTCTTCAAATTCAGTTTAAATAAACACAGTTCGAATTTCCATATGTTAATTTCAAGCAACTGAATGGATTTGTATCCTTAGTAAGAGATTTTTTTCCTGTTGCCCTAACACTTGCTTTTGTATCCACACATCTAGAGTGTAAACAGTCCCATCTGTGTTATCCCAGCAAATTCCTTAACATTACATTCTCACAAAATCAGGTAAATTCATTAATCTCTTAGTCTAAGGGCAGGTATCTAGTGTGCAGACATACTGGTCAGCAAAATGGACATAGGTAGAGGACAGAAGTGTGTGGGCCTTTGATGACCCAGGAGATATTTATGGTAGTTTTGGCTTGTCTGAGGAGATTATCGCATCAGATTTAAAAGCGGTTTACCTCAGCCGGTTTAAAATTAGAAGCAGGTGGTATCCTGATAGTATCACACACATTTAGCCACCAGAATCACTGCCCGGCTCCATCGCTGCTCAGAGGGGTACTCCAGTGGCCATTTTTTCAAGCCGGAAAACTCCTGGCTTCGAAAAGAGGTGCAAGGAGCACCCCTTGGAGCAGCGATCAAGGCGGATTGTAACTGGGAGGCGATTTCGGCAGCTAAATGTGCGTGATACTATCAGGATGCTACCTGCTTCTAATTTTAAGCTGGCTCAGGTAAGCCACTTTTAAACCTGATGCGATAATCTCCTGAGGCTACATCTCTCCTGCAGAAATAATCCAGTTCGACACCACTTTAATTGCCATGGTTCAATGCAATGGAATTTTGGGGACTGTAGTTTTTAAAATCATTTAGCCTCCTCTATCAGAGAGCTCTGGTGCTACAACAAACTACAATTCCCAGAATTCCATAAGATTGAGCCATGGCAGGATGTCAAACTGGATTATTTCTGCAGTGAGGATACAGAAAAAGTAAAAGAACCCATGCCCCATCCCAAATACCCAGAAATCAGCAAGGAAGCTAGTGAACACTGAGCTAGATGGCTGGCTGTTAAACTCAGTAAAAGAGCAGCTTCCTATATTACTAGGCTAGTGTTGCATAAGTCCTCAATCACTGGTAGGGGGATTTAGGATAAAGGGAAGATCAAGTCTGCCTTCAGTGCCATAAGGCATATGTCTACAGCGGCATGCTCTCTGGACCCAATCTACCCAGATTACTCTGATCCATCAGATTCTCTGCCTTAAAAGACCTCCAGTCCCAATGTATCTTGAAGGAGCCAAGGAAAAGAAATTAGCCTTGAAAAAAATGCATAGTTTTGAGGGCTAAAATGAGGAGACAGTGTGAGAAAGTTTCACCGATCAATTAAACCCAGACCCCCTTGAGCTCAGAGAATGAAAACAGTTTGTTCCAGTCATACTATAAATCCAAAACACTGGGGAAGTGGGGCACCCATGATTCTGGAACTGAAGGAAGAGAAACAAGTCCACAGACTAGGTTATCAAAGACAGTCATCTGCTGAAGTTCCCGCTCTTTGGATGGAAGTCCACAACATGAGCAGATAGACTGTAGTAGCTCTCCTAAGGCCCAACTCCATGGAATCTGCTCTATGAAGAGACATAACTGTTGATGTTCCTAGCTTGTGCCCATAAGACCAGGTACTTATATATCATACAAATATACAATATGCCACAGGGCCCATGTTGTACAGTAAATAAGATATGTATCAGACTGGGATTTGGCAGGCATGTATCTGTAACCTGTATCCTTCTTCCACATGTCAATGAACTACAACTCCTATCATCCTTTACCATTGCTCAGATTGGCCAGAGCTGATGGCAAGTAGTAGGTCATGCTAATGTTCAACCATAATGTTCTCTGAGTATCTTGTAACTCACTCTGAGCCCACATGTACAGGTTAGGAAATACAATTTATATCAAGGGTATTGCTTTTAGCAATTTTCATTGCTTCTTCATTTCATTTTTTAAATGAACATCTATTTGTCTTTCAATATATATTCAGTTACACATTGTACCTCCCTTTAAACATCATAGTAAATATTATTTAAATATTCCCATTTGTCTCTCAAGTTCTTGGCTGACTCATGGAGGAACCAGAGTTAACTTTTGACTCTCCTGCTGCTTTCCAAGACATAAATCAGTTAACAGAAATCTGAATACTGCATTAGAGAGATCAGTGGTTTAACTTACTAAAGCAGCTTTGTATGTGAGAAAGAATTATTGCTCAGAATGTGCCATAATGCACAGGAAACCACCTGTGCATTATTCTTCCTGCAAGGTAAACTGTACCCTCCTCTCTTCCACATCAATCATACTATTTATCAGTAAAACAGGTGATGATGGGGATTCATGTAGATTATGGCAGCATAACCAAATCTGACTCCTAATATTTTGCTCAAGTAGACATGTCAAAGTGTGTCCCATTCTAGGAAATGAAGCTAAAACTAAGCATATTGAAAATTGCCCTAAGTTAGGTTATATACTATTTGTCTGACTAGCCTAGTATTGTGTACTATCACTAGCAGATGCTCTTTGTACTTGGCTTGAAGCGGAAATCTAAGGAACTATATCAAACATGGCTAGGAAAGCAAGCCTAAGGCAGGAGCTGTTTTACATTCCTCACCTGCAACAGAAACAACGAAGAAGGCAGAATCGGTGCCTGTGTCACACACAAACTCCCCTGAATCCTGCACCTGTGCTGAGGGAAGTATGAGCCATCGATGGGGACCTTCACTCTCTAACAGCAAGCCTTCCCCTGTCTCTACTTCCTCCCCATCTTTGTACCAGCGGACGAGGGCATTAGGGCAGGACAGCACACAAGACAGTACCACACGGTCTGAGGCCTGGTAAGTGTGGGCTACATCCGCATTGGACTGCACAATCTTCACAGGTGGCTCTGTAATGTGTGAAAGAGAAGGCATAAGAAGTTTCAGGAATTAACAGCAGACTTACAGGTTGGAGAACAAAGCCAGGGGAGCAAGAGGATGAGGGTGCTCTACAGATAGCAATTCTTTATTCACAAGGTGAAAAGTAGCATATCAGAAATATAAAAAAGTAAAGGAAGCAGAAGGAAACATAATACTATAGGAAACAAACATGTTGGGCTGCGGCACTTGGCTTGTGCACATGTGTGAATCCTCTCTCACACACACAGAGAGAAATATTAAAGGAAAATATTATTCTTAAAACATTAAAAACTCATCATCTAATACTGATCTACACCAGGTGATCCAGGAAGAACAAAAGAAATAAATACCTTGCACAATGCATGATCAATTTATGGTGCTCAACAATACACAATGTTGTGATGGCAACTAACATAAATGGGTTTTTAAATTGATTAGTTAACTAATGGAGGATAGAACGCCTTGGTAGCCAGAACAGCTCAAAGTGCAACCCCTGTGTTCAGATTCAGCATATCCTGGCCCCTGAAAATTGGTACTACAACACAAGAGGTTATTCACAGTCACCATTCCTCTGGTCATGAATTTCCAACAGGAAGCTGTCTAAAGACATATTGCAAGTACCTACTCAAAGAGATGGGCCAGTAACCCAAACCAGCATGGGAATTATGTTCCCTTTGCCATATCTAGAGACCACAATAGACCCATGTGCATTAGAAACACCACCCCTCTCAGCCACCCATCAGCAGTTTTCTCCATTGTGCCCACTGGCCTGCTGGTGAACAGTTAGGCAAGGGGACCCAGTAAAAAATTCACTGGAACCCAAACCCACTTTCAGCAGCCCAGGTAGTGTGAAGCAGTGAAAAACAAAATGCATGGAGTTTGACATTCCTCTACTAATACATTAATCCTCTTACCTGTGACGCTGATGTTGAAGAAAACAGAATCACCACCTGCATCGCACACAAACTCCCCTGAATCTTGCACCTGAGCTGAAGGTATGATTAGCCGGCAAAGCAGGCCTTCACTCTCCAGCAGGAGACCCTCACTTCCTTCCACTTCTTCTCCATCCTTGTACCAGCACACAGGAGCATCTGGGCGAGACAGCTCACAAGACAGCACCACACGCTCTCCGGCCCAATAGACATGGGTCTCATCCGCATTAGAGAGCACAACCTTTACTGGCGGTTCTGTGAAAAGGGATCAGTAGGAATAGTCTTAGGAAACAATCCCCCACCCCACTCAGACACACACGTACGTATCAAATATTGGAAAGTTGAAGGGAACTGTCTAAAATCCTCCAGCCCACAACTCCGGCTGTGAGTCGAAGAAGTGGACTTGGAGGAGGAGAGGCGTCACAGCTCCTTCAAAAAACCCCGCCCTCCAGCCCACAACACCGGCTGTGAGTTGAAGAAGCAGATGCAGAGGAGGCAGAGGCAGCGGCGACTCCCTCAAAACCCCCGCCTGCCAGCCCATACCATTGGCAGGGAGTCCTCCAGCCCACAACACCGGCACCCTCGGAGCACCACCTGAGTGGCTTGAGCCGCCGCACCTACGAGGCAGCCGGGAGGGGCACCAGCGGACTTAAAACCTGCCCGTTTCCATCTCCCGCCGGAACCACGCGGCATGTGGCAGCGCTCTATGGCCGCGGAGGACTGGGTTTTTTTTCTATCTTGCAGCCCTTGGAGGACCACAATGACAAGAAAAAT